>CM075192.1:28281021-28298521 GCA_037577475.1 Chaunax sp. Z400 | reverse complement strand
ACATCAGACATCATGGTCATCAGTCATTTTTATGTCAAGGGGGATAAAACCTGAACATTCTAGAGAAAAAGATAGGAGAATAGCATAAAGCTGTATAGAGCTGTGTGAAGCACGAGAGACTAAATACATTTTGAAGAAATCGAGGAACCTTTGATGTGAAATGTCTGTTCAGACATCAGGTTCCATTTTGGATCCGTTTGATGAAATACCTCATTACAGACTAACCCGGTTAAAGAAGCTCATGTTAGCAGCTTGTTAGCATCAGCAGGTACCAGCTGTCAGGCATTACTGATGCCTGAGGTCCTGTATCAACTCAAATCAATATTAAAGTCAAAAACGTTGACTAAAGTCCGTCTTCTCAGTCCAAACTTTGAGTTTTTATTACTTTTTTACTTCAGTCACAAATACATGAATCAAAGTTGATTTGATAAGGGTTCTAGAAACATCAGTTCAATTATCAGGACTGTAATAAATGTAATAAAATCCCAATAAACCCCCCCACTGTGTTTCTTACAGTCATCATAACAATCAGTCCCAAAAAGAAGCAAAAAAAGCCCTTTTTAGACGATGCATTCAGGCGTCTCTGTAGAAAGAAGCACTGTGATTCATCCGTCTCTGCAGACACAGACAGGAGGCTGCTGGACGTCAGACGTTTTCTATCATCCTGAGCAGCCAGGACATTGTTTGAGATGTTTTTTTCTTTGTTTGTTTTTTTTCAGTGTAATCTTCTGATGATTTAAAACAAATGAAATCCTATTAAGCAGGTGGCAGAGCATGAAAAACCACTAGTACTGACTTAAAATTCTATAAATAATTGGTGTTTTAATCTGAGACAGAAGACAGATGGTTTCTCCACATATTAATACGAACTGCAGTCCATTTTAATAAAAGTCACTGATACGAGTTCTGACTTCAAATGCATGAAAGCAACTGATGATGACTGATGTCTGTCTCCACAAAGAAGGCAATAATGTGATTTATTCATTCATTCATTATGATAGTGATCAGGATTGTTTTACCATTAAGAACTGTGCACAGATTACTGCCAGCTTTCTCTACATTTAAGAGAAACTGTCATTCATCACTAAGCAGTGGTGTTTGTTGTGTTTGGTTCTGTACCTCTGCAGCAGCTGCCGCCGCACCACCTTTAACTTCCCCAGCTTCAGTCTGGTCACGGACTTACACTCAGCCACAGCCTGGCATCACAGAGAGACGGAGAGGAGGAGAAACAGACAGAGAGAGAGATGGATGAAGAGAGGACAGGAGAGAGGACGGAGGGGGGAAAAGGCTGGACTGTTGGTCACCACGCTGCCTTCACCTGGAGGGAGAGAAGAGTACATTCATGTCAAATGTATTACAGTATTTTTTTATTAATACTTGGTCGACTGCTACCATTTAACATGTTTTAGACCAGATGATTAATCACCTCATTGAGAAAATACATTTTACATTAATTGAGGCAGGGGCGGATCCAGGGGCGGGGCCAGAGGGGCACCCTGGCCCCAGCTGAAATCTGATTGGCCCCTGAAGTGCCCCTGTCCTGTCACTTGTCTGTCTTTTTTTCTTCTGTTTGTTTACAACTTGAATACTTGACTGTGTCAAGTTTTTCTATTCTTAACTGTTGTGTATGCTGTAATATAGCATATAAGTATTTTCTTAATGTAAACTTTTTCTTTTTTAGATTTTATCTATTACATAATTGGAAAAAAGTGTCTTATGTTTTATATTCATTTATGCATATTTTTGATGAACACAATGTGCTTGAAAAAGGCACAATTTGCATAACATATTCAATTATGTGTGTCTTTGCTTAAAGCTATGGAGCCAACAGCAAACAATGAATGACTGGTGAAATATTCTGTGTTTACATCTTACTGAATAAGGAAATGTGCATGATGTTGGATATATAGTTGGCCCCTCTGTATAAACATGTGGCCCCTCTGTATAAACATGTGGCCCCTCTATGGCCCCTAATTTAGACATATGCTGTCACAGAGACGATCACAAGGCCAGACAGTTTGCTCAGTTCCAAAGATGAGAGGAAAATGGATATCATGGCCTTCCTGGTTGACATCACATCACACCTAAGTTACGTCAACTTATAATTACAAGGCAAAAACAACTGCCATACAAAATACCACAGCTAGACACCATTCAACAGTCTATCAGCCAATCAGACAACAAGTCAGACTCTTCAGTCTAATAACCCACCGCTTGTCAGACTAACCCTTGAAATCATCTCATTAAGCAAAACCACAAAAATTCTCATTTTATCAAACAAATCCAAATGTAAATTTGTGCAGCAGGTAAGTCTGACTTCTTCATACTAACCAACATTCCAACATCCAATCATATCTGTAATTACATAAAACAGCAACCAAGTCCTCACAGTTGCTAAAATTGCTTCCAATCAAATGTTGCCGACGGACTTAAAGATGACTTCATTGTTCCAGCTCTATATCCAAGAGCTTACCCAATAAGTAGTTCTCCTAATGCTGATCCTGATGTGCTCCAGACCCAGATAGGTGGCCTAAATCTGCTAAATGTAGGTCCAGCAACAGCTTTCAACAGTGTGCCTGCAGTTAAAAACAAAGAAGTCAGCTTAAAGGCTTAACACACACTCTCCTTTATAAATACTCTATTGGCCGGATTGTGAACTTGTTTGGTCACAAAATGCAGGATGAATGATTTAATACAGATTAGTAATGGTAACATCAGTGTTTGTGAGTACTTGTGTTACAGCATATAGTTATCAACGTTCTTTGTTATGAGAGCTGTGAAAAGATGGTGTAAATTAGTAGGTTAATGTATTTATTTTACCACTCCATGCATAACGCCTTCCGTTTGCTTCTGAGGTGACAACAGTTGCATTTAGAGTTCCATAAAGAAACATACATGAATATTCATTTTATTGTGAGCCAAATCAAAATGAAATGATTTTTTTCTGATTATTATATTCATCATATTTAATATAAAAAGTGTATTTTTGTTCAATCTAGTTCTATCTTGTCTCTGTGAAGTCAGCTGAGGGCTCATTGAACCAGCCAAGTCATCACACAGCTGCCATGGCAACTGTGACATCAGATCTGTTATCACTGCTGTGAAGGATGAAGGGGGGATGAAGGGGGGATGAAGGGAGGATGAAGGGGGGATGAAGGGGGGATGAAGGGAGGATGAAGGGAGGATGAAGGGGGGATGAAGGGAGGAGGATTAGGCAAGAAAGAACCAGAGGGAGTAATGAAAGAGGGAGTAATGAAAGAGGGAGTAATGAAAGAGGGAGACTGAAGAAATGACAGCGTGGAAACCTGAGAGATTAATAACCATCAGGAGTCATTGAACGCACCAATCATAGGGTGTGACATTTTACATCACTGTATGTCACACATACATCGTAAATAATAACAGTAAATAAGGTATTATAGAGTGAGAATACAATATAGAGAGAAAAATTAATGAGATAGTTTAAATCTGAAACAGACAAGCATCAAGAACTCATTGAAGGAACTGGAACCAGTTCAGCCTGCAGACTTTCTCTCTCAGGCTTCCACAACAGAATATGTGCCTGAACACTTCTGACAGCTACAGGAAGCCTTTTGGACCTTTCTACTTTTTTTTACTACTACTTTAAAAACCAAGTGGGTCGGATGTTTGACAGGAGGTGACATCATGTGAGGATTGACACACTTTTAGGACTCTGAGCTCCAGTGGAAAAAGAGCAAAGACCATTTTGATACTCCTGCTGAGGAGAGAGACAGAGATAGTCCAGAGAGGAAGAAGGGAAAGGAGAAATTAAAAAAACCAAAGGTGGACAACATGATTAAAACATGATATTACTCTCTTTATTTCTGTCTCTCTCTCTCTCTCATAACTGTCTTCATCTCAGTTTTTCTCCCATCCATCCTCTCTCCTCCCTCCCATGTCCGTTTGTCCTCTTTGGACACTGGCCACTAATTTAAAAGCTGCTTGACATCAAACTGCATGACTTGACAGCACAAAGAGAAACCAGAGTCACCTCAGGTCAGCTCTCCAAACACAGGAAGGAAACATCATCGATCAACAAGGACAATAGAAAAATGTTCCATGTTTCCAGTCTGGAAACTGGTCGTCTCATTGTGAGACTCCATAAATCTCCATACAGACTAACATTTTACCAATACGACAATGAAGCGTTACACAAGGTTACACAAGGTTGTTGTACCTATAAGTAACCCAAACATGAGGGTTTATATATATATACTATGCTGTAAGTGACCCAAACATGAGGGTTTATATATATATATATATATACTATACTGTAAGTGACCCAAACATGAGGGTTTATATATATATATACTATGCTGTAAGTGACCCAAACATGAGGGTTTATATATATATATATATACTATACTGTAAGTGACCCAAACATAAGGGTACACACAGATGCTTGGCCCTCAAAATGGCTTCTATGTGCATTGATAGAATACTAATCAGTTCAATAACCAACTATTTCTGAGGTTGACAGGAGCAGGTAGTCATTAGTGGACTAATCACACATACCTACTGAGCAGTGAAGTAACTCTAACACATGACTGATTACTGTAATCTGTCTGATCCAGAACTCAACTCTTACATTTCTTGACAGAATTATTATAGAGAACAAAACATGCATGTAAAAATTTTTTTTAAAAAGGAAGTATAAAATATCTTATATCTTCTTGAGGGAGAGGCGGTGTGAAAATAGTATATCATCATCATCATCATCATCATCATCATCCATGACAACAAAGACAAAGCAAAATAATCACTGGTTGGTTGATAACATTATATTTTGTAGTTATAGTTAGTGAACCAGCTGCTACTTAGACAGGAAAACATGAAGATGGGTTTTTATGATTGCTCCACTTTCCCAAAGTCTTGTTCTAATTTCCCTGAAGAACTGATAGTTGACAAAGTCTGTCTTTGTCACTGGGTGAAATGAACCATTAATTGTTTAGGGCTCCTACACTCAATGCACCAACCAATCTATCAATCAATAAATATTCATCTAAGAATCTAATCAGTCTGACTATCAGTGACAAATACACTGTACATAAATGACTCTACACATTCAGTGACTCCAGCCTTAATTACTTTGTGTAAAGTTAAGATATGATCAGGAAAAAAAAAAGATGATGAACAGACGGACATTGTGACTAATATCCCCCCCCCGGTCATTTTGATCTAATGGGGATTAGAGCACAGAACCCGTCGCCTAGGCTACACGGTTTGTACTTCATCTTCTAAATGGCACCTGTAGCTACAGGGTTTAGCAGAAGAGACGCCATCAAAATGTCACAGGAGCTTCATACCTGGGATTTCTTACATCTTCATTCCGGGGTGATGTGAGGGAGGAGAGGCAGCAGGGTGAGGAACAGGATAGCAATCTGCCACGTTTCACATGTCTGCTCGGCTTACATTACATGTGACAGGATCACCGACTGCCTCTAGTCCCCACCGAGAATTAAATTATAACCGAACAAGAAAGAGTCCAAGGAAATATGAACAATGGATTATTCTGTGGCAGCATCCAGTGAACCGAGTCTTTCCAGCCAGACCAGTTTTTCTCTGAATATTAATATCAAGATCATGTTTTCTTCCTGTAAAACAAATGAATAGTATATCATATTAATACATTATTGCTTTTTTTAGTAATTGAAAGCCTAAATCCTGTGGGAAGTCAGGCAAATAATATGCTGTTGCCCTTCAATGATTGGACACAGAGGTTGATGAGGATTCTTCCAGTTTGCCTCCATCAAGCGGATGAACAATATGTCGTAACCTGACATATAGGCAGATGTTTTTCTGGCACCAAGACGTGTTCTATTGCTGCTTTGGCAATTATCCAACGTGACGCTTTAAACTAATTACACTGTGATGCCCACAGCAGAACCACCGTTTCTATTTTAACAGACCTGGTTTTTTTATTACACAACCTTTAACTGGGAGCTAGAGAGGAGTAGAGAACCTGCACCATTATCCCCTCATCCTAAGCTGCTTTATGCCATTTACAAGGCAGGTGAGCTCAATTTATGTGAATTATTAACTTTATAATACCCTCAGCTCCCAGTGGTCTTTCAAATGGATCAGGCTACTGAAACAAAGTCCGTTTTAAGAAAGGGTGTTTTATGGTAGACCTATATGAAGGATCTGAGGTCTGCAGCCTGAAGCCACAGTGTTTTACTGAGCTTCATTATACTGTGTGTGTGTGTGTGTGTGTGTGTGTGTGTGTGTGTGTGTGTGTGTGTGTGTGTGTGTGTGTGTGTGTGTGTGTGTGTGTGTGTGTGTGTGTGTGTGTGTGTGTGTGTGTGATATATCTCCACTACTTGGATATATACTTATATTTTTTTTCTTCCTCAATAGTGGACTCAAAATGAACACTTACAACACAAAGAAGCTCATAAAACAAGCATCACACACATTTATATGTGCACAACTATGAATTACCAGATCCCTGAACCCACCAGCTGGTGAGGTGTAATGATAAGAGATACGTGTTTAATCTAATTGGCAAATGTAGAATAAATTACAGTGAAAGACAATGGCTTCTTCAGTTATGTGTTTTTATGTGTCTGTGTGTTTGTGAGTGTAGAAAATACCCACATCTAATGTCTTTATCTGTCTCACTTTAACTGCAGTCATCTTGAGGCAAGAAGTTAATATAATAGAAATGTGGGAACATCATCTTGGCAGCGGACAAAAAAAAAAAAAAAAACCCCGTCAGCTAATCGGCACTTCTACGACTTCTGGTCTGCAAACCAGCTTTTCCTCCAACATTGAAGGCAGCAGCTTGTTACTGTAGGGACATGGGTTTGAATCCCTGAAGAGCTTGTGGAGTGCCCTTTAAACCATGGCACTTAATCTCCACTGTTGCACTGTGGTTGCAGAAAGTGATTATGCACAAGATTAGATTAAAGTTTAATGATCCCACAGGGCCTGGATATCAGATGTATGAATGTGAAGCAGGTCAGTGCAGAGGAACAAAAAAAAACAACAACATTCAAGATATGCTGTTAAATGATAGGTTCAATGTGCACATAGGTTTCGGTGACATAGACGACACTGAAAGGTTGTGCAGAATTCATGAGGACTGGTTGAACTGGTTGACATTAATTATTACAAAAGCGACGTCGCAACTTCCTGCAGAGACTGAACAAAGCTGAAGGCTGTGTGTTTTCATGTGTGTGTTCAGAGATCATCGGATTTTTAGTGTTAAAAAAAAATGATGCAGCAAAGGAAGTAGGAAAAACACATGTTGCTACTGAATGGCCAGAAAATGTGGCAGCAAAACATGTGAATAGAGGGATAGCTAAGGACAGATAGATGGAGATACAGAGAGAAAGCAGGGGGAAAGAATGCAGGCCTCTGTACGCAGGCCAATCAGCTGTTTGCTACTAATTCACCGTCCGAACACAAACGCACCATAGAGCTTAACTAACAACAACACCTACAACTACTCAGAATGGAGTTAGTTACTCCTAAAACAATACGTAAAGTCCATTTTAGCCAGAAAACCCAGAGTGGATTTGTAGCACCCCATATGTCACACTCAGAATTGGTGGATGCATTCGCAGTAAGGTCCCAGAGCGCTGAGCCCTAAACCCACATTTCATCCTGTCCCATTTAAGCAGACCTGCTGCAGACTTTTAGAGAGTCTGCTTAAGGTGCCGTCTTCACCAGACTCAGCTGTGGGTATTATAATTTAAAAGAAACAAAAAGAACTTATTATGAGTGTGTAAATTAAATTAATTTAAATTTAGGTCAAAAATAATATTCAATGTACAGTACCAGACAAAAGTAAACACTGTGTCCAAACTGATGACAGGTGCTGTATATTCAATAATACGGAGGAAATTAAAATCATGTAATTATTGTAGCCTTTGAGCCTGTGTGGCAGCAGATTTTATAGCTTTGCAGTCTGACGTTATCTGATGGCAGTGAACACATCACAGTCTCAACAGTCTCAGTCCGGAGGGCAGACATTGGGATGCAGACTGACTGGAGTTTGTCTCCCTCTTCACAGTTCAGTCAGAATTTCTCACAGCTTGTCTTCCTCTGGCGTCTGTTTCTTTCTCTCCGTCTGAACAACAAACCAGATGGTGGAGAGGTGCATGCAAACAAACATCGTGAAGAAGAACGAATCAGCAATGATGTTAACGAGTCATAGCGGATTAATACTGAGCTAACCAACATATTGATTTAGTCATTAAAATGCTCATTACATGTAACCATCACAGCCTCAGAGCAGAGGAAAAATAACGTATATTAGAAGAAGATAAAGAGATAATGACACCCGGGACCTGTGGGTCTGTGGGGGGGGGCATTCAGTGTAATAAACACAATATGTGTAACGTGTGCAGAAAATTTAAATAAGGCTTCTGCACCTTCTAAAAACTACGACCACGGAAACTCAGATTCTGAGAATTTTCAATTCAGACTGAATGCCTCAAAATCAGGCTTTAATTAATATATGAATTCAAGATTTGTTTGGTCAACTAAAAACCTTCATATTGATGTCAGTAGCTGAAAGATCAGAAAGCAGGTTTGGTCCTGGAGTTGATTGGATTTGATTTACAGACATTCTGCGAAATATATGGTGCCTTTAGGCAAAATAACCAACGCAAGCTGCTGAGACAGAAGGCCGACAAACACACAACACAACATCACACCAGTGATAACTGGATTCATTTCACAAAAGAGAAAATTTATGTTTATGTGGAGAAGATCCAGCTAAAACGTTGATGATTCCAATCATCTGCCAAAAGGAGCCTCCATTTCAAACCCCATGCTGTCAGTCAAACCACTATGTCATTGATCACAGCCCCCCCCCCCTCTGGCAACTCAGACTTTGTAAAATGTCATTTGTGTGAAGCTGTAATGGAAACACAAACAAAGTCTCAACCAAAAATATAATAAACTTCTAGAAATATGCCAGATTATTTCAATTTAAAGGTTTGATCTGACGTGTCTGAGAATATAAATGAAACATATTTTCATATATGATCAACAGTCCAACTTAAGAATCTGAATTCCTGTCTCTGTCTCTGATTGCGACCCGTTTGTCCAACGACTGAGCCACACTGACGTCACAGAGAATCACTGGGAGCCTCAAACGCTCGTCTCTCTGACAGACTTCAGAACAGCTCTGCTTGTCAGTGCAGGAGGCTGTGCTGCACAGCAGCAGTGATGCTCTCTGCCTCTCTGCTGTGTGTGTCAGTGTTCACACCAGCTGCTCCAGAAGTGTGTATCCTGTTTGTGACAAATCACAGTTTCTTTATAATCCAAACACACGACGCTCCAAAAACCTAGGAATCTGAGGATTTAAGAGGATCAAAATGAAGACTAGGGCTGCAAATATTTACAGCATATTCCACTGATATTTATCCTAATGATAACATAATATATCCACTTATAAACAGTGTGACACTTGTTTTCCCACTGGCAGATATCCATGTTGTGCCATCAGTTGTGTTTTTTTCTCCCTGTGTGCGAGGAGCCACTGCTGGCATTTCATACATGTATAAATACTCCTGCTCAGTTGACAGAGATTGAGACAGATTAGAACAGAACTCTGCAGCTCTGAGGCCACAATGTCAAAAAATATCCATTTTTTTCATGCTGCAAGACAGGGAACGTCTCACTGGAGCAGAAGGTGTTTTTATCTCGTACCACAGCAGCATGTGTCAGCTAGTATTGGTACGTACTGGTGTGAAGTGGTGTCTGACAGTGTCGTCACATAAAGGCTTTTAGATATAAACCAGTAGAATAGCAACAGCATTCTAGAATGGACACAGAGATACAATCAGACACTTCTTCATCTTGTAAATCAAGGCAGATAAAACTGGGATTATACTTCTGTACTATGTTGTTAACACAACATAAACGCCAGATTGCTGTCTGAGCCTCCCCCACATTCTAATGCTTGCAACACAGTACCGTTCTTATCAGGTATCACCTCTTTAATATCCATTTCCTCTTTAACTTGTGTCATAGTGGTGTCAGTTCACGACACATCAGGACAGGAGGGACGTCGTCGCTTTGCCTTCCAAACACGGACTTTTAGAGGACGGAAGGAAATAATAATGACTTAAGATGTAGCCTGTTATCAGTGTGATTAAACGTCATCTCTGTCCTCATGTCAATCTGAGACTTTCTTACATTTTCTCTTCTCTGCTTCCTGTTGATGATAAAAATCATAACTCTTTCACATCAGTTATTCCTGACACCGTTGCAGGTCTCTGACCTTGGCTGGGTGATAAATATGGGATCTGTTGTCCTTCCACGTGTGGAGTGTATTGATTTGTATTGACCAATAGGATAACAATGAAGCAGCCTGTCAGAACCGTGATTCACCTTCAGTCAGTGAACGTCGCAGGAAAAGCAATCAATCAACGTCACATCTGGAAAAGGTGTTTTATCGAAGTCAGTCATGATTAAGTCAAAAAAGTTTGATAACCTAATAAATATATAGCTGGTACATGTTTTGTGACTGCAGCCCTCATGAAATATGAAGCGCAATAACAAAGACAGTCATTAGTCTGATCAACAAACGTGATTCTAAAAAAATATATTTACAAAAAATAATAATAAAACCAACACTCTAACTATTCCTCAAACGTTTTTAACATTTTCGTAAAATTCCAAATTACTTTCCGGTAAGTAGTTGGAATAAAACACGTCAGCAGCAACTTAAATGTAAACGTAGCTTTATAAGAAATAATAAAAATGGTAGCTTTAATGACAAATTCAATAACACGTGATATTCACAATATTTCAATGAAACCACTAAAGAGGAGAAATGAAATTAAACTAAATGTAAATCAGGCGGAGGAAGAAAACTAATTCCGTCCATAATCATCAAATGTTCAGATGGATAACATAAAACAAAACAACATATGTGGCGCTGAGACGTTGTTAATGTCTTAATGATGTGTTAATGATTTAATTATTCATTAAACTGGACCTTAATTAAAACAATCCCCTCAACACAAACGGATATTTACAGTTTACATCTAAAGGTCTGAATGAAGGATAATCTTATAAGAAAGAAATGATCTAAATAATTGTACTTAAACATGTTCTTACCTAAAGACGCGTCTCTGTGCTGCTCGTCTCTCCGCTCACTCCGGATTTTCTCCTTTATTTCTGTTCAGTCGTTCATTTTTAAAATAGGTTCTGAAGCACGAGCGCTTTGCTGCAGTATCGCAGCCTCTCGCGCCCCGCGTGCTGCTGGGAAAAGAGCACGCGCTCCGGCTGGGGGAGAAGGGGAGGAGAGCCGCAGGCACGAGGCTGTGGGGCGTGATTTGTGCCACAGAACAGCAAATCTGAGTTAACGGAGAAAACAAACGTGTCCAACGGCGCCTCTTCCAAATATGCTCCAATTTGAGTTTCGTGTTGATGGAGAGAACTGGAGAAGCCGCGGCGAAGTCAGACGTCACGGTATCATAGGTGACGTCAGTGAGCATGGTGGCTGTATGAGGCGTGATTTGTGCCATAGGACAGATGTCTGAGGCAGAGCTGACGTGTCTGCGTTTGAACCTGAAGACATGCTTCAATCTGAGGTGTGTTGATGGAGAAAACAGGCAACGTCTTGGTGACGTCAGACAACGCAGTGATGTCATAGGTGCACTGAATGTAGGGCAAGGCGCTGATGCAGCAAAGATACTGATGCGACTTTGCACCCAGATAACATGCATGCATTACAAAATGGACATGTGCATGTAGATAAGTGAATGAATAAGGTTATATAGAAGTTATACATGTCTTAAAGTGAATGAATAAGGTTATATATAAGTTATACATGTGTCCTAAAGTGAATGAATAAGGTTATATATAAGTTATACATGTGTCCTAAAGTGAATGAATAAGGTTATATATAAGTTATACATGTGTCCTAAAGTGAATGAATAAGGTTATATATAAGTTATACATGTGTCTTAAAGTGAATGAATAAGGTTATATATAAGTTATACATGTGTCTTAAAGTGAATGAATAAGGTTATATATAAGTTATACATGTGTCCTAAAGTGAATGAATAAGGTTATATAGGTTATACATGTCCTAAAGTGAATGAATAAGGTTATATATAAGTTATACATGTGTCCTAAAGTGAATGAATAAGGTTATATTTAGGTTATACATGTGTCCTAAAGTGAATGAATAAGGTTATATTTAGGTTATACATGTGTCCTAAAGTGAATGAATAAGGTTATATTTAGGTTATACATGTCCTAAAGTGAATGAATAAGGTTATATTTAGGTTATACATGTGTCTTAAAGTGAATGAATAAGGTTATATATAAGTTATACATGTGTCTTAAAGTGAATGAATAAGGTTATATAGAAGTTATACATGTCTTAAAGTGAATGAATAAGGTTATATATAAGTTATACATGTCTTAAAGTGAATGAATAAGGTTATATATAAGTTATACATGTGTCCTAAAGTGAATGAATAAGGTTATATATAAGTTATACATGTGTCCTAAAGTGAATGAATAAGGTTATATATAAGTTATACATGTGTCCTAAAGTGAATGAATAAGGTTATATATAAGTTATACATGTGTCTTAAAGTGAATGAATAAGGTTATATATAAGTTATACATGTGTCTTAAAGTGAATGAATAAGGTTATATATAAGTTATACATGTGTCCTAAAGTGAATGAATAAGGTTATATAGGTTATACATGTCCTAAAGTGAATGAATAAGGTTATATATAAGTTATACATGTGTCCTAAAGTGAATGAATAAGGTTATATTTAGGTTATACATGTGTCCTAAAGTGAATGAATAAGGTTATATTTAGGTTATACATGTGTCCTAAAGTGAATGAATAAGGTTATATTTAGGTTATACATGTGTCCTAAAGTGAATGAATAAGGTTATATTTAGGTTATACATGTGTCCTAAAGTGAATGAATAAGGTTATATTTAGGTTATACATGTCCTAAAGTGAATGAATAAGGTTATATTTAGGTTATACATGTGTCTTAAAGTGAATGAATAAGGTTATATATAAGTTATACATGTGTCTTAAAGTGAATGAATAAGGTTATATAGAAGTTATACATGTCCTAAAGTGAATGAATAAGGTTATATAGGTTATACATGTGTCTTAAAGTGAATGAATAAGGTTATATTTAGGTTATACATGTGTCTTAAAGTGAATGAATAAGGTTATATATAAGTTATACATGTGTCTTAAAGTGAATGAATAAGGTTATATATAAGTTATACATGTGTCTTAAAGTGAATGAATAAGGTTATATTTAGGTTATACATGTGTCCTAAAGTGAATGAATAAGGTTATATATAAGTTATACATGTGTCTTAAAGTGAATGAATAAGGTTATATATAAGTTATACATGTGTCTTAAAGTGAATGAATAAGGTTATATAGGTTATACATGTGTCTTAAAGTGAATGAATAAGGTTATATTTAGGTTATACATGTCCTAAAGTGAATGAATAAGGTTATATAGGTTATACATGTGTCTTAAAGTGAATGAATAAGGTTATATTTAGGTTATACATGTGTCTTAAAGTGAATGAATAAGGTTATATATAAGTTATACATGTCTTAAAGTGAATGAATAAGGTTATATTTAGGTTATACATGTGTCTTAAAGTGAATGAATAAGGTTATATATAAGTTATACATGTGTCTTAAAGTGAATGAATAAGGTTATATAGGTTATACATGTCCTAAAGTGAATGAATAAGGTTATATAGGTTATACATGTCCTAAAGTGAATGAATAAGGTTATATAGGTTATACATGTCCTAAAGTGAATGAATAAGGTTATATAGGTTATACATGTCCTAAAGTGAATGAATAAGGTTATATAGGTTATACATGTCCTAAAGTGAATGAATAAGGTTATATAAGTTATACATGTCTTAAAGTGAATGAATAAGGTTATATAGGTTATACATGTCTTAAAGTGAATGAATAAGGTTATATTTAGGTTATACATGTCCTAAAGTGAATGACCTGATTTCACCCCTCCCAAATATCTGAGGAGAAAATTCTGAGAGTGTGATTTAAGAATTATTCACAAACGTTATCAATGTCAGTGTCAAATGAAAGGTTTACCATCCTAAAATCTCCTATAATAGTTTTTTTTATACAAATGTATTTGAATGTTTAATAGAAGTGTGTCACACGTCCTCAGAGGCTAACAATTAAAATATAGCAGATGTATTTGGAGAAAGCTTTGAATCTGGTGTTGCACTATTTAAACATTATGATAGAAAAGGGATGTCAGCTGTTTTCAGCTGGATGCAGAGGAATGTAATGCAGTAATTTACCGTTCATAACTGAAGCTGTCCTCATCTGCCTCTCCTCCACTTTATACTGATTCTCTCTCTGACTACAGCCTCATTCCCACCACAAAGCTCATTCCCTGTTAGCTTGTAGATGAAAGGGGAGCTAAGAAAGCAGGGGGAATAGTAATTACCACCTTTAATTATAAAGAGAAAGGAGAAAAAAAATAGGTGAGATTTAATTTCACATGCAGGCGGATGAGGGAGGACGGCCACAGGCGGCCAGCAGACGGATTTAAACTCATGTCTGAGCCAGACTCAGGCTAAGAACTGCAGATTACATAATTAACTCGCAGAAAGGCTTTAGATTTTTCATTAGTATTAGGATGTCATAGGAAATAAATCATTGGGTTATTTAACAGAGGTCATCAGGTCCAGTTTGGCAAACAATGCTTTGGTCTTCTGAAGCCTTTTTTTTTTTTTTTTACCACAACTGCTCATGAAAAAGGAAATATTTAAATAATGTTAAATAATGATGAAGTTTCACAGTTATATTACATAACTGCTACTTGTCCTTGGACTGATTGGTGCAGAGGATAACATCTCCGGGAGCTGGACCAATGGGACGGTCAGACCTCTGATAGAGAAATGTTTGTCTTCTACATAAAGATGAATTATTCTCCATCTTCTGTGCTGCCAGGTTGAAGATGTAGTTAAACACAAGCTCAACTTAATCTGATTTCACACATGAGATTTTAGTGACACTGAAGGACAGAATGTTCATTAAATCAGTAATAAATGACTTTGAATTGAAAGTGTCTCCTCTCCTTGCAGCATCTTGGATTGAGTAGCTGTAATCTGCATGAAGCCCCATCTGAGGGAACATTTAGGTGTAAAACAGAAAAGTCAAAAGCAGACCACATTTTTCAGTTTTTGTACAGTTTTATTGTTTTAATTTTTCAGAACCGTCCCAAATAATCAAAACGACCTATAAACAGATAAACGCTGGCTCTGATACACATGAAGACTTTGTGTTATTCTGGATTGTACCGTCTGAATCCCTCTGGAAGCTGCTAAGAGAACTTTTCCCTCCTTGTTGATGCTCGCTGATTGCAGTAAAATGATTTTTTTTGTCACGTCATCAGGTCATTCGTCTCCTACAGAGGCTGATTTATTGATGCTGGGTTTGATGGTCATCACATTTTGTTGTGATTTTAGGAACAGATAAAAAAAGAAAGAAAAAAAAGGATGATTATGAACAGGACCAGGAGACAAAGGGGGCTTTAACACAGCTGCGTCATCTGAAGCCATTCTGTGTCTCTTTAAGGGACACAGAACTCCTCTGCAGCTAAAAGGTGAGGGAAATGAAAGCTGAGGCATTTATGAATCTGAACAGTCTGCTGTAGTTCATGTTCTCTACACCATCTGAACAAGCTCTAAAGATTACTGGCACTCAGAAAGTCGAGGATGGGACGGCCTGTCCTAATCACAGATCGGCTGTACCCTGGTATTCTGGGGTATTAACACCTGACCCACAGGGAGCACCGACCACAGCTACACAGAGAACTACTGGATTTATACACTGAACACAGTTGAACCATATGGATTAATGAAAAACAAACAAAAAAAATCTTTTTTATGTGACTGATAATATAATATAATATAATATAATATAATATAATATAATATAATATGTGACTGATCAGTCTAAATTCTCTATCTTAGGATTCATAAACTGAATCCTAAGATAGAGTTTAGTCTGATCCATCACATCAGCACATATCATTAAATTTACAATTAAATGGTAAAAAATAAAGACATTTTACCAAGGGTTAAATAATAAAGGACTTTTCATTGATACAGATCTGAGAATGTAAATCACATAAAAGGGTCCAGCTGCTTGATCTCAGGGCAAAAAAAAAAAAAAAAATTAAAGTCCTTTATAATAATGATTGTAATAATCCAGCTCTGTGTTGGGGGTTCAGACCAGGACACACAAACGCTCAATGGCAACACTTTGACAGTTTAAAGTGGGAAAAGCTGTACTTTAGTGCCTTGCTCAAAGATTTGTCAGCGGTCAGTGATCATGAATGTGATTATTGATATAACTGATTAATAGTTGGTTTTTTTAGAAAACGTCTCTTTTAATTATTTCATATTATTGTAAACTTAATATCTTCTGGTTTTGAGTCTTGCAAAAATGGGTAATCTGGGTAATTTGCCTGTTTTTGCCATTTCGTCCATTAACAAAGAAAATAATCAGCAGCTGAATCGATAATCAAAATAATTGTTGGCTGCAGCCCAAAAGTGTTGACAATAATATTCACTGTTGCCTTAAAATGTTGGTGTTGCCATCAGATCAGTACTAAAGTAGTTTTGCACCTCTGAAAAAGCTTAAGGCCAGAGGTACATTAACATTAAATAAAGGAAACACTAAAATATGAACAGTTAAGAGCAGAAACAGCAGAAACCGGCAGTGTTGACATTTTGGATATGTTTACATTGTGTGTGTTTTACTTCATCGGAAGTCCAGGTGTAGAGCCAACAGAAAACAAACACACACAAAAAAACAATCTAAAATGTGATAAACTCATTTTCTGACACTGATCAAGTATTTTTTTTTTAAAAACAAGAGTATTTAAACAAAGGCTGAAGTTTTTTTCTTCTCGCAGCATTTTATTAGTCTCATTCTTCTGAAAATAGGATCAAGATATGCTCTTTCCTACCGAACACAAACATCCTTCATGTATCATCAATTTCAGTTTCAGCATTAACACAACTCACTTACATTTTCCCCGTGTACCATAGAAAGAGGTTGATGACATGCACATCGCCTCCCTCAGTGTTCAGCCCACCCAGAGCTGCAGTTGGAGCGAGTTTGGCAGGTGGATTACGATATAAACGACTTTTTTCCCCCCCTGGTCACATGACAGTGGAGCTCATCACACGTTTGTGCGTCACATTTAGATTTTACATTTATGAACACTATCCTGACCTGATCGGAGATGCTTTTGTTTAAATCCATCAAACGACTAATAACAAAAAAAAAGGAGCTGAAGATCATTTACTGCTGTTTACAGTCAGTTTAGTGACATAATTTTTTTTAAAAACAACTAAATCTCAGGTTCTATTAATTAATTCTGATCTTTAAAAAAAAAAGAAAAAAAGATATATGAAACATTTCCACATTAATATAAGAAAAGGCTTGACTTTT
>CM075192.1:28268521-28273521 GCA_037577475.1 Chaunax sp. Z400 | reverse complement strand
GGAAGGAAAACTTTGAGAAAGAAGGAAAGAAAGAATGAAGCAATGAATCAAGAAACAACGAAGGAAAAGAGCTGAATCAGCTCTGTCTGCACAATCAGGTCCACAACCGTAGGAGAGAGGACGACCAATCAGACGTGAGGATTGGATAGTAGGGGCGGGGACAGTGGATATCAGGTCTGTCAATCAGTGAGACGGACAGACAGGCAGTATCCTGGTCTTACCAGCAGAGGGAGATCTGAGCACATCTGGACAGGCGTGGGGGGGCATGGTTTCAAAAATATACAGGCTTTTATTGAAGGGTTAGAAATAAACAACAACACATTTCAATGTGGGGGAAAAAACATCTGTTTACTGAGACGCCGAGCAAAGATTTTAAAATGATATCGACTTTAAATAAATCACCTTGATTTGAATAAACGTAGAGAATTAATCAATACACCTTAAAACATTTCTGTTTATTTATAGAGATATTTCTTCTATATAAAAATATTATTATTCTGACTCATCTCTCATAATTAACTTTTTTTCTACTGAGAGACTGAATATTTTTAGCCACATATGTCAAACTTCTCAGGACTCATTTCAAATGAAAACCTTATAGATGAAAGAACAAAAGTATAATATATTAATTTTCTTTAATTTAGTACTTTGTGCTTCCTCTCTGCTGCCTGTTTTGGACTTTAGACTAATGAATTATTTGACTTCATAAAAGGAGAATCATCATCTCAAAGAATGATTTAGAGGAAAAAAGCCCCTGAATGTGTTTGACTTGTAAATATCCATATGTGGCTCGTGTTAACTTGTTAGTGGAGGAGAGCATTAAGCAGAAAGGCTGTGGGTTTCTAGAGGTCGATGCAACAAAACCACAAAAGACAACACATTAATATCTGTGGTTAATTTCTGAGAAAACATCTTCAGTGTCAGTCAGAACAGCTCAGTGACAGACGATGAAAACAGAGATTAAAGTTTAGAACTGGATCTGCTGGCAGATTATTTTATCTCTCATCAACACACTAGACTATAAAACCTTTACTTTCATCATGATATGGTGATCTAATGTGTTAAAGAACAGATCATGTCATTTGTTCAGTGCTAAACCAAAAGACACAAATTCAAAAGAGAAAATATTTAAATTACATTTTCTGGCTACTCGACATGCTGTTAAAAACTAAATAAAATACAGTTTAAAAATCAGGTTGGTGCTGAAATCAGCATCAACCTGACATGAGACTAAAATAAGTTCAAACCCTATGATTATGTATATATAAAGACAATATGATGAGACTAACTAATATTAGCATTGGCAGAATCTGTCCTCTCTGAACTACAGCAGCTAAAAACAGCATCATAAAGAATATAAAAAATAATACTAATGTTTGATAGAAATATAACACCTGTGCAATACAGATTTGTATGTACTAGCACTGTCTAATTAATGAGTTTGATCATGATGATGATGATGAGGATGATGAGGATCTGGCCACAGCTCATTGGTTTTGTGGTCGTATCGTCCCAGTTTTCAGAAGAGTTGTGTTTTTGCCTTTCTGGCATTTTCAAAAGATCAAATTCTGGAATCCGTTTTCAAAATAAATAAATAATAAAATAATAATAAATAAATGCAAAGAAATAAATGTAAATGTTCCCTCATCGTGTGTGTGTGCTTATTATATATTATTATATTATTATATTATATATTATTATATTATATATTACATATTATTATATTATATATTATATATTATTATATTATTATTATTATATTATTATTATTATATTATATATTACATATTATTATATTATTATTATTATATTATACATTACATATTATTATATTATATATTACAGTGTTTCTTGCAGCCTTTTCTCAAACAAAGCTCGTCTCCTTGTTGTAATAAACAACCATATTCCAACGAGGAAAATGTCTGTGTGCATAGTGAGGAGAGAGAGAGAGCAAAGAGCAAAGAAACATTAGCTGTTTGTTTGTTTGTTTGTTTGTTACAGCAGGCTCTACGCTGTGGGACCATGAATAAATAAATAATTTAAAAAAAAGAGCCGTGTTCGGTTTCCAGGAGAAACTCATCTAATGTGGCCAAAAGTATGTGGACACCCAAACATTACAGCCACATGTGACTGTTGAACATTTCTCACTGAGATGTTTGAACCGGATTTAAAACACTGATGATGGAAGATCAGGTCTGGCTGGACGTCAGCGCTCCAGTTCCTCACAAAGGTGTTGGATGGGTTCAGGGTAACCAGACAGGGAAAACTAGTTCTTTACGTTCCTTACTGGCTTTGAGTGCAGGAGATGATGAAATAAGAACGAGACGGACCCAAACTGTTGGAGGAACACTGTGGACTAAATATGTACTATAATACAATAAGTTTATAATGTAAATTAAATTTGAATTCTATCTATATGAATTAATCTGGAATATTTTAAAGGTATGACATCATGTTTGTGTGTCCATAAAGAGTAAGTATGTCTTAGTCTTACGTAGTTTCTCCAGGATTTCCTCGTCAGACATCTTCTTCTTCCTGGTTTTGTCCTGGGGGCGGGGCACCGAAGGGCCAGGGGCGGGGCTTGCACTGGGAGGGCTGCTGGGAGCTCCATCTGTAGAGGTGATGGGGGTGACAGCAGCAGCACCAGCAGCAGCGATCGGCAGGGAGATGGGGGAGGTTGCAGCATCTTTGGTGGGAGGAGGGGGAGGGAGGGGCTCGATCACAGAACGAGTGTAAATCTGAAAGAATGACATGAGTTCAATGACAGTCACCATTCAGTTACCAAGGCTCTATAATAATAATATAATATAATAATAATATAATAATAATAAAATAATAACTTAATGTTTTAATCCATGATTCTTATCTTACTGTATAAAAGCACTTTATTCTAACTGTAACAGGCTGTCAGCAGACACTTAAACCAGATGTTTAAAAATCCTAATCACACACATAACCAGGATTTACAGTTTATCTCCTCTCAAATCTCACACACAGACACACTACATCACACACCACAGGATTTCATTAAGTTTTCTCGTGTCCTATGGAGCCATGAAGGCACCACCTCGTGGTCTCTGGAGAAGCAGCTGTGAGATGCAAACAGTTTTCTGCAACCAGTTGTCAGCAGAAGTGAATCTGGTCCAGCTGGGTTGATTTTCCTGCAGACTGAGACCAGCTTCAAGGATAAGAAGAGGGGGTCAAGCAAAAACTGTGACTGAGCTGTGAGACGTTCAAGTCCTGCTCTGCCTGCAGAAGGCCGAGATGGAAAGACAAACAAGAGAGAGGCCAGTGTGTGTGTGTGTGTGTGTGTGTCTGTGTGTGTGTCTGTGTCTGTGTCTGTGTGTGTTTGATGGTGGGAGCTCCAGTCAGGTACACTTGACTCATCACTGTGGAAACGGCTGTGGCGCCAAAGAAGCAGCCTCTCAACCGCCAACCTGTCTGACAGAGGAGCAACAATGTGTGTGTGTGTGTGTGTGTGTGTGTGTGTGTGTGTGTGTGTGTGTGTGTATGTGTGTATGTGTGTGAGAGAGAGAGAGAGAGAGAGAGAGAGAGAGAGAGAGAGAGAGAGAGAGAGAGAGAGAGAGAGAGAGAGGGAGAGAAACAAAGAGAGACAGAGGGTAGGACATAAAAAAGGAATTTGTGAGGCTGTTTGCCAATGTGAAAAACTGTGTGTGTAAAAAGAGACAATATTTATGAATGAAGTGAAGAGGTGTAAAATTAAAGTGTCATAAAATGTAGGTTCACCATGGAAACAGCGAATGATAACATTTAATAAGTGGAAAATACTTTGTGACTGTATTGAAGTCAAGTTTTCAGGTATCTGTACTTTAGTTGTGTATTTATTTTTCTGACAACCTTTCACTTTTGTTCCCCACATTTTAACACAAATATCTATACTTTCTATCCTTATATTTTCAAAGCAGGTTTGTTCCTTTGTTTCCTTATTTTTCATATGATGATTTAAAGAAGGATGTTAAACAATAAGCCGATTGATTTGTTGTTCTGTGGGAGGAAAAAAAAGGGAAGCTGTTCGATGATTGTTGATCTGTTTTTCTTTTACTTCTACAAAATGAGAGTAAACTGAGTGTCATGTCAATTATTCAATGATGAAAATGATGCAGACCTGAACAAATGAGATTCACTCAGTGACTGTTTTATTAGGCTCTCTGAAGCTAAAACTAATGAGGTCTGATACAACAGTCCTGTAATAACCCTTATATTAAAAAAAAAAAATGTTTTAGAGAGGCATCGATCCAGATTTATGGTCATTTTGGACCTTTCAAAAATCAACATGCAGGTGAATCAATGCTTCTCTACAACTCTGTAAACACAAAACTGAACATTACAAACTTCATCAATGGCAGGTTTGTTACAGGGCTTCAGTTCAGCCTGGTGTTCCCAGTAAAATTAGTTTATGAAGAAAAACAGTTTACTGTGGTTGGAAAGAGTGAGGCCGCGTCACACACACTCAATGAGCTCTCACATCGAGAGTGTGTGTGTGTGTGTGTGTGTGTGTGTGTGTGTGTGTGTGTGTGTGTGTGTGTGTGTGTGTGTGTGTGTGTGTGTGTGTGTGTGTGTGTGTAGGGCTGACCTGACCTAGCTGAGAACAGAGAGCTTCTTTGAAAACTGTTTCTAAATAAAAAACCTCTGCTTCCCTTGTGACTGTGACTGTCTCTCTCTCTCTCTCTCACACACATTCTAGATGCAACATCATGTTTGTCTACATATATACCTGTCATTCATATTATCAATATGTCAACATAAATAAACAACATTAGGTGAAGTAAACGTTTGTTTATTAGTGTAGTTCTTTAGCCTGAATGACAAAGTTTAGCATGTGTGAATTAAACGGCCAATGAAATGGATTTTTAGCCTCCTGATGGAATGAAGACCGATAACAAATCTGTGCCTTCACTGTTTTAACCCCAGGTCAGGTTTAGGTTTAGGTTTAGGTGAGATTGAGAGCGTCAGGTTTTGCGTTAGACATTCAGTTGTGT
>CM075192.1:28258521-28263521 GCA_037577475.1 Chaunax sp. Z400 | reverse complement strand
GACGTTGTGTTGCGACGTTGTATTCTGCTGCCACAAATAGCAAAATATGAGCATTCTGGATCTCCTACATAAGCAGGGGTGCACATAAGATTTTTTTGGTCTGGTTCTCAAAGGAGTGCCTGAAGAGGCTGCTTGGTGCCCCCCTTGTTTCAGGTCCTTGTCATCACTTGAATGGTAGATAACAGCCTCCCTGTTTTCAGCAGCCTCTTGCCTCCATACAGACCATCTAATAAAGTGAAACTTCCCTTGTTTGACAAAGGCAATACTATTCTCACCACATATCTTTACATCTTCTTCTTTTATCACATTCCTTTCTGAACCTAAATTTCTGTCAGTAAAAGCTTAGTAACTTTACAAAGGGGCGAGTAAATGGACCATGTGATTAGGGGATATTTCACTGCTGTTATTCCCACCAGGAAATATGCAAACCACCTTGCATCCTTAAAACATTTAAAGGTTAAGATAAAAATGTACACAATGCACTTTGTATCTACACAGGTTTACGTTTCCTGTCCTTCATTACTCACTCTTATCGCCTCCTCCTGTAAGAATGAATCGGATCGACCTGTCTTTCTTCTTCTTGTCCTCAGGGTTTGGTGGGAGGGGCTTGGAGCCGTGGTTGAGGGGGGCTGGGTCCTTGTTGCATGAGCCAATCATAGTGCTGGTGTTCCTCATGGGCGGAGCTGGGGGCTTGTCCTCGACCTCCCCATTATCAGACATCTTCAACTTGGCTACGACCGGCCGCTCCTACATAAAAACACACAGGGAGGCAGCATGGTGAGCGGCAACCAATCACAGGCAAGCATTCAGAATTTGTTCAGATTTCTATTTCCTCATTTTGAAATTCTATTTCATCTTATCTTATTAAACTCATCTTATCCTAATACATTGTATGTCTCATGTAAAGCCCTTTAAATTGCCTTGTTATTATAAAGGTGTTACAATATTAAAAAGAAAAGAACAGATTTTGTTTTTTAATTAGAAGCCAGAAAAGAAACAAAAGGATAAAAGAGTTTCCATTTGTTTACTTGTTATATTTGTCCCACAAACCTGCCTGCTGACTACACCGTGGTGTGTTTAAGTGTAACTTGGAGTATGGAGACACACGGAGCAACATTTTATTAAAGACAACAAAAAAAAAACATCACACAAAAATACACACAATCACACACTGCAAGCTTAACCTGCTCTGCTAAATGCTTCAGTGACGGCAGCCTGTTTGGGTCAAATTATCTGGCATGTTTCCTGAAAGCATCAGTTCCCTGTGGCAACAGAATCTGTGTAGAAATACTGAGTGGAGCTGCTGTGATGCTCTGAGCCTCGACCTCGTCTGTACTTTATTTTACCAGGAGAGCCTCTGATACACAATCATATTGATCAATGGAGTCCAAACTGAGAGATTAAAGTCATCGTTTCAAATGAATTTACACCTCAATTGGCTGATATTCCCTGAACGTCTCATCTGAAACCACCCAGACTATCCAAAGCAGAACGAAAAACTTCAAACTGTGTGTGTTTGTCATTAGGTGCATCGACTTTATATTTATTTATTTATTTATTTTTATTCATTTTTTTCCCTTTAATTTAATTTATTTTATTTATTTGTTTATTTTTTTCCTTTTTCTGTTCTGTTATAAAACTCTTGAATATATGAAATTATAAAATATTCCAAAAAAATAAAAATAATTCAAACATTTTCTTTTAGAGACACGTTAAAAAACAAAGAAAGCAACAGATCTCAGGTGAGACCTAAACAACCACAGAGGAAGAGGAAGTCCTCTTACAAACAAACCAACAGTGGTTGTTCTGTGGTGGGAACGTGATCCAACTACAGACTGAAGCAGCTCCGGTAAACAAACACACCTCAGTGTACAAGCTGGGCTGACGATGAATGAAATGAACAGAAAAGAGCCAATGACCATGGAAAGAATATAGTCGTCTTAATATCTGGGCAGATTGGAGCTTTGTCCTCCTGTAATTATTCTCTCACTTCTAAACCAGTGAATGTTGTCATGTGGCTTTTAGAGTGAAGGGAAACCAAACTATGAGGAAAAACACTCTCATCCAGTCATTTGGGCTTAATTCTCATTGTCTTGTTTTGCAGGAAGCAGATTTTAATCACAAAACGTTTGAAAAACTTGCTTCAAAGCTGAATTTTGTTTGGAAACTGCTCTTTTTTAAATAAATTCCTCTGTTGGCAGACTGAAATTAATATATTTATTTTACACAGTGAACAATATAAATGATAGAAATACTATAATACTATCATCTGAAGACGACATATGGGCCCCGACATCCCCCTAAAACATTGGACAAGAAATGCATCAGTAAATGTCATTTCCTACATTCATTGGTGAGCCTGAAGTAGTTTTAACATATGATTCATCTTCAGAGTCACCTTCAAATCAATTAAAATGAAAATTTCTGTTTGTTCAGTCTGACAGACATGAATGCAGACTAACGGACAGACATTCTGACGACTATATAACCCGTCATGTTTATGTCGGGAGGATTAAATTAACAGAAACAAGCTTAAACAAACTTTAAATGAGATTCAACAGAAGGAAAACAGACTGTTTTAATTTTGAAATTCTTCAAACTAACGACTTCCTTCTCCACAAAGCAGCTAGTAGATCTTACCTTAGCAGAGGCTCAAGGAAACGACTGGAGAGGAAAACAAAGGATCCACTGAGTGAAAGTAAAGGGAAATAATAACAGAGCAAGATGCTCTGACTGGCTTTTGACCAATCCTGCCTCCTTCAGACGGTGATGTCACAAGGTGAGTCAAATGAGGAAGTTTTCAAATACTCACCAACACACACACACACACACACACACACACACACACACACCCTAAGCCACACAAAGGTATGGAGGCGGAGTGTGTTTACAGTCACACATACAGTGTGTAAAGGGAAGTGATGCACACGCACGCACACAGGGGATGTGACAGCAGACGTCTAATATTTCAGACACTGCTGTCAGTTTCAGCAGAGCCCTGTTATCAAACAATCCCACACACTGTCTGCTAAATGTGCTAACACACACACACACACTCACACACACACACACACACACACACACACACACACACCACACTCACACACACACACACACACACACACACCACACACACACACACACACACACACACACCACACTCACACACACACACACACTTTTCTTAAACATGTTACAATCGTCTCATCATTTGACAGTAAGTCACTGAGAAACTCCAAACACACTAGAAATTGTAATAAGTTGACTTTATTTAATAAAAAATAAAAAGGTCAGGAAATCGACTGAATCAAAATTTCCCATTAAAGTATATCATTAATTTTAAGTTAAATGCATTTTTTTCAGCATTAACAACTTAAAAAAAAAAGATCTGCTTAATCGATTTCCTGACTTTTTTCCTTTTTTTTGGGAGAAAAACCAGCTTATTGTATTTGACAGTGCACTGACCTTTGACCTCCTCATCATAGCTATGCTTCATCACTGACAGGAGGAGCGCTACATGTATGGTTACATAACAATAACTTCCTTATGTAAATGACACTCCATGCATAGGTTTATCTATAAGGGTAATGAGGTGCAGCATCTGCAGTTTCTGCCTCACAGGTTGGACGGATGCTTTGAGCCGTGGATCACAACAAGCTGTGGCAGCTCATCAGTTTATCTCATTCTCTCATTATGTCCATCTCTCTGTTTTAGTTTAGAGATAACGATTTCAAAATATCCACCAAACACAAACACAAACACACACTTATCTCTGTGTACAGAGACTCACATTATACACACACACACACATATATACATACATCTTAAGAGACTGTTACCATTAAATGTCAGCACTTCTTGGAAATGCTTTGTCAGCCTCTGCAGCGATGTTTACTGGAAAACGACTTCACACACACACACACACACAGACACACACACAGACCCATCCCAGCATACGTTATCCATCCCTGATGCATACATTAGCATCCGTTCATGTGTGTTTTTATCCTGCCTCCTGTGGGACACAAGTTTCCTTATTTCCTCTCTACATGATATTTATCTGTTATTATTTAAATCTCACTAAAGTTGGGTTTGATGTTTATAATAAAGCTCAAGCAGCATCAGTGAAGATACAAACAACAACGAGCCACCATCCACCAGAGCTGTACCCCAGCAGAGCTCAGTGTCTCTGGGCAACGCAAGGCCACAGAGCCCCTCCTGCTCCTGGATCTCCCACTGCTACATCTCACACACACAACCCACACCCATGGAAATAACAACAACCTGTGTGTGTGTGTGTGTGTGTGTGTGTGTGTGTGTGTGTGTGTGTGTGTGTGTGTGTGTGTGTGTGTGTGTGTGTGCAGCAGGAGATAAATAAGAGACACAAACAGGAGAAGACAAAGAGACAGATGAAAGGAGAGAATGAGAAATCACAGCCGTCTGCAGGCCAAAATCACAACAAAAGAACAAAAGAGGAGGAGCGATGAGGAGTCGACTGCATCTGATTCCCAAACGGCAGCATGAAGGAGAGAAATAAAGCCCAGAGAGAGAGGGACGAGTGAGAGCGATGAGGACAGATCACAATTTGTCTCCAACATCATGTCGTCACGGCGACGAGACGAAACCGAAGGCCCAGACTTCAGACGTATATTTTTACATATTTTACAGAAGACAGTCGGGATGAATGGAGTAAATCAGGAAGTCTCCTGAGGATTCGAACTTCAAAGACCTGCATTATAATAAATTTGTACATGTGTGTGTGGCAGAGAGACAGACGGGGATTTTAAAGCGGAGGAATGGCCAAAAATAAAACAAGCATTAAATACTCAGGATTTCCTGCCACTAGAGCATCTGTTGGAAGAAAGATGAACTATTATCTATTAACTGCATATCTGTGAAAATGATTATACTTCCCAAAATATCTATCAAGTATTTTTTTTAAAGATAAAGCAATTTACACATTACTG
This sequence comes from Chaunax sp. Z400, assembly GCA_037577475.1. Classification (NCBI taxonomy): domain Eukaryota; kingdom Metazoa; phylum Chordata; class Actinopteri; order Lophiiformes; family Chaunacidae; genus Chaunax; species Chaunax sp. Z400. The sequence continues at coordinate 28,258,554 of CM075192.1, read as the reverse complement.
TCTAAGATCATTTGGAGCATCTGATTTCTATTG
>CM075192.1:27791021-28251021 GCA_037577475.1 Chaunax sp. Z400 | reverse complement strand
TTGCCTCAACTCATCATAGTGATATAAAACCTTCATCACATGATGCAACAATCACCTGAGAGTCAGTCGAATCCATGACTTTCTAGCTACGAGGCTTCAGATAGAGATGATGCTGCAAAGCAGCTACGACGTCTGAAATATGGACGCTTCACACACATTTTCAAGAGGATCCCTCATAGAAGAAAACAGATCTAATGGATGAAGAACGTGGAGGAGAGGAAAAGAGACTTCCTCTGTTTGACAGAGAGAGAAATAAAGGGATATTTATAGATTATTATAGCTGCTTCACTGGTTATGTCAGCTAAACTGAAGGAGGGGAGTGAACAAGGAGGTGAGGAGGAGGAGGAGGAGGAGGAATGCAACCACAGAGACGTGAGGGATGGAGAGGAAAGAAAGATTTAAGAAAAATGACTAAAAGAGAGGGATGGGGGATGAAAGGAGGAATAGAGGAGTAAAGAGGAGGATAGAGTTACAGTAATAAAAACAGGAAGAGAGCAGGGTGAGGAGTGGGAGCAGGACATGGTGATGAAGATGAGAGGGATGAAGAGCGCAGAGGAGGACGAGAAAGACAGGAAGACAGGTGAGGAGGAGGAGGACAGTGAGGAAAGATCGGAAGAGGGGACAGGAGGAAGAGAGGAGTAGGATGGCAAAAGGAAAGAGGACAGGATGGGACAGGACAGGAAAATGAGGAAACGGGACAGGACGGGACAGGACAGGACAGGAAAATGAGGGGACAGGACAGGACGGGACAGGACAGGACAGGAAAATGAGGAAAGAGGACAGGATGGGACAGGACAGGAAAATGAGGAAAGAGGATAGGACAGGACAGGACAGGACAGGACAGGACAGGACAGGACAGGAAAATGAGGAAACAGGATAGGACAGGACAGGACAGGACAGGACAGAATAGGACAGGATAGGAAGGAAGATGAGGAAAGAGGGATGAAGAGGATGCTGTGGAAGTTTGTGTCTCATATCAATCTGAGCTGTCAGCTCTTTATTTACATATATATGTATGTTGGGTCTTCACTGCTTTGCTTCAGTGAGGTTTCATCAGTCATGTGTTGAAAACACACTCATGTGTTCATCTCCCAGCAGACACACACTATCCAACAGAGACTGTGTTTAATCATGTAATCATGTAATGCATACAGTAACTATTGATGCAAGGCTGCAGGGTGTGAATACAATACCTCAACACTGAAGTATGCACACACACACACACACACACACACACACACACACACATAGACACACACACAGACAGACAGACACACAGAGACACACACACACACACACACACAGACACACACACACACAGACAGACACACAGAGACACACACACACACACACACACACACACACACACACATAGACACACACACAGACACACACACACACACACACACACACACACACAGACAGACACACAGAGACACACACACACACACACACACACACACACACACACAGACAGACACACAGAGACACACACACACACACACACACAGAGACACACACACAGACAGACACACACACACACACAGAGACACACACACACACACACAGAGACACACACACACACACACACAGACACACACACACACACACACACACAGAGACACACACACACACACACAGACACACACACAGAGACACACAGACACACACACAGACAGACACACACACACAGACAGACACACACACACACAGAGACACACACACAGAGACACACACACAGACAGACACACACACACACACACACACACAGACACACACAGAGACACACAGAGACACACACAGAGACACACACAGAGACACACACACACACACACACACACACACACACAGAGACACACAGAGACACACACACACACACACACACACACACACACACACACACACACACACACACACACACACACACACACACACACACACACACACACACACACACACACACACACCTTTGATACATTGGACCTACTTTCACTTCATGACTCATTTATCTCACACACTTGTGTTTAAGCTGTGTGTGTGTTTGAAGGTGTGTGTGTGTGTGTGTGTGTTTGAAGGTGTGTGTGTGTAACTGGAAGGTGTGGCTGTCCCCCAATGAGTGGGTGGTTCCTCCACCATATGGTCACTGGGCTTCACTCCCTCCCCCCCACACACACACACACACACATGCATACAAATAGCACATATGTGATGATGTCATCTCTCATGAAGCTGGGATTTTGCCTCGACTGTCTTCAAAAGTATTTTCATGTTCAGGTTCTTCGTGCATTTAGGCTGTTTTCTGTATAAATGTCAAGAGAATGATCAATATTTGCTTCACTGATGCTAATTATTTGATTCTGATGACTTTGTACTGTGGAGGACTTCCTCCTAAAAAGTTGGGAAATATGTGGCTTTGCTAAAAAAAAAAGTTTGCTGTTAAGGTCCAAGTTTACATCAGGGCTCCATGAACTCCAAGACCTTCACCACTGCTGACCCACAAGCTCCAGAAAAGTGGGCTCCAGTAGCTCAGAACCATCTAGACCAGACCCAGAAGGTTCTGGGATGCTGTTCTGTGGAGCCATGAAACCAAACTGGACCCTTTTGGGGCCTTTATGGATCAGCTGTATGTCTGCAGGAGGAAGAATGAAGCTGATGCTAAGAAGAACAGCCTCCAGTACCTACAGTGAAGCATGGCGGCGGCTCGGTGAGGCTCTGGGGCTGCTTTGCTTCCTGGACCACTGGAAACCTGCAGCCTGTAGAGGGTCAGATGGATTCCATCAAGGATCAGGAAACTCAGAAAAGAAAACGTCTCCATCTGTGAGGAAGATGAAGCTGAAGAAGGACGATGATCCCAAGCAGACCTCAGAGTCCACCAAGGCCTGGTGGTTTCAGAAGAAGTCCTGGATCATTCTAGAGGCCATCACAGTCGCCTGACTGGAATCCTATAGAAGATCTCTGGTGGGATCTAAAGAAGGCGGTTTGTGAGATTTGATTTGAGATTTGAAGCTCCTGATACCTGCATCGTTTCCCTCCCAGCAGGTTGAACACGAGGCGAGCAGCCAGGACAAAATGATTCAAAAAAGAAAGAAGCTGAACCACAATGAAGTTTGAACGCAGCAGCAAACCACCGTTCACTGCCCAACATCAGCTGTGTTAAGTCTGAGGGCTGTGAACCCTACAGCTACGTCACAGGAACCTGCATGGATGGAGCTCCGCCTCTAAAAAGCTTCTTCTTCTCTTGTTCTCTAATCAAACAGGACTCAAGACTCCAAAATGAAAGTGGACCAAAGCAGAGCGAGTCAAGAGGAACATTTCAATCCTCTTCTCAGGGTTTGATCACAACCTGGGTCCGTCTTTCCGTTCCTGAAGCGGACTTTTAAAACATCTTAGACGTGCAGCGTCTTCTTCTTTCCTTCATCTGCCTTCACATCAGTGAAAGTGGATCAAACGCTGAAAGCGATCTGGCCTCAGAGTTTTGGTCTGGATGCAGCCTGTTCTGGTGGAGAGGAGCAGAGCGCAGGCTGCCGTCTAGATGCCGTGTTCAGCAGCTCTTCCAGGCAGACAGACTGTCCTTTATTCAGCTGCTGGCAGGCTTCATGGCTGCTCTACAGCCAAAAGAATGCTGAGGAAAGTTATCCATCCTATAAAGAGTCATTTGGTTTCATCGTTTGAAAATAAGCAGCAAGGCCTAATCGGCCCTCTGCTGGGGGGGGGGGGGGGTTTCCTCCCTCGCTGCTCCCAGCTCTGCTCACCTCCTTCAGCACAACCGTTCCATAAAATGCAAACGCCGTCGGCTGAAGGAACACTTTGACATTTTTGGAAATATTCCATTCGATTCTCTTGCTGAGAGGCAGATAATAAAAAGATTGCTATCAGTCTCTCTGTCCAAAGGGAATAAAGTAAATAAAGTTATGTGCTTATTTTCTTTACTCTACTTTCTTTTTTTAACCTTTGAACAGAGACAGATTGGTTTTTATTTTTATTTATCGTCTCTAATTCTCAGCAAGAAAGTAAGTTGTGTATTTCCCAAAGTATCAAACTATTCCTTTATTTCTAATGAAGAAGACCTTGAGGTACCTGAACACATAGTATCATGGCAGCAGATCGCTGACAGAGGAACACGGAGCACATTTCCTTCTTTGAGTGAGCTGCTAACTGATACTAGCTGCTTTTTAAATCTCCCTGTCATGAGTCGCACACATAATATGTCATCAAACCGTCACAAACCCCTCCTGCCCTGAATCTGTGCTGTTATTATGTCTGGGTGGGATTAAAGTTAAACTATTAGTTGTTAGACACCAAAAACAAGCTTAAAGAAAATATTCAACTCATCAAAGAACAAAAACTACTGAATTGATCATTTCTTACTTACTTGACACTGAATGCTTTTTTAACAAAACGTGGGCTTACATTCTGCAGACATTTTTTCCTGATGTCATTTTTCAGAATCATGAGCCTTAAGATGAAATAAATGACTTACATAACACAGAAATTAAGTGCGTTGTATCTTTGCGTTAGCGTTAGCTTAGCTTGTCCCAGACAGTGGGGAGCTCACTGTTGTAGATCAGCAGGTCTCATTCACTCGGAGCTCAAAACCAGCTGTTTAAAATAACTTCGATGACAGGTGAGGCAGAGCTCAGAGAGAGAGACTGTCCAAAAAAGCAAAACCAAACACAGACAGAGTCCTGTTTCTCCTGAAGCAGGGGCGGATCCAGGGGCGGGGCCAGAGGGGCACTGGCCCCAGCTGAAATCTGATTGGCCCCTGAAGTGCCCCTGTCCTGTCACTTGTCTGTCTTTTTTCCTTCTGTTTGTTTACAACTTGAATACTTGACTTTGTCAAGTTTTTCTCCTCTAAACTGTTGTGTATGCTGTAATATAGTATAGAAGTATTTTCTTTGATGTAAAAAAATTAATTATTTTATCTATTACATAATTAGAAAAAAGTGTCTTATGTTTTATATTTATTTATGTATCCTAGTTTAAAATTCAATAATTGCTAAACTTTTTTGATGAACACAATGTGCTTGAAAAAGGCACAATTTGCATAATATATTCAATTATGTGTGTCTTTACTAAAAGCTATGGAGCCAACAGCAAACAATGAATGACTGGTGAAATATTCTGTGTTTACATCTTACTGAATAAGGAAATGTGCAGGAATGTTGGACATATAGTTGGCCCCTCTGTAAAAAATGTGGCCCCCTCTATGGCCCCTGATTTAGAAAAATTCTAGATCCGCCACTGTCCTGAAGTAACCAAGCCCAAAGCCACAGGAGCCAAATGGGTCATGAACGCCTCCCAGCCTTCCTCCCTTCCTCCCTTCCTCCCTCCCTCTCTCTCTCTCTCTCTCTCTCTGCCATGCCGTCGAGGTGTCAAAAGCAACAACTGGGTGGCCTCATGCTTCACATGGGGCTGTAAACATCTCATTTTGCCACACCCAGGTCTCCGTGGCGACCGCTGTGTTGCCACTGCCATTAAAACCACAACCAAATCCATGAGTTTGAACCCAACTCTGGAAACATCTCTGTCACAAGCAGGTCGTCATGTTCAGCTGCAAATAAGGAACACTGGAATCAAAGCGTCCGTTCATTCGAGCGTCTGTTCCTGATTGGTCGTGACTGGACATTCAGCAGTGAACCCTCGATGTCGCCGTGGTTAAACTCTTTCATTCAGACTACAAAGACATGCTATAATCATACGTTTTAATTTTAACGTCCAGACTGAAGCTGCGGTTGGTGGAACAGCCTGGAAGCAGCTCCAGATACAAATACACTATTTGATCCACTGTGTTTGCTTTGATTCTGCTGTTTGTCAAACATCTTCACCCACAACCAATCAGCAGTCAGCATAGTCATCATCATCGATGACTCCATTCTTCTTCAAACCAACTGGGAATTATTCAATTCTAAGTATATTTCCAACTATATTTTAAATGATGGCATTATGCATCTAATATAAATGTATATAGACTAATATATAAAATCATGTTTGAGGTCTACGATCAATGAAGATCAGGAGTCAAAAGGTCGTCTTTACATTTCTTCTCATCAGTTTGAAAACCCAACGTTTGTTCACACAATGACTGGAATGAATTATCTATTAAGACAGATTTAATATGGTCATAAATTAGTCAATATTCTACTACAGACTGATTTACACGAGTGTAAAGACTTTGGTCTAGTTCAGGGTCCTGGTTTGGATATGAACTAATCAGCCCTTAAAGTTAAACTCATATTCAGAGGTTTCCAAAGTGAGGTGCAGGAGCCCTCAAGGTGTCACGAGAGGAGCAAAACCAATTTTTAAAAAAAAATCACTTTCACTACTATCAGCTCCCCTCATACAAGTGTGAAAACATAAATTCCTGACTTTCACGTGTTCCTTCTTTTTATCTGGGACACGAGGCAGAAACCAGGACCGTGCAGCATTTTAAATCAGCTTCACAGGCTTTCATTATTCATTATGAATGAAGGGGAAACATTTTATAACTGGGAGCAAAGGGCAAAGTCAGCCCAACCCAGCTGGAGAAAGAAAGGCTGGACTCCATGTAGTCCTGAGACAGTCCAAAGAAATGACCTGATTTATCCACATCAGCCAACAAAGCGTCAATAGACATTACTTAGGTGGGAACAAACTCCTGACACTGATTTTAATTTTTTTTTAAAAAGCCAAATGTAAGTTAAGATTCTGCCTGTTTAAAATCTACTGGCTCATAAATATGACTGAAGTGTCCAGGATTAATAGAAGTGCACTGATTTCTGCTGAGTAAGGTGGAAACACGCAGATTCCATGTATCATAGAGGAAAGTTTACAGCAGGTGAATCTATGGAGGAAAACACAATGAGGTCATCACTGAGTACCAACAGCCACGTCGGTAGCTTTATGGTCACATTGAAGGAATACTGCACGGTTTACCGGGGGGGTGAGAGGATTTCAGCTTCCTATAAACGCTCTGGGTGGTTGGAAGAAAAATAAACCTTGATTAGTTGTTTATTTAAATCTAGTAGCACCAAAAAAATAAAATAATATAAGTCTAATTTGAAAGATTTGAATCTGTCACCGTGTAGCTCTGTTATTAAAGATAAAATGGACTTCCTAATGAATCATGTCAGAGGGATGGGAAGTACGAGTTAGATCTGTTTAATGAATTCATCCATCCATTCATTCATTCATTCGATTCTCGTCCACGTTATCAGCTCGCCGATTAAAATAAAAAAAAAAGTCCCGATGTTATCACAACCAGTTGGTAGACTGGGAGGAAACCGGTGTGATAAAAAAAATAATTAAATCCACCTCCAAATTAATAGCCTCGTCGTGGCTTGACTTGAAGTGTGTTCGTAGCGTGTTGATGGCCCGGCGGGGTCCGGGGCGTTGATACATGAACGTGGACACACAATGAGGGAATGATAGTGTGATCCCAGCCTACAGTAACCATTAATTAAAACCCCTTCCTGTTCTCAGGGCAAAGGAGTCTCTAATTTACAATCACCGTGCCTGCCTGGGAGATGAGGGGCTAGATTTCAGCTTCTCAAACAAAAGTCGAAAGCTTTACTCACCAACTGTCTGGTTGCAAATGTAAATCCCAAAATGTTGGGTGATAATTTCCGACACCGGGACACACCGTCTCATGTATTCGGTAAACTCTGCTCTCCTCCTGGGTCAGCTCTGCCTCGCTCTGGTGCCCTGCTGGAGGCTTTTTAGCAGTAAATGGATCTCAGGCTATTGTTAGCTATGCACTGAGAAACCTGCTGCACTGAAACACCCGCCCAACTACACACAACCCCGGACATCTAATTGGTCACTTTCGGCATCGCACGTCGCCGATTGGCTGATGCGGATTCATTTTATAGCCCGGGGGGGCGGGGACCAGCGATGAAGTGCAGCCAGTCAGTAGAGAGCAGGTGATGGTGCGTTCATCGCACTGTAAAAAATTCCAACATTCTTGAATCTCGAGGAAAAACGGGTTGCATTCAGGTGTAAGTCGGCCTGCGAATCAAACACTAGGAAGAAGTAGGAATTTATAAACATCATAATTCATAAATAATTTACATATAATAATTTACATTGGTATTTACGTATTGGATGTATTTGTAAGACACAGATTCAGTTAGGAAAAAGGGGCTGAGAAAAAGTTTTGAGGGGTAAAGACCTATAACATTAATAATAATAATAATTATTATTATTATTATAATTTCAATTACAAATGTTGAACAGAAATGAAACAATTTACAAATTAATACAATTTCCAATTGAATATATGCTTAGCTTTATTATACAGCACCAGTCAAAGGTTTGGACATAGTTTCCGGGAAACTGTGTCCAAACCTTAAATACACCTGGTAGTGTATTTATATGAAAATGTGCCTAAAATGATTATGATAGACATTATAGGCCACAAGATGAACCAGTATTGTTTTTTATGTGATGTACCATTTTTGCCTTCTTTTTTTTTTTTTACCAACTTCAAAAATGAGGTGACAGGTATCTTGCAGGTTTGTATCGCTCCAGTCCAGCAAACTAAATACACAATGTCACTAGCCAAGAAAAGACAAAACCACAAATGTCCTTAATGTAACTGCCTGTAAACAATGTTTGTGTTTGGACTTTTTCTGTAGCTATTTCTGTACCAGTGACTAAAACACTGACAAAAACTGACTTAAACTTGCTAACATTGAATTACTTGAGATTCCTAGTCTATCATTTTGTTTAGCATGGAATCTTCCATTCTCATTCAATAAAGGCAATACTTTACAAATACTTATTAAAAATGTTGAAAACTTTTGTTAAAGGAATTTGAGTTCATTGAGAAAATGTTACTTTTAAGATGAAACATTTTCATTCCAATCAATCCAAAATTCAGATCAAATTTTTACTTCCATTAAGCCAAATAATATCTAAATTAAACTAGATTGTTATCATTAAAACCTTGACATCTTTAATTTTTTTTCTTCAAAGCACACTGTTCACCAAACCACAAAATCAGATTATACAGGAGTATTTTTTAGGATTATGAGTTGAATAAAGAGACACCGACATCTAGTGGTAAAAGTTAAGCGCTCCATGGTCTCATCAGTGAAGAATAGAATAAAGCTGCAGCCCCGGAGGCTGCAGTTTCAGGACCGACATAAAGCATATGTTCAACTCTGCCTTCCTCAATGCAGCTTCGAGACAGTCTTCACCATCAGCTTCTCAGGCGCATCAAGGGACTGTTTGGTGACTGATGGTCATTGTATTTTTGCTCATTTTCTCCATATTGAACGCAAAAATACCTTTTTTTTCCAAACATTCTGCTCAGTATGACCAACCTATATTTCTAACCAATATGGAAAGGAACATAATAAACAGGCATGTCTGTGATATACTAAAATAAAAATATATCAGGGCAACAAATTAGTCGATAAAAGAAATATAATTCCTCAAGAAGTTGTTATAGGACACAACACAGGTCAAATTTTTTCATTTAACTGGAGAAATGACATTTAATGTAAAAATTACATCAAATTCATTGTTAAATTATAGCCTAGTTTTAGATTATATGGACCCAGTCCTCATTGTCTCCAATAGTCTGCTCTTGGTTTTGAAACAATTGATGATAAATAAAACAGTTTGAACTTGGACCAGAGCTTGATGAACGTTTGGGTTCATTTATGTATGAAGTGAGACTCGTGATGTTTGTCCCTCATCATTCACAGTGAAATCACTATAAGTGAAGAGAATAAGTTAGAGCTGAATTGTCTGTTTAATTATTATTATATTATAATTAATAAATTATAATAAATAAATATTATTATATTTCTGCATTTCAGCAAATGTCAGGTAGAACAAAATGCGTCTATTATACCTGCCTTAGAGACAAAGACAGGAACAGACTCGCTTTGGGACAGGAAGAACAAGAAGAACAAGAAATGTGCGAGTTCAGCAGAAGGAGCATGTGGATTAAAAGAAACGCAAATGAGACAGCAAATGAGCTGCAATAGTAATTAGCCGGAGAGGGAGGAGGAGGTAAGTGGATCTCAGTCACTTCCGCACCATGTGAGTCACTGGGACTCGAGCTCATTTGCACCGGTTGGACCTCGCATCCTCTGGGATAGAACAGGAAGCGATACAGAGACCAGAGGACGTGGGAGGAGACGTCGTCGGCTCGGTGCACAAACCAGCGGCTGACGGCTCTGACAATCCGCGACAAAGAGCGCAGACCCGCCGCCAACATGACTGCAGACGTGGGGGTGTCTCTGTTGGTGCTCGCGGTGATTGTGGCACTGAGCGATGTGACCCGCAGGTTATTGATCAGGGCCCTCGCGGACACCGGGTTCTCTGTGTACGCGGTAGAGTTCGTGTCCACGTTGCAACTGTGCTGCTGCACGCACGAGCTGAAGATGCTGTCCGAAGTGGGCAGGATTGAGCCTCGACTCGCGCTCACCTTGACGTACCTGATTACCGTAATACACGGGCTCACCTTCAGCGGGGCCATCGGCAACCCGTCCGGTACTCTAGAGCACGCGTACCGTATGAGGTGTTCAGGCGGATGTGCACTGCGGCGGATCGCATGCCAGTTCGCAGCGGCCGCCGCTGCTCGAGCAACGGTGCCGGTGATCTGGGGAATCGGGCTGTCAGGAATGCACGTGCGGCATAAGCTGCTCGGATACCGTTGCTTCAGTCCCATTCACGCGCCGCTGAACCTGGCCGCCGCTGTGGAGTTTGCGTGTGCCTTTGCGGTTCAGACTGTAATTACGCACACGCGATCGGTGGAGGAGAAATACCGCGTGCACGCGGTAGCTGCGGTCATCACAACAATGGTGTATGCAGGTATGGAATGACTTCTGTTGACGTCACGTGAGTCAAAGTGTTTTCATGTTATAAATATGAACTCTAGCAGCGGTGGTTTGCTCACTGGCACTCAGGCAGGACTGTAATAAGCAGAGTAAATACTAAATCATAACTCATGCTTCCACAGTTCCTTCCAAAATTCAGTGGTTCCACTCTTAAATCAAGTTTTATAAAAAACAAAAACAAACATCAAGTTGTTTCTGGGTTGGCTAATTGATAAAATGCAAAAAAAAAGAGAGCAATATCTTGTAATTTAAAGGAAGTGAAAAAACAAAGTATCCACCCCTCCCTCTGATGGTTTCGTCCATATTTCCTCCTACTTCCATGATAATCTGTCAGGTAGTTTATGCGAAAATGACTAAAAGGGTTAAAAAAAAATAATAAAAAAAAGTCTAATTTTGCAACATTCAAAAAGTGGAAATATTCCTGAATCTAATCCTTTATCCAGAATCTACTCCATAATTTAACACGCTCTCCGTTTCTAGATGCCCAACCCTTCCTAAAAGTTTCATCACAACCGATCTGGAAAGTGAAAAACCAAACAAACCAACCTGAATCCACCCGTCGGTCTGGATCCACTCCAAAATGATCATGGATCCTTGCTGCCACCTGCCCAACCCAAGACAAACAAAGCTCCGTGGCGCAGCAAACAATGAACAACACATTAGATATTTGTCAGTGTGCAACTTCTTTAGTGTCTCATCGTCAGAGTGAAAACACAGCAGTAAGTTCATGTAAATGAAATGTTACTGCTTAACGATGCAAAACTGAACTTCAACAACACCAAACTGATGTGTGTCATACAGGTCAGAGCACAGAGTCTTTCTGTCTCACCTGTGTTGCAACATAATACATTTGAATATCTACAATCTGACCAATCACAGCTCATTTAGCTGCTCTCCAAGTCTCCCATTTGTCTGTTTGGACATGATAATAAAATAACTGAGATACTGAACCTTGCTGGGAATTTATCATTTAACTCTTAAAGTGAATTTTAAAAAAATAATTTCATTTAATAATTTAAATTTTTTTAAATATAAAAGTGTATTTTGGTTTCTATGCAGCATCTCTTTACCAGACAGTCAAGCAAACTCATCTTCAACACATTTTCCACTTAGTGTTGACAAAATCGTTGCAGTTTCTTCTTTTTCTGATGAAATTTCCTGTTTCTAACAGGAAAATAATGTCACTACTGACTCATTTGAGAACAACTAGTTTTGTGACTTTTTCAATGTGAACCTACTTCATCAGTAAATCTTTCTGGAGGTAACCTGTTGTCTCATGCTCTCTTATTGATGTTTCACAGCCGTTTGAACTCCCTGAATAAAAAAAAACATGCTCTTAAAAAATGAAAAAGACTGAAGAGCACATTCAACTCTTTTGGTTAGATGTAAACAAATCAACAGTGGCTGCAGTGTTGCTCCTTAACTGTTCATTAATACAAATGTGTGGATGGATCCAGGTGGAGGTGTGACAGGAGCAGTGTTCAACCCGGCGTTGGCCTTCTCCACTCAGTTCCCCTGCAGTGGAAACTCCTTCCTGGAGTACTGCCTGGTCTACTGGCTGGGCCCGCTGATGGGTAAGACCCACTGATGTGCACTGATACATTTTATAGATCATCATAAGGTTAATTGATTACTGATAGACAGGAGTAATGAGATCTGTCAGCATCTAAAAATGACTGATTTGGTTAAACATCACATAACATCTCTGCCTTAAAGGTGCATGTATGGAAGGAAACCATCAAACACAACACTGTACAACCTGTGCAGCAAAGTAGAAACATTTTCTAACTCAAACTGACCTGAAAACAAATAAAGAACTTTAGTGTTAAATAATACGGAGATGAAACACCAGAAAACGACACAATGTGACTGTGTGTCGACTTTAAGAGAAAATAAAGGATGTGTGTCTGTCTTCAAATGTTCACTTACACAAAATTCTAAAGGTCTCTATTTATTCATGTTCCTGTGCTTTAACAGTCTGGGGACTTGCAGTATTGTGTCTTAGTGTGTATCATGGTCTCCTCCTGGCAACAGAAACCTGATAAGCTGCTTAAATGTTAAGTTCTTATGACTCATTAGTTTCATGCACAGACAGATTCTCTGTATCTGATGGAAGCACATTAAATATCTCACTAGTGTCATGATTTATGATTAGTTTTATCATCAATAATTATCATAAATAGACGTAAAGTTGGATTCATTTAGGTTAAAGTTGTTAATCAACATGTTTTCTGTAGCAGAGTAGTTCATGTACAGACAGTAATAAATGAGATGGGGCTCACACTTCGTACTTGCTCCTCTTCCTCTACGTTCTCACCTCTGCAGGTATGATGAGCTCCGTGCTGCTGTTTGATAAACTCGCTCCTCTGCTGTCGAGGAAGTCGTCGTCTCTCCGCGTCGCCCTGGAGACCAAGAAGAGGACATGAGCATCTCCGGGCATCAGCTCAGAGGAGGAGGAGGAGGAGGAGGAGGAGGAGGGGAGGAAAAGAAGAAGATTTCTGATAGACTGACAACCTGCTGCTAATTTCAGTTAGAACTTCAACCTGCAAGAACTGTATGCAATGATCCACACAGGTGTTACCAAGATGATCCAGATCATCCTTTTAGTTTACGGTCATTTATTTAAAACCTTTACACATTTTTTAACACCTATAAAACTGTACAAACACTGAAAATGTCTAATATCTGTCACTGGAATGATGCTGGAATCAGAATTTGACTGGATCCACACAGCTGCCCTAAAGCACACTGTTTATTTACCTGTTTTCTGGAAATGTCAAGCACAAGTATTGTAGTTGCAATAATATACACTGAGCCAAGGTTTGTGTTTGTGCAACATTCTCTTAAGATACTTCACTATTTTATCAGCTAAAACATTTATAATGGAAAGTTGAGGGTACAATAGTATAATCAACTTTCAATTGTTAAGCAATTAAAGAAACAAACTATGATGCATATTTACATGCGACATTTCAGAGCCAATCACAATGCATGAATGTAATGTCGACACGTTTGTGTCTGCACAGATGTAACTGATGAAAGCTCTTTATAAACTGGAGGCAGATTAAACTCTGTAATCATTGTTTGGTTGGTTGATTTTTGTGTGTAATTAACACTCAGTAGGGCTAAAAATGAGTGAAAAATAACTATTTGGTAACTTATCAATGAGGAACAATTATTCTCATCAATGATGTAAGAAGAAATTGTCTAGTTAAGATGTTTAAAAGAATATAATTAAATTTTGCTCCGTAAACCATCAAAATGTCGTCAGTCACATCTGGAAAAGTAAATTTTGTCACAATTGTGCAGCAGAGTCTGAACTCTGTCATCAGATAAAACCAACAGTATAATATATAATAAATATAATAAATCTCTACAGTACGAACCAGGAGGCTCTGTAGAAATATAAACATACATTTATTCTTGTTCACTCTGCTGCTGTTGGTTTAGTCAAAATATCTCTACTTTATTATCTTAAACACCCAAAGGTAAACAAAAAAGTAGCACAAACAAAACGTTAGGATAAATCGACTTATCTCTGTTTAACTTATTTAACTAACGATTTGGCCTTAAACTTTGTTTGTGCTGCCTTTTGTTATTGGTTTAGCACCATTAGAAAAAAAGACTGAGAAGAGACAACTTTTCATAGCTTCAGTAACCGACAGCATTGGTTCACTTTCCTTTTAGCTCTGCTGCCTGGTGCAGAGCAGGTTGTGTTGTGTATTTAACAGCTGACAGTAAAAGTGCTGTTAGAGCAAACAATGAGATTAAAGATGCTTAAAAAGTGGAGCCAAGTTCCAGAAAGGATGATAATTGTTTGTAGGTTTGTTTCTGTGGGTGGAACTTTTAAACCACAGTTAAATCGTAATAAATAATAAAAACTCATACAAAAACTATGCATTTATTGACAATTTCATACAAAGACATTAACTCTCCTCTGCAGGAAAACCAGATATTAAATTGGTCAATAAGTACAAAACAAACTCCGTGTGGTTTTACAGTCAGAGCTGAGCATGTTGGGTCGAATCAGTCAAACCTACAACACAACATGAGAACACAAAACATTAACACTGAAGACGACTGCTGAGAGGACTTTAAATACAAGAGACAATGTCTGACTGTGAAGAGAATGAATGTGAGCTTTAAAGAAGTGCTGCCGTCCTCTTCCTCAGTCCATCAACTAGTGCTTTGATTGGCTGCTGAAGTGATTTCCATCTGTAGGAAGAATCAGACAACATGACTGAATACAACAACAACATTGTTGTGTTGATTATGTTGCTGCTTTTTGCATGTTAAAAAGAACAGTTCACCCAAAATGAAAATTCAGTCCTGACTCACCCCCAAACCGATGGAAAGACGAGTGAAGTTTAATCCACAAAAAATTTCTATATAGAAATTTTTTGTGGATTAAACTTCACTCGTCTTTCCATCGGTTTGGGGAGGATTAAAAAAAAAAAAAAAAAAAAAAAATTATATATATACAGTACCAGTCAAAAGTTTGGACACACCTTCTCATTCAATGGTTTTTATTTATTTTAATTATTTTCTACATTGTAGATTAATACTGAAGACATCGAAACTATGAAAGAACACATATGGAATTATGTAGTAAACAAAAAAGTGTTAAACAAATCAGAATATGTTTTATATTTTAGATTCTTCAAAGTAGCCTCCTTTTGCTTTGATGACAGCTTTGCACACTCTTGGCATTCTCTCAGTCAGCTTCATGAGGTCGTCTCCTGGAATGGTTTTGAATTAACAGGTGTGCCTTGTCAAGAGTCAATTTGTGGAATTACTTGCCTTCTTAATGTGTTTGAGACCATCAGTTGTGTTGTGCAGAGGTAGGGTTAGTACACAGTGGATAGCCCTATTTGACTACTGTTGTAATCCATATTATGGCAAGAACCACTCAACTCAGTAAAGATAAACGACAGTCCATCATTACTTTAAGACATGAAGGTCAGTCGATCCGAAAAATTTCAAGAACTTTGAATGTATCCTCAAGTGCAGTCGCAAAAACCATCAAACACTATGATGAAACTGGCTCTCATGAGGACCACCCCAGGAAAGGAAGACCAAGAGTTACCTCTGCTGCAGAGGATAAGTTCATTAGAGTTACCAGCCTCAGAAAACGCAAATTAACAGCACCTCAGATTAGAGCCCACATAAATTCTTCACAGAGTTCAAGTAGCAGAAAAATGTCAACATCAACTGTTCAGAGGAGACTGCATGAATCAGGCCTTCATGGTCGAATTGCTGCAAAGAAGCCACTACTGAGGATGAACAACAAGAAGAAGAGAATTGTTTGGGCCAAGAAACACAAGGGATGGACATTAGACCAGTGGAAATCTGTACTTTGGTCTGATGAATCCAGATTTGAGATTTTTGGTTCCAACCGCCGTGTCTTTGTGAGACGCAGAGAAGGTGAGCGGATGGTTTCTTCATGTGTGGTTCCCACCATGAAGCATGGAGGAGGAGGTGTGATGGTGTGGGGGTGCTTTGCTGGTGACACTGTTGGTGATTTATTCAAAATTCAAGGCACACTTAACCAGCATGGCTATCACAGCATTCTGCAGCGCCATGCCATCCCATCTGGTTTGCGCTTACTGGGACCATCATTTGTTTTTCAACAAGACAATGACCCCAAACACACCTCCAGGCTATGTAAGGGCTATTTGACCAAGAAGGAAAGTGATGGAGTGCTGTGTCAGATGACCTGGCCTCCACAATCACCCGACCTAAACCCAATTGAGATGGTTTGGGATGAGTTGGACCGCAGAGTGAAGGAAAAGCAGCCAACAAGTGCTTAGCACCTCTGGGAAGTCCTTCAAGACTGTTGGAAAACCATTCCAGGAGACGACCTCATGAAGCTGACTGAGAGAATGCCAAGAGTGTGCAAAGCTGTCATCCAAGCAAAAGGGGGCTACTTTGAAGAATCTAAAATATAAAACATATTCTGATTTGTTTAACACTTTTTTGTTTACTACATAATTCCATATGTGTTCTTTCATAGTTTCGATGTCTTCAGTATTAATCTACAATGTAGAAAATAATTAAAATAAATAAAAACCATTGAATGAGAAGGTGTGTCCAAACTTTTGACTGGTACTGTATATATATATATATATATATATATATATTAAAAAAAAATCCTTTCATAATGACTCCATACAGCAGTCTTTACGTACGTTGCATCATATAAAACACAGACAGCTCTGCAGAAGTTGCAGCAACAAACGCTTCTGTCTGACCTACAGTTACATTTTCACTTTGTTTTGTGTGTGTGAGAGAGAACTGACGTATGCAGAGGTTGTGAGTTCTTGATCTCATCTAGCGGTGCATGTAAAAACGTTTGAGCTTGCCCGCCTTCCTCAGATGAGCTGTGTGCTAATGCTTTTAGCTTAGAGGCTACAGTGAAGACTTTAGCCTATAAAGGGTTTTCAATGAAGTCTTTTTGAATCAACTTTGGGATCTTAGAGCTTCTGGAGACTCTGATTTAAGTGTGTGGAGTCATTTTATGTTTGTTTTCTGTTGTTTTTTTGTGCTTTAAATTAAAGGTGAAACTTCAGCCAACTTTCCAACAAAAAAAAGGGACTGAAAATGATTGAATTTTCATTTTTGGGTAAACTTTTATAAGTTTAAATGTTGTTACCAGTGCTCAATGTCTGCATCCTCAAACTGACCGGCCTCCATCGCCGCTGCATCCACCTCCATTCCATCTGCCAACACAATCAAACCAATGACCAAACAACTTCTGCAGGAACTCTCAATTTTATTTCTAAAATTATGAGGCCCTTTTCTCGATACCTTTAACAAGATTAATGAATAATGTCCCACACATCTGATTGGATCTGGTTTGTTTTCTGCCTTTTTGGCTCGTCTTCAATTTTAAAACTGAAAAATCAATCAAAATGTGCCTTGAATTTCAAATGTGGGATCTGACAGTTTTTTAGAGGAGCTACCCTGACTGATGGACTGACTAAAGGTACCATGAAGAGAAAGAAAGAAAAAAAAAAAATATATATATATAATATATATATAATATATATATACATACATACACACACACACACACAAATAAAATATATATAAATAAAATATATATATATAAAATATATATAAAAAAAAAATAAATAAAAAAAATTCTCATTTCAGTCTCTTAAGATCACGAGGACTCAAACCTTCAAACTCAGCATTGGTTTCTTCGGTTCGGACCCCAGCCATGTGGTACTGCTGAGCGACCGACTGGGCCAACATCCCCTCCAGCCTCTCCAGCGTGGCCTGGCCCTCCTGTGTGAGAGCAGACAGTCCCTCATCACAGGTGTAGAAGGTGGGGATGTCAGCGTGACCGTGCTCTGGGTGGTGGAGGAAGGAAATGGTGACGACAGCGGCAGCAATGTGCTTGGTATAATAATCAATGGTTTATAATTCATTTCTCATCAATCGTTTTCCTGTCTAAGCTTCCCATCTGCCCGGCAGAATGTTAATGAATGTGCATCTAACGCTGATTATCAGTGGAAGAGATCAATTACTTTGCCAACCTCTGGCAGGCAGGTTTATTAAAAGATAAGAGAATAAATTAACCCCTAATCACAAAAAAAACAAGCTTTCTTATCTCAGCATAACAACATTAATCAGGAGATAACCGCATTCATGAAAAATAATTACAACCACGGCTTTCTTGGCTTCTGCAGCTTCAGATCCTCAACATATTATATTAATAATAAATAACATTATAGTGTCTGTAGCCACATAACAGTGAAGACATGCCTGCCAGCTGTGTGTCACATGTGGTGATGACACTCAAGCTGAAGCAGAATATTTCTAACACACATCAGGTTCCCTACAGACAGCTCAGCAGTGTGTGTGTGTGTGTGTGTGTGTGTGTGTGTATGTGTGTGTGTGCGTGTGTGTGTGCGTATGTGTTTGCGTGTGTGTCAGGCCAAATGGGAGATTACACCATCATGACAACATTTGAGTCTGTTCTGCCAGTTTAATTATATTTGTTCTGTACTCATAAAGTAGAGAACCATTAGTTGTGTAAACGTAGATGATGAATGCTTCAATTCTTACCTGCTTCTGCATCCCAAGAACCCAGACAACCAGAGAGAGAGAGAGAGAGAGAGAGAGGAAGAAACGGACAGAAGGTGAGTCAAAAGTTTATATCGAATCCACAGCATGTAAGATGAGACATTTCATTTATTTTATTCAAATCTGAAAATTGATTGGATCCATGACTGAAACCTGTGATACGATCCGAACCGTGAGCTTCCTGACCTGAACTCCACCTGTGTTTGTATGTACGTTTTTTTGTGGGTATCTTTGTGTGTGTTTGTTTGTTTCTCCCCTCACCAGCCTCCTCTACGTCGTACTCCTCCCCTTCAAAGTCGTTGTCGGAGTCGTCGTCCTCTGGGTCGGGGTGCAGAGCTTGGCACTCACACATGGCTGAGAACATGGGCTCCACTGCATTTAACACACACACACACTTTAATTGTACGATGCAAACTCAGTGTGTGATTTATTTATTTTCAACAGGAGTGAGTGGGATTTATGGAGAAGAAGAAAAGCAGAATATCAATACACTTATTGATTCCCATCCTTTTGCAGATGTTTTCCTCTAATATTTTATACTACTCTTGAATATCTTCACAGAAAACCACGTGTCAGATAAAATATACAAACATTAAAAGGAAACTGAAACATGTCTTTTGGGTTTTGCAGGTTTTAAATCAATAATGTTTGTCAACTGTAACAGAATATTTCATTTAATATTCATCTATGTGAATTTTGATCTCTGGTTTTCCTAAAAATAGTTTATGAGGTTTAAAATCCGATCAAAACTGATCATAAAAGGGATCAAAACACAAATCTGAGCTCAGGCCGTAAAAACTATAAGAAACAGTATTTTTAACAGATGTTCTGAGTCACTCACATGCTGCCCGATCGCTCGGCACAAATCGAATCTCTGTGATCGCTCCATCATCATCATCGTCGTCGTCATCGTGGCTGCTACTGCTGTCATTATCTTCATCATCAGCTGCTTTCTCTGCCATCTCTGCCTCAGTCTCATCTGGAAAGATGTGAAGGGAAACTCAAACAGGCAGAAACACACGGCAGGTTTCAGCTTCCTCTCGGTTATACATGAAACATTGTGGCAAACTCTGTTCATGTAACAGCGTCATATCTGCATGTGTGTTTATCTTTGTGTTCGAGTCGAGGAACAGGCATGCATCTTGCATTTAGACGGTACCTCAGCGTGTGCAGGACACACCAACAAAACAGGGACCTAATCATAAAAGCATTTCTTGATAATCATGGTCAAACACTCCTTTGAGTAAAACATAAAATATAGATCTACACATGTAAAAACATTCATCTCATTGTCTTGAGAACATGTAAAAGTTACCTTATATAGGGGAATATTTTTGTTTCTATGAGGTGACTACAGATCCACAAACTTTTCCAAAAAAATGTAAAACAAAAATCAGACAGAAGGCAAATGTGACGTTTCCAGCTTCCTGGATCAATTGACCCTTTAATAGAAGTTTTATTCTTTGCCTCACCGTCGCTGCTCAGCTTGCCGTTGACCATGACGTACAGGTGTTCCTGTGGGTAAGCGCTGACGTCTCTGGAGACTGCGTGCAGGCCGATGGTGGGATACTCCAGAGAGAAACCCATCCCGGAGCCATCGAACCACGACAGGCGCCTGATGAAAAGAATAAGATAAGATAAGATGATACTTTATTCATCCCGCAAGGGGAAATTCTCTTGTTACAGCAGCATAGAACACAACATCAATAAAACAATGGTTAGAAAATAGCAGCAAAGCACAAAGTATAGGCACACAAAGCTGACAGTGGGTGATGCTGCAGAGCCACTTTAAGAAAGGGTGAATAAACACAAAGTAAGGGACATTTAATGCTCAACTGTGGCTGGAAACCTGAGGAAAGAAGACGATGACAAAGCTGCTGATCCACGAAGACCCACAAAAAAGACAGATGAAAAAAAAGTTAACAAATAAAGTTTGTTTGACACTTATTCAAAGTTCAGTGATTGTTTTAGAAAGTCTAAAAGTTTAGCCAGGAACTGAAAGCATCTACACGACAAACACATAAAGTTAGTTTAGAACTTTTCTGTAGCAGTGTCACAAAATGCATTCAGGATTCTCATGTCGATATTTCTTTTTATTAATTGGCTTGTTGGAAGAATTTACAGATCGATTTTAAGACAAGCTTCTTTAATCATTTCCTTGGTGACATAGGACTTCATTTGAAAGCAAATTAAACTCTTATTTTGAAAGCGACTACTCCGGAAGTGCTTAGCACGAGGAGTGATGTAGCAAGTAGCTGTTCTATTCACTCTATTATCTATATGTATGTATTAAACACCAATAAAACAATAACCGAGACATGAAGCGATGGTTTAAATAGACTCAACAAGCGCCATATTTCTTACTTACGTTTCAGCGACGTACAGCGTGCCGCAGCCCAGCTTCTTGCCGTCCATCACCGCCGTCGTCTCAGCTTGCTCATGCCGGACTCCCTCGGTGGGAGGACAGAGGTTTTTCAGTAAAACCATAGTCCTTTCACTGTTAACGTCTTCGGACAAGAAGCTGCGCGGTCTATTTCGTCCTACAAAGCTTGCTAATTTACCCCGGGACACCGATAACTTCTCAGTAAATACAAGCTCGACAGCTGGAGGCGGATAAACTACAATTAAAGACTCCGGAAATGAAATGTTAAGGCCCGGCCGTCCACAGAGTTCACAGTCAGTACAGAGTCTGAAAACAGGCAGGTTAGCAAACACTTGTTTTAGACGCTAAAGGTTGCATCCTTAAAGCTGACTACTCCTTAATATCGCGGTAATATCGTCAACGAGACTATGAACTACTTCTTCTTCTCTCGGTTCACAACTTTTTGAGGTTCATACAGCCACCTGCTGGACAAGAGGGTGTAACTTCATGGCATTTTACCTCATCGACTCTACCCACAAATGTTGTGTAAAAACAGTAGAGTAACAGTAAGGAAAGTTAAGGAAACTATTGAATAAAATTAAAGAGTAAAGGAAAAGAAAAACTGACTATGTTTCTCTTCCCAGTAATGATGGTAATTAAGTAAAACTCCCTACATTCCCATTCTATATAGCACTTAAATTATTCCACGTAATTATACTAATTAATGTTTAAGTGTGATGTAATTTGTTATTTGTTGCTCTCATTTGAGTTGTTTGTATTTGCTTTCTTTTAAAATCTGATATTGATTCATTTTTAAATATGTTGTTTCTCCTGTTATTTCTGGACACGTTAAGCATCTTTGAATATTTTGAAAAGCGCTTTATAAATAAAATGTATTATTATTATTATTTAAAATTATAATTTCAAGAATACCAGAGTTTAGAATTCTGCTATTAAAACAGTGAGTAATGTAAAATCATTAAACACTTATGTGAAGGTTTTATTTATATATATATATATACATATACATATATACATATACATATACATATATACATATACATATATATATATATACCACACTCACTCACCACTTCATTAGATGCATTAGTTCATTGTTCTCAGTCTTTTCTGACAGTTGTTTACTCCATGCTTTCCAAGATGGCTATTAAACATGACCTGTTCTACCCACTGTCACCCAAAAATGACTGCCGCTATTTCTGCTGTATGCTGATGACTGAGATAAATATTTTAAGGCCAAAGACACAAATTAATCATACCACACCACTACATGGATTTTGAGACAATTGTGAGAAGTATCCCTCAAGCACACTTTCTTTTTAAACTCCCACTTCATTCATTCTCTTTTCTTTTGCAGAAAAGTCCAGACCTGATACTGTATTTCTAAGATATTTGCTCAAATTTATTTTAACATTTTATTTTGAATGCTTGACCGGAAAAGCTTCTAATATGTTACTGTCTCAACCATGACTGTGTGTTTTGACAGTCTGCGGTTCTCTTTGGCTAATGCTTCTTAAAATAAGCTACAAGAAAATAACCTTTGCTAACAGAGGCAACCTCGCAGGGATCAAATACAGCAGCTATAGTTACATATTGTGGCCACCGGAGGGCAGTGTACACATGGTTCAAGAACAAACGCTTTAATGGTAATTTTTAATTGGCAAATAGTAAAGTCAGACAGTGCATACCGTATAGAGATTTCCGGTGTGACCTTTCAAAATAAAACTCACAATACATAACCCTAAACAAAACACGTCTCGCCACAACGAAACAAACATGTATAATAATGATGATAATAATAAAACATTTAAAGAGAAAGACATTAAAAGCTGATATCCACAGTTTGAATGTCACTTTTAAATCAGTTGAGACACAATTAGCCCCCTTGTCGGCTAATGACAAAACCATTCATTTAAGAGATACTTTGTCAAAAACCTATCTTTGAATTATCAAGAGAGATTTTTGTAGTTTTTTTCTTCTTCACAGAGATTATTTTCACCTGAGACTGACGAGGGTTAAAACTGTCAAACATCTCCTGTAGAGTGAACTATTTCTCCCACTAATCCTTCCACTTAATAAAATAAAGGCACGGACCCAGTGTGTGTTTGAGGAGATGCCTGGGATGTTGGTTTTAATAACTTAGAGAACATTTATGTTACAGCGATACTACAGGAACAGAACAACAGAGAAATGGAAGGAGCTGCATTCACATCCACTGATGCCTGTTTGAATTAAACCAGTTGGACTGAACATTTTAAAACCAACAGATCAGGTTCAGTGGAATGATTCAGGGCAGGTGGCATAAACACATGAATCTCCCCTGGCTGCTTCAACACATCGGCTGGTTCATCTTGCCTTGAAGAGTTGCTCAAGGGTTTTACAATTATGTACAATTAAGAAAAGTAATCAGGGTTAACAAACTGAGTAATACTAAAAAATGAAGTTAAAATTGGAAGATGCTCTACATTAAGGGGATTTCCAGCTGTCCAGGGAGAAGTGGGCAGGCGCAGTCTGTACCAAACCCAGAAATTCCAAAGATCAATTCAACAATTAAATCAAAATTTTGGCAAGAAGAGTTATTTTACACAAACGAACCAAACAAAAGTTGTGATTTTCCTAAAGTTTTATAAAAAAACAACAACTGTTTTGATAATGTCTGTATTTAGTCAAGTCTATCTTGATTGGTATAGACTAGATTTTTTTTATTTTTTTTAATAATAATATGCTCTTCAAAGCTATCATAGAGGATACAGTCAAACATTTGTCAAACAAACCATGATCTAATAATTCAGATTACTGGTAAAGTCACGTGGCTACAGACGCGTCTCTATGAGTTGTTGACCTTTTAGCACTCATTATGATCTGATAAATACAGACAACAGAAAGCAGGAAAACAAACGCTTTGTATCTTATCTGTATCTTCAGTTTGACGTTTCCTAAATTTCATTTTCCACTTTATTATCTGACAAGTGACAGAAGCTTTTTTTTCCTGACAGATGATTTGTTAAAATGTGTTTTCTGCACAGAAAACACTTCTTAAAAAGGGGAATCACACCCAAAACCTGTCTCGAACCTTTCACTGTATAAAAGTGTGTTTAGAACCAGGACTCACGTACAGTGTGAGACACAAGTATTCCAGCTGGTTATAAAATCAGTTTCTGTCTAACACTGACTGTGAATCTCTGGAGGATCTGCCTTCTCTTCAGATCCCATCCAGAGCTGCACACTGACCCGGCCTGTATTTATCAAACTGCTAGAAGACCTTCAATGTAAGATAAGATAAAAATCCCTCAACATTGTTGAAGATAACATCACATTTCTTATGACTCCAGAGAAGAATCTTCATTTGTTTTTTCGGTGACTACAAAATACCATGAACGTTAGCTGAAGCAGCATGCTAGTTTTATCATATGATTTGAATTTGATTTGAGCATTTGTGAGGCTTTTTTATTTTTTATTTTCCAGGGGTTAAAACTACAAAAATAAATGCATTTATTTTGTATTAATGCATTTTATTGTCTGAACTTCTGATACTTCAATATACATTTTCTCTGATGGAGCAGAATTTCTTTTCCGCTTTCGTTTGATTTTCTTTTTTCAGTCCAATCTAAACATATTAAGACTGTTGTTTACTGCACATGTTGCAAGTAGAAATGTTACACTATGATTATTATTATGCAGAGAAAGACATCACGAATGAACAATATTGCAGACAAAGGGTGAATCCCTGTCTGCAAAGGTCTATAGATGTGGTTAATGATGTCACTTTAAAGCTGCTCTTGAAAGTTATGCTGTCAAGTTTCCTGCAAGTATAACTTGATAAATGTGTTTTATTGCTCCGACTAATTCTTAGAAGTTTGACAAATGCAGGCTCAGAGTTTGGACATCATCCATTTCAAAATCTGAAAAGAAACCTTGACAGAAATAAACAAATTCTAAGTGTAACTTTGTGTATTTAAAAAAGGGGGGGGGATCTTGATGTGAACAGCAGGATAATCGTCACATAAAGGATCAGTTCATCTAAAAAATGAAATGAATAAGACGGATACTTGTTTCCCGCCGTATGAAGTCACTTTGTTTTCAGTCCCATCTTCTTCAGGCGTTGAGCAGTTTCTGAAACACAGTTTTGCTCTTAGGGTGAATCATTCTTTTAAAGCCTGAACAGTGTTATGACTGCATGGAGCTAAAGACGACCATCTTTTGTCCTCAGTCAGCGCCGAAGTTCAGCTGCTACTTTTACTGTTTTACCATTTAAAACCACTTAGACTGTATCCCTACGGTGACAGTTGGTTATTCAGAAGCTGCTGGTTTAGAGAACAAAGTTTGACAAGCATCAATTTTCCTCACCTGAGCCTCAATCAAAAAAAATAAAATAAAGCTTTGTTCCTTCTTTAAAAAACGCCTTCAGGGACAGTTTAAAAACCTTTAAAGGTGTTTGACGGGAGCTGCTTTCAGCTCATCGTAACAATACTGTGGTGTTTTACTGGTCGATGGGCTCCATGCTGGTCTGACTTCACACAAATTTAAACTTTCTGTCGAACCCCCCCATCGATGCACACATCACTCACAGCAGCATCTCTCCTCCTCTCCTTCATATAGAAAATATAACACTATATTTTACAAGAGGACTACCAGAACATCTATTATCTTACAAGGAACAGCGTACAGGCAAAGTATGTACAGCAAAACGTGATCCCACCAGGCCAAGGTTCACCGAACACGTGGAGCAGATGAGCGAGCAGTTTGACATCGAACACATCACATCTGAAATGTTAGCTCGGATGTTCGGCTGTCAGCATCAAAATGATCATTCTGCAGCTGCTGAGGACGAAGCTGCCCGTCATCAACAAACAATGCATTATGTTAAGGAAAAGAGGCAGAAACTGGCAGCACATGTATCAACATATGATAAAATCATGTTTGATTTGTACCTTAATTAGTTGATCTTCTTTTAAAATCGCAAATCACAAAAAATGAGTTTAACATTAATTTGAATGTCAACAAAAAAACAAAAAAAACTTGAGAAAACTTTGGACTTTGCTTTAAATTGAATTTTAAAATTCCACACTGAACACTAATTGGTTTTTATTTTCTTTACATCATGAGTGAAGTTCAAACCTCATGATCTTACCCAGACTGGAAGAACTGGACGCATCTGAAGATCAAATATATCTATTCATTTATTTCATCCATGAACTGCATGGATGTCAGTTTTTCCCTCACAAACTTGCATATTCCGAAATCCTGAGGTGATGTCATCACATCTTATTTTTGTCTGCTGAACATTTGAAAACCTAAAATAAAATATTAGGTTTATTATCACATCTGACGAAGTCGAGCAGCAGAGAAGCTGCAGAGGGCGGAGCCTCTGGACCGGGACGCAACTCATTTAATATTGTTCGCTTAAATTAGAATAGAGTCTAATAATTACTGTGGTCTGCATGTAGATAAGGTAGTCAGTGATCTACTCACCTCTAACAAGATCTAAGCATGCAGATAGTTGTGGGTTTTTATTCTTGCCATGCTCTGCAGACAAGCCCTTTAAAACCTCCACTGACTTGCAGCAGTTTGGAGATTATTTTTGGCCTTTTTGCCTTTTTTTTTTGACAAAGAAACTGGTAAACGCAACAATTAAAACACCACTGTTGTGTTTGCGAGGGGTCAAGCCTGCTCAGGTCACCTGATCCAGAGTGTTCGGTTCCGACTCACTCCTTGGAGGCGGGTCATTAAGTGCTATGAGAATGAAGAAGTGCTTTAGGATGAGGTACACTACAAACAGGTTCTTGTGTCCCGACGCGACCAGGCCCTGATGGTATGGATCTACTATCATCGTGCCGCTAGGAACCAGCAGAAAGACGCCTGGAAGAGTTCAGAGACGTGGTCACGACGACCTCCGGCAGCGTGAAGTGCTGCCGGTCCCTGCTGTGATGATTGTGATGATGATGATGATGATGATACTTTTGGTCCGACTGGAGGTGTGTAAATATTTGTGTTGTGAGGTTTTACAGTATGTGATGGACAGCAATCGACCACAACAACAAACAGCAGGGAGGGAGGGCAGGACACGAGAGAGGAAGAGGAGAAAGAGGTGAAGGGAGAAAGATATCCAGTTTCACAGGTGGATTGTGGGTAGAAAGGCCAAAACTAAAACAAAGAAGTGCGTGTTACTCACACAAACACTGCCATCATGACTGCGGACTGTTCTGGACAGAGTTTAATGAGTCTGTCTGGCCCTCCTCCTCCTCCTCCTCCTCCTCGTCTTCATCCTCTGGATGTAAGGGACCATTGTGCCTGCCCTGCCTGCCTGATCCAGCACTGTCCCTGGTCCCAGCAGGACTTCCAGGCCCGGGCGTCTCGGGCGCCGTGGAGGTGTGGCGTCCGTTAGACGGAGACGAGCTGCGGCCTCTCCTCTGCTCCTGAGCGTCGCCGTCGTTTCTGTCGTGCCTCCTCTCCACCGATGAAGACTTTCTGCTCTTTTGTCTTCCCTCCTCGTCCTCTTCATCCTCCTCTTCCTCTTCCTCACCATCATCATCATCATCAGAGTCGATGCGGTTGAGTCTTTTGCGGATTGGACGATCCTCTTCTGATGAAGACTCGGATTCCTCCGACTCCTCTTCATCCTCCTCGTCCTCCTCGTCATCCGTCGAAGGCCGCCGTTTCTTCAGCATCAGAGCGAGTCGCTTGCGCCGCTGCAGAGACAGCATCTCTCTCCTCTTCCCCCGGCCCATCTTCTCCAGGTCCTCCTCCTCCTCTCTGTCTCTCCTCTTTAATCTCCTCAGCTTGTTTTTGTCCTTCTCCTTCTCTAACAGTTTCCTTTTCAGCCGCCTGCTCCTCTCTCCATCCTCCTCCTCCTCGTCTTCATGTCTCCTGCGCTTTTCTCTCGTCCTGTTTCTCCGGAGGTCGTCCTCCGCTCTTCTCTTCCTGTTCACTCTCCTCCTCTGCTCATCTTCCTCTTCGTCTTCATAATCCTCCTCCTCATCCGAGTCTCTGGACGATGGAGACACTAAAAGAAAAAGAGAGAGGAAGGATTGATTGGTGAATGTTTGCTGGTACAGTGACAGAAACGCTCGTCCAGCTGAGATCAGACCTATTTATTCATTACTAGAACTGTTAACATGCTCAATTATAAGATTCTATTTCTTGCATTGCAGTAACAATTCATCCTTTACACTAACAGCACTTTGATTAAAACCCAGTATTTATCTTAAATGTGTGACTCAAACATTCAAAGTACCATTCAAAACAGATCAGATGGTTTCATGTCATGTTACACAGCATTAGATTCAAACTGAGGGTCTAATTTAGCAGAGAAATGCTATTTTCAACAAAAAAAAGTCAGAATCTTCATGGTATCAAGATGTTTGGAAAATAATTAATATGTGGACGACACAACAATTCTTGAAAATTCGTTTGTAATGAATTTAGACTATATTGCATTTTCTTAAAAATTCCTTAAAAAATTTAAAATTTGCAAAAGAACTGCTGAAATATGTGCATTTGTACAAATTAACAGACCTTGAATATATTGATCTTTAACCTATATTGAAGACCATTTACATATTTTACATTTTGTATATATATATATTTTGTAATATGACTGTTAAAGGCCTTGTTATTCTGTAAATTGTTTCAATAAAAAAAAAGAAAAAGAAATAAAGAGTGACTGACCGTTGCTGTAGTCACTGGAGAGGTGCTCTTTGCGTGGTCGGCCACGACCTCTGACCTTGTCCTTGTTTTTGGAGGCAGGCGAGTTATCGGACGACTCGGACGTCTCGCGGTAGTTGACCTGCTGCCGCTGGCCCCGCCTCAGACCCCGCCTCTTTCTGTCAGTGTCACTGTCAGTCATGTCGCTGTACTGATCTGAGTCTGAGAGGACATGGAGAGACACAGAGAGGATTTTGGGACAGTTCGTAAGACAAAACAATACGTTTGAAGACGTCACCTTGGAAGTTTAGGTAAGGAGTGCGACTAATGAGCAATTTCCTAATTAATTAATCCATTAATCAATAGATTTTGTCTACGAAATATCAAGAAATTGTAAAACTATAATTACGGTGACTGTTGTCCTAATTAACCATATCAGATTAAACACAATCAGCTCTGCAATGCAATACACTGACCCATTTCTTCATCACTGTCTTCCTCCTCTTCCTCAGAGGAGCATCTCCGCCGCCGTCTCAGCCGTCTCCTGCCCCTGTGTTGGGTTCTGCTGGCTTGGTGTTTAGGTGCCCTTCTCAATGCCTGCCTGGGGCGAGTCCCACTGTCCAAGCTGCCCCTATCTTCATCTTCTTCCTCATCATCATCTGGCCCTGAGGCACCAAAATCCTCATCCTCTGAGCTTTGGGGGGAGAGGATGAAGAAAATGAGCCGAATGTGAAGAAAACAGTTTTTAAAGAGGCAGAGAAGAAATGCAGTCACAAAGTGTGTTTGTGTGTGTGTGTGTCTATGTCTATGTGTGTGTGTCTATGTGTGTGTGTCTATGTGTGTGTGTCTATGTGTGTGTGTGTCTATTTCTGCGTGTCTGTGTGTGTGTGTCTATGTGTGTGTGTCTATGTGTGTGTGTCTATGTGTGTGTGTGTCTATGTCTATGTGTGTGTGTGTGTCTATGTCTATGTGTCTATGTCTGTGTGTCTATGTCTATGTGTGTGTGTGTGTCTATGTCTATGTGTGTGTGTGTGTCTATGTCTATGTGTCTATGTGTGTGTGTCTATGTCTATGTGTGTGTGTGTCTATGTCTGTGTGTGTGTGTCTATGTCTATGTGTGTGTGTGTGTCTATGTCTATGTGTGTGTGTCTATGTCTATGTGTGTGTGTGTGTGTCTGTGTCTATGTCTGTGTGTGTGTGTCTATGTCTATGTGTGTGTGTCTATGTCTATGTGTGTGTGTCTATGTCTATGTCTATGTGTGTGTGTCTGTGTCTATGTCTATGTCTGTGTGTGTGTGTCTATGTCTATATGTGTGTGTGTGTCTGTGTGTGTGTGTCTATGTCTATATGTGTGTGTGTGTCTGTGTGTGTGTGTCTATGTCTATATATGTGTGTGTGTGTGTGTGTGTGTCTGTGTGTGTGTGTCTATGTCTATGTCTGTGTGTCTGTGTGTGTGTGTCTATGTCTATGTCTATGTGTGTGTGTGTGTGTGTCTATGTCTATGTCTGTGTGTGTGTGTCTGTGTGTGTGTGTCTATGTCTATGTGTGTGTGTGTGTGTGTGTGTGTTACCTGTTGCTCAGCATGAACTCGTCCTCGCTCTCTGCTGCCGTGCTGTCACTCTCCAGGTCGTTCAGTCTCCTCCTCTTCCTGTTTCTGGCAGAGCGAGCCTGGCTCCTGATTGGCCGTTGGATCTCCTTCCCGTCCTCTGACAGGAGAGCTGTGATGTCTTTGCCTTGTCCTGCTCCAACATCAGGACAGTCCAGGTTTATTTTCATGAGTTCACATGAGGCAGACTATGGGTACTCTAACTATCAAACTGCAGCTTGTAGAGAAATGTGCAGGATGTTTGGCTCTGCTATTCATCTTCGATAATTGCTCTCGACCTTTACTGTAATAACAGGAAGTATATTCTAACAGCATGAATAATGCTGAGTTTGATTTAGGTCTGTCACCTACATGACCCTGGTATTTTGCTGACTTACTGTAATAGCTAATTAAATCTAAGCCTTGATTAATGCTGTCACTTCCTGCCAGACTCTCAGGTCATCCAAGGACACAACTGTAGATTTTCTAATTATGATCTTTCTCCTTCGATATGTTGTGTGACATTTGTGACATCACACATACACTGATGTATACAGACACCATAAGAGTGAACTGCTACACTGGTGAACACCTGGTGTCTCTGAGGGAAGGCGTATAGAATACATTCTATATAATATTTCAGATGCTGTAACTCACCACCACAGAGGTCCCCAATGTCCTCCTCTATAGCCTCATCGATGGCATCGTCGAAGTCGTCAAACCTGCAAAACACGTATACGGAACAGACGCTGAGAGCCTCTGTAACAGTGATGTCATAGTTTTCCTGTTTAGTCTAATATGCTTGTACTTCAAGTCATTTTCATTTACAGTCTAACACCACAAATCTAAATGCCTCAGCTTCACATTTCTCATCAGGCACTTCTAACACATTCACAATTAAAGGCCCGTCATCACACATATCTTTGTGTGCTAGAAAATTCCAGCAGCAGTGCTGTGGTGGTGATGCATTCAAGGGTCACATGTTCAATAAGGGGGCACTGAAAGATGAGCCAATAATCCTGCTTTTCCACTTATAGGAAGCTGCGCTGAGAAACAAAGCAGTGCAGGGCAGCTGATGTAAACATGAATGTGAATTGGAAAAAGAACTTTTCAGATGTTTTATGGGTTTTGTTAACTTTACCTCCACACAGTACTGCATCTCTAACCCCTGCCAGGCCACACTCACCTGTAACTGATGTGCTTCCTGGTTCTGGTTGATCTCCTACCCAGATTTTTGCTCTTTTTGGAATCTTTCTTCTTCGCCGACTTCTCCTCCTCTTCCTCCTCATCCCCCTCATCCCCCTCCTAAAAACAGCAAAACCATTGTTTTTAATGCTGCACAGTAAAATATACACTTATTTCTTTTTGCATCAAACATAAAGGTCACCACGTCAAGTTTAAGTCTGTTTCATGAGGTCAGACTGTTAAAACTTACTTTATTGATGGTAATCCCAACATCTGAGTTCCTCATTGCCAACTCAAAAAAACAAAAAAAAACTCAGGCGAGAGACACCTGAACGCATCACATTTTCCTGGCTGTAAACTGGTGCTTTGCTTGGGACAGCCAATGGAGTGTCATCAAGTCTTCACTCAGAATCTTAGCGACTTTAAGTGAAGTGAATGTTTAATTTTATCCTCACTTACTTACTAGACCAGTGTTCTGACGTAACATAATTTAACATATTTAAAAATATGCACTCAGGTAAACACAGTGAAAATCTCCTTAACGCATAAAATACAACATTTGATGAAGCTGTGTGTAAAACACTGACACGTGACGAGGTCTCACTCTGTGATTTACTCACAGGAATGATGTTCTCCACACTGATTCCCACATACACCAGGCGCTCCCTCCTGCCAGACAGAGAGAGAGAAGGGTCAAATTTCACAGCATTTTCATTAAGAGTTTTTCAGGAAGTCGATCATGGTGTGTGTGTGTGTGTGTGTGTGTGTGTCTCTGTGTGTGTGTGTGTGTGTGTGTACCTCCTCTCTGCTCGCTCTTTTTTCTTCAGAGCGCTGTCCAGATTCTGCAGCTGCTCCTCCAGTTTCTCACACAGCCGCTTCTGAAAATTAAAAAAACAACACAAACCTGTCACAAATACGTTTGTTAGCGCTCAGCATTGAACCTCAGCGCTTTCAGCAGGACGAGTGACATGTGTCCAAAGCTCAGTGTTGAAAACTCTCCAGTCCTGAAAAGCTTAGCATTAAGTGTTAGATTATTTTACAGGATTATTTTACAGGATATGCTAATCAATAGTTTTACCACCACAATGTAAATAAGAGAAATGTGCTGTATGTGTCACACAGCTCACATGTTGGCAGGGGGGACAGAACCACTCTCCATCTGGAATCAACATGAGCGGCGGCCGCAGACAGGCTGTGTGGTATCCGCTGTCACAGGAGTCGCACAGCAGGATCTGAGGACGTTTCACAAATGACAACATTTTCAACAACATCTTCCTGACAAACGCACACAAAGTCTCTCCTGGTATCATGGTGGCCCACTGGCAGATCCAGACACACACTGCTTTTTAAAAGTACACACTCACTGTGTAACATAAGGAAACGTCTCAGTGAACAGTTTGTCACCTTATCAGCAGGAATGCTCCTTTCATGCTAACGCTAATGACTTTCTGATATTATCCAGAAATCAGTCTTTTCACATAAACCACAGTTTCAGGATTTAAACTGCAAACAGAAAACTGGGGCTTTGTAATGGCTTTTTGTGCATGTAAATTGTGCAGTATAAGTGTTGGAGGATGCAATTTATTGTCTTTTAGTTTTGTCTATCTGCTTTTTTTTGTTTGTGTTTTATTTTTTTACATGTTTGAAATAAAGAGAAATCAAATCAAATCAAATCAAATCAAATTAATGTTTGCTGTAGAATCAAAGTCTCCATAATCAGCCCTGATCATAAAAAAAAACAGCCACAGAACCAAAGCACCGTGTCGGCTGTGGACATGTCTGTGGACACGTCTGTGGACACGTCTGTGGACACGTCTGTGAACACGTCTGTGGACACGGCTGTGGACACGTCTGTGAACACGTCTGTGGACACGGCTGCTTTGTACACACTTTATAAAGTGTGATATAATATTAAACCAGTCTCCAGCAGACCCAGTCCTCTCTCACCAGTTCAGGGTGGTTGGGCAGCCCGCAGTGACTGCAGGCATCCTCACTTGGAATCTCCTGTGATTTACAGGATTCCTCTGACTCGCTCCCTCCTTTGCACTCTTCCTCTCCTCTTTTGCTCACTCTGTCCTCAACCTCCCCTCCCTCGTTCAGTTTGCGTCTCTTTGAGCGAATGTTGGACCATCGGGGGCACCGGTGTCTCCTTTTACCCTTAAAATAAAAAAAATAAAAAAGAAGAGAGAAACAGTTAAAAAGACAAAAAAAAAACAGAGCAGAAAAATAAAGTGTGTTAAATGTCAGACTGCTTACCCTCTGTTTCTTATTTTGACCAACAGGTTCTGTTTTACTGTGTTTCTTTGGAGTCGAGTCCTGCTCTTCTTCCTCTTCGTCTTCCTCTTCTTCGTCCTCCTCCTCCTCCTCCTCGCCTTCCCTCGTTGTAGCAAGCAGGTCCTGTTTTCTTTGTGGTTTCTTCCTCGGGCTCTCGGCTGCCTTTGAGCTTGGCCTGCAGGTTGGCAAAGCAGATGATCTTCAAGAGAGAAAGTATAGATGGGACTAAATTTATTGTCAGACTGAAACTGGCAGTACCTGAGATTACAGCGGAGCTATGCTAAATTATTCTCTAATCCACCAGTTTGGTCAATTTTATCAGACACATACTTGCAAATCCTTGCAGATCTCCTCAGCATCCTCCCTTCCTCTTGCACGTCCTGCTTCCTCTCCTTCTCCTCCTTCCCGGCTTTTCCCCTTAACTTGTTTCTACGGTGGGGGGGGATCTTTATCTTCAACCTGATTCCTTCTTTCTGGAGCTCAGAGGAGGCTTCCTCAAGGGGACCCTTCCTTTCCTCTGCTCCAACCTCAGTGTCCTTCACCCTAGACTGTGATGCCAACCCACCATTGACCTCATCTCCCTGCTGGTCTACGTTTAGAGGTGGAACAGCGCTTCCTGATTCTGCCTCCACCTTTCCTAAAGTGCTTTTATTCTTGTCCTGGTCTTTACTTCCTTCTTCTGCCACTGGATGCTCGAGCGCCTCTTTTCTCCTCTCCTCCCTCTGGTCCATGTCGTCACATCCCGGTTGATGACTTCTGTGCCCGGGTTTCTTCCCCTTGTCTAACTGCTCCTCGGTCGTTTTTTCAGTCTGGTCTTCCTCTGTGGACGGAGTCAGCGATGAAACACTAGGAGAATCCACTTTTCTCTCCGTCACTTCGGGGAGTTGATCCGATTTGGGCAGCAGGAGTTTTCTGGCCGCCGGAACCTCCATCGCCACATGAGGAAGAGGAGCAGCTGCTGCTTCGGCTTCAGCCGGTTCCTTTCTTACCAGCACTGACTGCCGGCTTGCCTCCTTTTCCTCCTTGGCAGGTCTGGAGCCTTGGTGTTCTAAACTCGTCCCGTTTTGTTCCTGATCAGAACCAGGAGCTCCTCTGAGATGCTCAGGTGGGCCCCGGATGACCCCTACATGACCTACGACGCCGACCTGACCTATGACTCCGTTTTGTCCGTCTTTGTGCGGCATAAAGAGAGACGCTGCTCTCCCATTGGTCAGTTCTGGCCCGGATTCAGTCGCCACTGGCTGCTGCTGAGGTTGTGAAGCAGCTTGACCACAAGCAGGCACTAGTGAGTTTGGAACCTCCTGCTCTCTTCCATGACTGTCTTTGGTCTGGATCACTGAAGGGTTACAAACAATAATACTACTGTTGTTAAGGTGGTTGCTATGGTAACTCTCTGCAAGCTTAAGCTCCCTCTTCTTCAGTGGTATCTTGGCCTGCTGGCTGCTCCTGACGACCGCCCGCTCCGCTTCCTCTTCCTTGTTCATTTCCTGCTTCGTCACGGTCGGACCCGGTGCCATGACGACCGACACAGAGTTTTTGGGGGCGTCCGCATCCCTGGATTCTGATTTGACGACGGTGGTGATGGTGCTCACACGGTTGTCAAAGAGAGGCGATTTGTGGTCTGATTTCTCTTCTTTCACCTCAGTGTTTATTTGCTTGATGTCCTCCATCTGTTCCTGCTTTACTTCTGCAAAACCAGAAAGAGAAAACAGGTATACACTTAGAAACAGCAAACAGAAGGAGTGCTAGAAGCAGATCTCAATAAAATGAGGCATTCATGATCAAAAATGGGAGACAACCATCAGTGATCTTGGATCTCACATCTTAAATAAGGTAGTAGGTGGTAATGGATACTTTGGCCTTGTTCCCGTCCCTCTTTTCCAGTGATAGAAACTAAATGTAGGGAGTCTCTGTGGTTTAAGCACAGTTCCTCATGAAACAGCTGTTTGAATGTAGATACCTTCTCTTAAGGCCTTCTCTTCCTCTACAGGATCAACCTTCTGACTATCAGTTTCTTCCTCTGTGGTCTTGCGGGGTTCAGGGTTGGTGCTTCCAGTGGTCTCACCACCTAAATCATCATAACACACACACAAAAACACTCAGTCCTTCACAAACCAGCTTGGCCTCGTGGGTGTTTTTAAGTTTTTGTATGCATTACCATTACGACTGTAGGATGACTAGTGTAGAACTACATTTACCATCTTGTGATTGGATGTCTCTGTGCATCATTCCAGTTGCAGTTTACATCCATATCTGTCCAGACTCATAATATATATATACTGTATATATAGTGAGGACTTTAATAATTGAGTGTAATTTTTGGGGGGGTGAAAGTTGTCACTATATTGACATGTATGATTTCACTAAATAAGAAGATCTGTGCAGTCAGCAGTTTCAAGGGGCACCCAAAATTAGTGTCACAAATTCAGTATCTGACCAAAACGTGACATATGGTCACAATGTCCGCCTCAGTTATGGTGTTAAAACATGGTGAGAGGTGTTTTTGCACAGTGAGGTTACACTTAAACCTTTTGGATATAAATTGTTGTCACTACATTGTTTTATTCTATTGGACATTTATGTGAAATGTTGTTAGAATAATTTCTTGCTGAATAATTGCTGAAAAACACATTTTGTGAGGTCACAGTGACCTTTGATGACCAAATTCGAATCAGTTCATCCCTGAGTCAAAATGCACATTTGTGCCAAACTTGAAGAAATTCCCTCATGGCCTTGCTGAGATATTGTGTTCATGAGGAATAAGAACATGTTGCCAGCATGGAGGCATAACAAGCAGGGGAATGATGTGTGATGTTGGACTTCTAATCCTTTTATCTGACAGATTATTAGATTATTTTGTCTTTTAAAGAGGTGATTTTTTTCCCCTTTTTTTCTACAGATGATTTTTCATTCATAGTGTAAACCTATGATCCAAAGCCAAACACACCTGCATCCTTCTCTGTTGGGCTGGTGCTCCTGGTTCCAGCCTGGTTCTGGTCCTGGTCCTGATTCAGGCTGGGACTGACCTGGGCCTTCAGCAGCTCCAGAGCCTCAGCCAGGTCATTACGTGTCCTGAGAAGACAGTCAGTAAATAGCTCAAACAAGATAAACCAACAGGAGAGCAGGATCTGATGACAAGATCACTTTCAGATGGCTGTAAGCCAAGGTTGGACCTAACAAACACAATTTTAGTAAGACAAATTTTCTATTAAAACAGGATACAGATTGTGAAAAAATAAACTTTATACAAACAGGAGACAATAACAAAGGCTATGGTTACATTCTACCTAACAATGCACTTCCAGGTGGATCCGTCCAGATCGTCCTGCTCCTCAGTGTACATCCGGACGTTCTGCTCCTGGTCCAGTTGAAGCCAGTACATGAGGCCCTGCTGGTCCCGGCCTACAGGCAGTAAACGCATTTTCTCTGGGTCCTCCTCATTAATCGCCATCTTGAACTTTAGGTTGTCATCGAACTGACACTCGCAGAGATACTTGCAGGGGGGGGGGGAGACATGACGAAGGTTAATGAGGCATTTTCAGCGACTGCTTAATCTTTTAGAGGCACTAAATTACTCGAGGCAATCCAAATAAAACATATCATACCTTGAGGATGCTTGACTTGCACTCCATGGACATTTCCTGGTAGCCCTTCTGCTCCAGCTCCCACGCCCAGGTACTGTTCAACTCCTGGCAAACCTACAATAAACAATGGTTAGATATAGCCACAGCACACAAGTCCTGTTCCCCAGTGACGATTTAGTCTTCTTTCAGATGTCTCCTCCTATTTCAGCATTTGTTGACGACAGCAGAGGGAAGGCTCTTCAGTTAATTAGGAGGTTCCCAAAAGTCACTCCACAAGGTCGGAGTTTGATGTACAAATATATCTTTGACATGGCCCACCATTAACGGAGCTGCTATAGTGCACCGTGCTCCCTCTAAGCTTGGGCACAACCATGATTAAAGTCATGTTCACTCATGTCAAAAGCAAGTCAGTCGAAGTCGAAGCTGGAGCCAAACACATCCCAAATACATGTAGACACATGGAGGCCTCACCTTAGCCAGGTATTTCTCCCACCGGTCAGTGGTGACAGACCTCCCCAGTTTTCTGAGAAGCTTGATGTGCAGCTCAACGAGAGGTTTGGGAACTGGAAAGCACACAGGATAATTCGAAACGTCAGATTGTTAATCTCAATTTCCCATAAACCACTAGAGTCGAGTGTCAAAGAGTCACTCTGCTGCCGTGAGGCTGCTATTTACTGAAGCTGACCATCGTCTCTTACCTCCTGTTTAAAAGCCAGCATTTGTGATGAGATGGGTTATGTTGGTGCACCTGACATGAGTAACAACGGCATCTGCTGTCTTTTTCAGGGACATCCCTGCTTTTTTTTTTTTTACCTGTCAGCCGATGCTGAGTAAGTCTGTCACGATGCCAGGTTTTTAATAACAACCTGCACAAAGTGCTGCAGATTAAAAAAAAGTGGCTTAATATTAATGTTAATATCTTTTCAGCCTTGGTTTTCAAATCTGATTGTAGGACTGTTTTTTTATTTTCTAGCTTTGGGCCTTTCGATACCATCAAATACTGATCTCATAGTTTGAAACACGCGGTATTGAAAACGTATTGAGAGTTTTGGTAACCTTAATGTTAAGCCACATTCTGCACATGTTGTAACAGTGTGGTTCCATAGTAAGAGAGAGAGTATGGACACTAGTATGACCTGCCTGCAGTCTAGATATGTCTTCCATTGAAACTGTGTGTGGCCTTGTGAAGCTCAAAATATGACAGCAGATATCCAA
Source organism: Chaunax sp. Z400 (assembly GCA_037577475.1). Classification (NCBI taxonomy): domain Eukaryota; kingdom Metazoa; phylum Chordata; class Actinopteri; order Lophiiformes; family Chaunacidae; genus Chaunax; species Chaunax sp. Z400. The sequence goes on along the minus strand of CM075192.1, from coordinate 28,212,231 downwards.
GTCTTCTGAGCAACTGCAGCGATATATCAGGGGAGAATGGGAAAGAACTTCACTCCACAAAACTTCAATTACTAGTGCCCTCAGTTCAAAGTTAACGAATGTTAACTCCTCTCCCCAGCAACACTTTCCAGGACATCCTGGGGGATCTCGAGGTTTCCCGGGCCAGATTAGATATGTAATCCCTCCAGCAAAATTCTGGGTCTACCCTGAGTTCTCCTCCCCAGAAGGACATGCCTGGAAAATGTCAAAAGGAAGGTGCCCTGCAATGCCCCTCATTGTTTCAGTCACTGCCCAGAACTCGTGACCAAAAGCGAGGGTTGGCAAATAGTTTGATAGTTATTAAAGAAAAACAATGTTTCACTAATGGTGGTTTTCTTCAGGGTCAGTAAGTTGAAGATTCGTCCAACTTGACTCCTAACTGAATCAGACACAGTTTCAACTACAGTCTTGAGCTTAGATAATGTCTGTGGTATTATTAGTAGTGAATATTCCGTGAGCCCTATAAATTAAAAAAAAAGTTCTGGAACCACAGTTGTAGAGTATTACTTGGATCCAGATCTGACTCTGGTGTGTGACAGATCTTGTGGGGATTGTAATCATGTAATTTTTGTGCAAGCATTGTGGTTCTGGGGATGTCTGTATGACCAGGAGTCAATTGCATTCACAAGGTAATGTGTTTTGTACTGCAGTCAATCTGAATTTCTTAAATCTTGTCCCTGACAATCTCCCCCATATGATTGATAAAAAGCTGCTGACACTGAATTTAACATTGTTATAGGATTTTTAAAAATCTGAATTGAAACCAAAGTTGAAAAAAATAGACACTGATGAAAACTACGAAACTATAATAACACTGTTTATAACAACGCTAGAAAGTAGAAATGTTATATTGGAAGATAAAAAAAGCCTCTCGTGTTAGTTCTTTTGTGAGACTGTCATGGAACCTACGAATTTACAGGAAATTCCATTTCTCAGCGCTGCCTCTCTAAACTGAGTTTCTCCGTTTTCACGTTATCAATACGGGATCCAGATTTTGAAAGCGCATTAGAACATATCTGAATCTGAAATGTCATGGAAATATTGTCGCTAACTTCAGTGCAAATATCAATACGCTGCTATGGCTATTATCTCTATAACATGTATGGAAGCTACGCATCAGACCTAACGGTAATTGAAAACTAGGGTTTGCGTGCTAACAGGAAAGACTGAGTGATATGCTTTAGCAAACCTACTACCACGATAGCTTCGAGTCTCGGACATCTCTTTCTAAAAAAAAAAACATAACGCCATTAAATAACCGTATGACTTCATGTTGCACTTTGATAAAAGTTGACGGAATCCTTAATGCTAACAAGTTAGCCAGTAATAGGAGTGCCTACTGCGCCTGCGCAGATTTGACAGCCACTCTACCAATGGCAAAAAATTACATCCACTGTTTTCAGCTAACATCACTTGTTCAGTATTTAAAGATCGACGGACAAAATTATACCGTGGGCACATGACCATCACATAAACCCAGGGGAAATTGCTGTAATTCGAGTCAGGCTGTCTACCTGTGAGACAAGGCCGATAAAAAATTACACCTGACAACCCTCTGGAGCTAGCTGGTTGGCTGTGTGTGGTCACTGGTCTGTGCTGCATCATGGCTCCCACACAAGTTTAGCGTTCACAGATCAATTTTAGCCTTGACATTATCGACGATATGTCACTTGACTCTAACCAAAAACCCTCTGTGTAGTTTGCCAAATTCGGAACCCCTGCCTTTACCAGTTTTCTCTTACTTTAGCACAATGCAACACGCTCCAAAGTGTGGGAAATTTGGAGTGGGGCTAGCTTAATTTAGCGGTCTACGTTTTTCTCTGTGTCTGAATCGTTCCTACAAAACTTACTATGAAACTACGGAAAATGGACTCTGTCGATCAACAACCAGCGGGAAAGCGAAGCTAGATGCTTATTGACTAAACTCCGGGTCACACACTTTTTCGTCATCCCCATCATCTTCACGATGATGATGGTGATGGTGGCAGCGGTGGAGTCCTTCGGTTTCAAGTGTCGCAGCTTACTACCACTTCTACGACCCACCACGACCACAACTGCCGATCTCTTACCTGTCGTAGTGTCCCGTAGATACCTCTCCATCTGCGGGAAAGTCATCTCGGGTAGATCCAGCGTCGCTCCGTATCGCTCCAGGAACGAACAGACCTCCGCAAAGCTCGGGCAAAGCGCCGGGCCAGAGCTTCTCACCACCACCGGAGCAGCCATCTTTCCAGGCGGAGAAAAACAGGAGGGGAGGGCTCGATGCTAGGATGCGACTGTGTACGAATGAAATGAATGGAGGGAGTGTAGCATCAACCCTAGTCATTGAGAAAGTACGAGAGGTTACAGCTTCCGGGTATAAATTTCAAAATAAAACCCCTTCGGATGTGCGGTCTTTGTTGATCTAGCAAGATAGACGACCACTTTGAAATATGTAAACTGTTTCGAAGTCATTGTCATAGTGTGGAATATTGTGATGTGTCCATTTCAACTGTTTTATTTCCCCAAGGCACACATTTTACCTTTTTATTTTAGACACACAATCCGTCATTTTCCGGTATTATTGTGTATACTTTACAACAACTTGACGCATCTTCGAGAAGTTGGGAGGACCAGGGAGGGCAGAGTGAGAAATCCCCAGAATTCAACGCGAAAAGACCATCAAAAACGTCTCAAAATGGTTTTCGCTCTTATTCCTCGAATGTCTCCAGACTAAACTACGTATCACCAGTCTCCCACAAAAATGAGAAACCCAAACGGAGGCGTGAATGATGAAATCTAAACTGTGATTTTATTTGTCACGATTTGTATTTATAAACAGATTGGTTTTTAAATACATGTAGTATTAACTAGTCCCTGGCTTATTATTGAGTACTGCTGCATGCTGCGTAGAGCGTAGTCACGCTGCCCAGATGGATGCTGCCTTCAGGACTGTTGGAAGTACTCCACAATCAGCGGAGGACATATCAGTATTCTCGATATGTTGACATCATACAAAACACCCCCCAAGTGAAGCTACATAGTATTCAATTATCAATTACACGAAGAAATCACTAAGTTGTTGATTTTCTTTTATTTCATGGTAATGTAGACGAATTGTGAATTTCAACTGATTTCTAACATTTAAATTTTGAATTAATTTGTCTGAGCCTGACGAGGAGCAGACATTGACAAATCAGCCGTAATAATGTTAATTGAAATCACCGGCAAATGACTCAATCAAAACCTTATCCTGCTGTATTTGAAACTCAGGCTTAAACTCAACCAGCCCACATCAGGAGTTGTGGGAACACCGTTACCAGGCTTAGCCACTTGTGCTGACTTGCCCATACATTTTCAAGGACCTGCTGTCTGTAACTAACATAATTACCACAGGGACACAATATGTCAGCCATAGATTATGGGAAAGCATACATTTGGAGTCTGATTTTAGTGCTTAACACCATATTCAACAGCAAATTTATCTGCCCCCCCATATTAGGAACCACTGGTTTGGAATGCTGGTCCGAATCAGTGCACACTGGTTGGCTGTTTACATCAGGTTATGTGATCAAACAGGCGTTATTTGAAACCAGAGGGCATCCTTAAAGCTGCTCTGCAGTGGGAACATTATCTTAATTTTATTTTTTTTCTTTTAGTCATACTTTTATATAGTTTTTCTACTTTATTGCACATTTTATACTATATTCCAATTAAATATTTCAAAATCTGTAGCACGTAGCATGTGGGCTACAACTACTTTTCTTTGCCTTATGACAAAATAAAACCTTATAGCTTTGAATAACTTGGTTGTATTTTACCCTGGAACTAGAGTATGCAATGTGCTCGCAATTAATGTGGTTTTAGTAAAGCTTTAGTTTTTTAAGATGACAATAAACTTATATTTTTTTTCCCCAAAGTAGTGATTTACTGATTTTGTGAATATTTGCATTTCAGTGTCATGCTTTGCATTGAGAAATTGGTCGAATAATAAAGAGATTATCTTCTAATAAACACAACCCGACAAGTCATAAGTATTTTAGAGGCCTAGGTATGTGCTTGACTTTACTCGGCCTCTGAAATGACAAACTCAGGAGCTTCATTTGAAGGCAACTGGAGGCAACTGAAAAATCCGAGCTGTCGATGTGTTGTGAAGGCATCTGTTTTTAATGAAGGCCGGAAAGAGTTTTGTGTCTTACAGGAAGAAGACTCATAAATTGTGTTCATTGTTAAATCTGTTGAATGTCTTGTCTGCTACAACACTTCGCTCCAGTCCTGGGAAACTATTAGAAATTACATTTTCACAGCCGAAGCTGTTCCGTCGCAGCCATGACACTTTAATAGACAAATTACTCACAACGGGAATTATTTGGGCGTCAGGTGAGTTAATGTTAATCAGTAAGATTTACAATTAGGATTTAATTCACTAACGTCAATTAATTTCTTAATTTCTTTCTTCTATTATTTTCTGATCTACGATTCTGCGAAGTTTTTCTGCAGCGAATTCACTGCTACTTAAGGCGCAGTTTATGTAACCTTCCATGAAAACATTCATACGGTGGCCCTTAAGTGAAAATCACAACGACAAATCAAGCGTAACTTTAAAAATAGACCGGAGGAGAAATCTTTCGTAGAAATAATATAGGCCTTAATGATTTAATAGTAAAACTTCTCCAAAACCAATCTCTAGCTAAACAAAGGAGTTTTTTTTTAATTCTGTGGGAAGACAGTCACGAGTTGTTTTCAGCCTTGGTTTTATGAAATTTCTAACCTCAAAATTCAAGACGCAAACCTACCAGCAGTAAAAGAGATGATTCACAATTTCAGCAACAATTCATAATAGAAAACATGTCGGGGATTATAAAAGTTCATGCCTACTGACTTCAGTCATTTAAAGATGAGGTTACATTTAAACACCACGGGTGTTTTAGAGAAAATAGGGTGTTTATTACAAGCTGTGAGTCAAACAGGTTATGTTTACACACTGAACCAGATTCCCAAGAAATATGTATCATAAATATTCCTATCAGTGCAAATATTCCTGTGACACCACCTGCAAAATGTGCTAACAGTCTGTATTTGAACTGTTTTTAGATGAGTATCAAGCATTACACTGATGGTAAATAAAAAAATTTAAGAAAGGTTTAAGTCAAGGAAAAGTAAAACTATCAAAAGTTACAAGTCAGCATCATTTTTGACTATATAAATGTGACCCTAGAATAATAATACAGAAGAGAAAAAAAGCACGAGGAAATTGTATTGGTGAACAAAAGAGGAACAGACAGAACTAATAAGATTGCCCATGATGGAATAGAATATATATTATAACATGTCGATTTAACTCTATTAACACAAGATTAAGATATTTATAGGCACATTTACTTTAAGCTCATACCATTCAAAGTAAAGCCTCATTTATTTGGGATGAACTGTGTTAGAGATGCGGTGAATAAGGGAAGTAACCAGCCGTCAGACTGGTGAACGTCGTCTCTGTCTGTCTGTTCACCAGCCTCTTTGGGAAGTAAACCTTGCATTGTTACCCGACACTTGTTTTTCATTCTACGGATGAGATTTGCCTGGCAAAAGAGGCAGTTTAGAATAACAAGAATTTAATCTAAATATGTGAAACCTCCTTCTTGATTTCTGTGTCTGCAGGAGTTGTTATTATTTATGTGCTGCAGGTGACAGAAGAGCAGCGGAATGGCAATCGCCCATGTGGCCACTGAGTACGTGTTCAGCGATTTCCTGCTGAAGGACCCGAACCAGGCTCGATACCGCAGCGTCCGCACTGAGCTGGCTGTGGACAAGATGGTGACCTGTGTGGCAGTGGGGCTGCCTCTCCTCCTCATCTCTCTGGCCTTTGCTCAAGAAGTTTCAGTGGGTGAGTAAGTGTGATAAGGAGGCTGGAGTCAAGACCAGACAGAGCAGGTTGGTTATTCCAGGAAGGAGACGAAAGCCGAGATGTGCTTATTGTGAAAAAAGACGAAGGGATTATGATCCTGTTGTCATAGATTTTAGAGCGGCATCAAACCAATAAACAGTCTGATTTGACTCTCCCTCTTTAGAAATGTCTCCCATCACATCCTGTCGTGTTTGTTTCTCACAGGTACTCAGATCAGCTGTTTTCCTCCTGCTAACTTCTCCTGGAAACAGGCTGCTTACGTGGACTCGTACTGCTGGGCAGCCGTGCATACACACACTCTCCCCCTGTGGCTGCACAAGGTACACCCAAACAGACACACACACACACACACAGGGTTACGCTATTCAAATGTGAAGAACAGTGGAGACCTGGACACTTGTATTCACATCTCTTATGTCAACCACAGCATTAATAGAAATGTTATAGCTAATATTTCTGATCTGATCGTTGTTATTGATCCCACCTCGTCTCCACTCTCCAGTTCTTTCCCTACATGTTGTTGCTCGTGGCCGTGCTCATGTACACTCCTGCGTTGTTCTGGAGGTTTTCTGTAGCGCCCCGCCTGCAGTCGGACGTCAGCTTCATTATGGAGGAGTTGGACCGGTGTTACAACCGCGCTGTTACTCTGGCAAAACGCAGGGCCACCTCGGTGCTGCCCGCCTCAGAAAGGTAGAGTAAGATCACATCATTTCAGTTGAAATGAACAGAACAAAAACAACAGACTTAATGTTGTCCGTCAAACAAATAGATTTTGTTGGATTTTTATAAAGGACAGAAAAGGATTTTCCAACTTTATTCCTACTAAATATCAGCTGACAAGCTAATCAATGACATCATTTAACTATTCTTCTCTGTTCCCTCTCTCTCTGTGCTCCTGTGTTCTCCTAACTCCTCGTCCAGCGACACCGAGGGCTGTTTCAATTACCCGCTGGTGGAGAAGTTCCTGATGACCAAGCGTTCCTCGCTGGTACTACTGTTATACTACTTGATCTGCCGCGGCCTGACTCTCGTGACCCTGATATGCGCATGCGTCTACCTGGGCTACTACCTCCGACTTGCCTCCGTCACGGACGAGTTTGGCTGCTCGCTTCGTGTCGGCCTCCTCGCCTCCGACCACAGCATCCCCGAAAAGGTGCAGTGTAAGCTCATCGCCGTTGGAGTCTTCTCCTTGCTGAGGTATCCATCTGTGCAGTTTGGCTATGATAGAAACAGACTGAGGGGCGTTTAAACATGTGGATACAGTATGTTGGGAGGGTTGGCCCAAAAAATATCCAAGGGTGGACACAGTAACATGAACACTGTTGTTTGGACTATCACAATATTTAAGATCCTGTTTATTTGAGATAGCATGGAGCGGTGTTCATATCATTAGATCTTATTTTGTCCAGTTCTATAATGGTTCGTTCCTAGCAGTCATGTCCATATTGAAGTGGTAAACACCCCCCTCTCTACCTCTGCTGTGTTTCCAGCCTCGTCAACTTGGCCGTGTTCATCGCGCTGATACCTGTGGTGATCTACGCGAGTCTCCGCCCCCTCTTCTGCCACGGCTACGCTCGCTTCCTGGAGACCTACGAGCTGCTGTCCACCGTGGGCACCTTGCCCACCCCTGACGGCCGATGGGACGATCTCTCTCTGTATCTGCTCTTCCTGGACGAGAACATCAGTGAACTGAAGTCCTACAAATACATCAAGGTGTGTCTGTGTGTTAACTTAGTGATTTATATTTACCGCTCTGTGCACTGCCATCAACAATTCAAACAGTTGTGTGTCACTGCACCTGTCAGTGGTAACACAACATGATTCATAAGTGTCTAGAACTCAGATTACTTCTCACTTTAGAGTAAACTACTGAGAGTTGAGGGACTGTGTCTAAATCTTATACAACGTTTTCAGTTCTGATTAAAACCTTATCTTACCGCTAAGCTACATGTGAACTGTATCTCTGATCAATAGCGTAGCATCCATTTAGTAATTTTAGGAATACATGATTCGATTTCTTGCCTAATTTTCTTTTTTGTGATGTTAGGTGTTGGAGATGTTGAGGAAACGATGTGTGAACTCAGAAGAAAACTTTGACGCCATGGATCTGCTGCATACTCTGTGTCTGGTGAAGATGGACAGCGTGGATGGGATGAAACGTACGGCGGCTTCAGGGAAACTGGATCAAGTGAAAACTGAGGCGGCCGACTCTGCCAGCAGCCCCGCAGTATCCAACGTCGAAGAAGCAGATAAGAACAAAAAGCGTCTGAACGACAAGATAGAAACTGAGATGAAAGGTGAGTTGAAAGGAAGAAATTCATCACAGTTGTTGAGAATAATTCTGTCCTGATGTTATTTCGTTGGATTATCCCTACATACAGTACATACAGAACCTCTGAGAAGAAGACAAATATACATATACACAATCATGGATATGCTTCTAAGTGCAAAGTGATGCTCCAAATCGTGTTCAAGATGTTATCATTTAATTTCCTTGATTTTAAACTGAGCTTTCAAAAACCAGTATGAACTGAACTGAAGACAGAGACGTGCACCGTTTAATTTTAACTTTAAAAAGAATGAGCACAAACCGGAAGGACGGTGAAAACCTGTTTTCCAGAGCATGAATACAAGTCTCTTATTTTTTTTAAAAACAGCATTTTTGTGTGTAGTTAGCATGTATTTTTAGTCCGCTGTGCTTAAAGCAACTTCTTTGCTTTCTTCCAGGATGAAAACATTGATATCCCTCTCTTCTCTCAGTTTTATGCAGGGCCAGGCAAGAAAATAGTAATTTTTATATTTAGATATTTATACAAAATAAATATACAACATGCTAGTTAGTAAGCTTTAAACATGCAGTTACCCCCTGTTTTCAGTCTTAATGCTAAGCTAAGCTAACTGATTGCTATCAAAGAACAGAAGCTAATACTGTAAAGACCCTGAAGCCCTGTGGTTAAAATTAACATTTCGTGCCACATAAATAAATCAAACCGGGAAAACATGCACACAAAAAAAACCAAAATAATAATTCAATATCAAAATGATTGATTTATTTTCAGAGCTCGCTCCCTTGCTGCCAGGAAACAGCAACGCAACAGACGGTAAGAACAGCGGGGGAGGAACTGTCCTCCACAGAGCAATGTGATTGGCTGCCGGTATGGAGCCCTGGACAGAGAGGTTACTTGGGGGGGGGGGGGGGGGGGGGGGGGGGGCATAACTTTACTTCTACTCCACAACTCATGACCTTTCCTCTGCTGATGGAGGGATAAAAGGTGCATCACCATCATCTCACCTTCGAGGCTTTCATCAACGAGGGAATCATGAGTCAGATGGTTTTAGTCCCTTTTATTGAACAATGTTCTCGGTTAGATGTTGTTGTTTTGTTTTTTCTGTCACTGTGCACAAGTAAAAGAAAAGATGAGCATTGGGTGATTTAAGACGAGGCAGTAAAACTCAGATTGGTATCAGGCAGCATTGAATTTTGTTGATCCCTTAAGTTGGTGATACACATTTATTTTTGAGTTCATGGCTAAAACACTGCATCACTAAAAATGAATTATAGGCTATGATGTCATCAGACTTTTTGATATGTAAAGAAGACTTAAAAAAATAGAAAATGTTAAAAACAAAGTTTGTTGGGATGTGATGCATGTTTACTTTATAATACAGATGTCAGGGATGTGTTTTGACTCACACCCCATGTGTTTTTTAGGTATTTCACTATTTAAAGGTAAAGCAGTGCTGTGAGTAAGCAGTAAATGCTGTTGCACTACAACATGTGGATTGCTGCCTAATCCAGACGGATGTTTACTTGTCAGTGGGTGTCCAGTAATAATGTTACACAGGGCCTTTTTCAACTATTTCCCTAATTACATAAAAACTACTGAACCAATTTCCCTGAAACATTGTGGAGGGATGTTGGTGTAGATTCTCATTCATCCAGCATTCATCGTGTTGATCCTCTAAGGTTGAATCTGAAGCTACAGAAGTCCAGTTGTCAGATTCAACCCTCGGGGGGGGGGGGTTATGGAGGGATGCAGGTAAGCTAAGCAGCCATGAAGGATTGTTCGGTCTTGGTTGAGGTATGTGCTCCACAGAGCGGCATTCTAGTAAGGCACACGGCTTCGGCCCCTGTTTATATAAGCTGGAGTATGAAATGAGAGGTGATGTATTTATTTTCAGTGTTTATTATTTTAATAACATTTCTGCACAATGTCATGGTTGTAAAGGAGAATATCACACAAAGAGGAATTCATTCTTCATTATTCTGCTCTGCCAGGTCTACGAAGTGATCAAAATAATATAGGAATTCATATTATTTTGATCATTATTTTGATCACATTTTTTTTTAGGTTTTCTCCCCTAAGAGCTGAATGTGTCTCATTCATATTGACTGGATAGTTCTCTGGTGTTTTCATTTACATGTTTGACCAAAAGTAATACAAATTCAGGAAAGCTTTCACTTTTTATGTTTAACTTTTCTTTTTTTTTCTTTTTCTTTAAAAAAAAAACAGCACAAGTTGTTTATTGCTCAGTGTTTAACAAATGCATAATTTACCCAGAATGTAAGTAATTTCTAAGGAAAGGACAAATCACAGTTTGTCACTTTAGGCTGAATCATGTCAGAGTTTATAAAACGTCTGTCACATTTCTGGATGTCTCAACCTGGAACTAAACTGACCGCCCTTTGCTTGTGAATCTCAGGGATAAAACCATCTCACTACATCACAGGTCAATGTTTACGTCAGACTTCTTGTACTTAGAGCCGGTTTATTATGTCTGCACTAAGTGGAATATTTAAACATGTTGCCATGAGGTTGTTCTTTGCTATTAACATTAGTGTGTGTATCATGGACATTTGTGCTGTATTCATATGATGGCTAAATGTTATTGGGATTCCTTTTCTATGCAGTATGATACTTGATTAATGTATAGTCTGGGAAAGAAACAGAAAGCTTGTTGTCTTGAGGGGATAAAGATATCTGATGTTTGAAACTGCTGTTGGTCATTAAACTGATTATTTCTGAAGTCCTTACAAAACGCATGTATTTGGAAAAACAACAATTTGATGAGGTAAAACATTAAATATATTGTACTTTTACTGTTTTCCAGTGAGTGTATATGTCGAAGAGGATTAACCAACTCACCATATTTGGTTTAATGTATTAGTGTCCCTACTTTTTTGGAATCAGGTTTGGAACTATGCTACAATAAAAGAATAATCCACTCTATTAATGTGTGGTCATATATCTGCCCTATAAAAATAAAAACAAATGGAATATTAATCATTCTACTGTGGCTCATTATCCTTGTTTTTAGTTCAGAAACTTTTAACACTAGCTGTTTGTGATGCGCAGTGTTGATGCGTTTTAATTGTGTGACACCAGAAAAAAAAACAACGTTTAGTTTTCGCCAATCTTTGTAGCCCAGTGACTCCAAACTAATCAGAAATCGACTTCTAACTTTAAAAAGGTCAAATGAAATGTTTAACGCCAGTCAGTGGCCACAGCGACGAAAGTGCGTTTTGCAAACTTTACCTCACTGATGGAGTCTTTGGAGGCAGAGCAGAGATCAGCTGCAAGTAACACGAATGGAAATTATTTCCCAGTGATTCTGACACATTTTCTCTGTCCTTTGTTTCACTTCATTTTTCTAACACCCTCAGTGAGGGCGACGGTGCATCGAATCCCGTCTCTACCTCCAACCCTTTTGCGGTATCGCTTCTCGGCCTTTTGGCTAAGATCAAGTGTAGTATCTGTTCTTATCAGTTTAATATCTGATACGTCCCCTATCCGGGGACCATATATTAAATGGATTTTTGGAACAGGGAGATGGAATAGGGGCTTGCTCCGTCCGCTCTACGCATCGACCTGGTATTGCAGTACCTCCAGGAACGGTGCACCCCCCAAATATGTTCAACATAAAATCAGAGCAACGTGTAGCATTTGCTCAATTAATAAACAGGAACAAAAATGAACTACAGCAGTTCTAGTAATGTAAAGAATTACTACAACAAGGACCTTTTAAATTAGAAGCCGACAGTTTAATTTAACAAAGATAAAATGCAAACAAAACATTCACAATGACGTCAGTTTAATGAAGGTTAAACACCTTTATCTGTTAGTCCTTAAATAGACTTTATAAGTTTTTAACTAGTTTTTGGGTTAAGTTTGTCAACTAGTTTTTTTTTAATCATTATTCTTTTAGGATTTAGAAATTTTATCTTAGTCAATTAAACTAATTTTTATTCTGGCAACTGATTTACCAAATCCATTTTCCTAGAAATAGTCAGAACATAATACACAAGATTACAATATTAACCTCCAATAGGTTCTCAACACTGTTCAATCAGTTCAGTTCAATGCGCTCTAATCATAGAGTTCAATTTATCCCCTGAAAACCCACAATTCTACCACAACAGTTGGAGAAACACTTGAAATTTAGTGCTTTGGGTAATTTTATCGACTGTGTGTGAACGTATCCACAGCATTTATTCATTTTCCATTCTCCTTACAAGAGAAGTAATTCTGCATTGGATCGCTGTCATCTGAATTATCCAGTAGAGGGCGCCGCAGTCCAGTCATCTGTAATAATTCTTTGGTTGTGTAAACTGTATTTACAGACACAGTAACGGAGAAAGAAGTTTATTTGATCAAGATTTAATTATAGTCGAGCAAAAATTTATTAAATAGACCAGTAAAAACTGAAAAAAGTTTCTTTCTATGATGTCAGGAGCATCGGTGAGAATTTACAGCAACTTTTGGACTTGATGACCTCAGAAACAAGTCAAATAAAAAAAAATTGTTTTGACAAAAACAAGTTATGGTATATCTGAGCAAGACAAAAATGATGGTATTTGGAAACTGTGAAACAAACACCCAAGAACAGGTAAAGATGGTGTCGACATAGAAAGAGTATATGAAAATAAATTCCTGGGTGTGATAATAGATGACAAGATTTGCTGGAAATCTCAGATGACACACATCTGATTATGACTGCAACGTGTGGTTTGTTGTGTTTTCGCATAAATGTGCACTGAAGTTAGAGCTTATGTCCACTAGAGACCGTCGGATCTGCTTATTAAAAAACAAAAACAAAAAAAAAAACACACTTCGTCAGCACGTTCTTCATCACCTGCATCTGGACTCCGTCATCATCAGTATTCACGTGGTAGTCGGTGAATAATAAACATGTGTAGACTAAACATTGTTTAATAGCGTTGAAACCATGATTCTCCTATAAATTCCTATTGGTTTATCACGGATCACGTGACCAGGAAGCGCCGGTGAGACTAACATTCATTCATTCTAAAGTTACATTATTTCCCAGCGATTCTGAGACATTTTCTTTGTCTTTTGTTTCACTTCATTTCTCTCATCGCCACCATGTAACTTCTTTCTTAACACCTTCAGGGGGATGGTGCAGCAAATCAGGTCTCTACCTCCGACCCTTCTGCAGTATTGCTGAACAACACCCTAAGATATGTTTGGCAGAGATCTGAAGAGTTTATGGAGAGAAGACAGTTTGGACAAGTGTTTTTTTTTTGTTCTCCAGAGGGATGATCTTCTTTGTCTGCAGCGAAATGTCAAGAAGTAGTTCTTCTACACAACTTTTTGTACGCTGTCACCAAGATGGAGGAGCTGAAAGGGCTGGCAGCTGGCTTGGCTGATGGTGTGCTCAAAAGCTTCCAGGTGCAAAGCCTTTGTTGCACAGGTGAGGTGTTGTCACAGTGCACGTTTACAACCCTTGGGTGGTGGAAGAGGCCATTAGAAGAAGGCAAGTAGAAGAGGCTGAATAGTAGAGGAGACCGATACTGATGCCGATTGGGTCACAGTGGGGTCCAGGGAAAGAAAGGGGAAAAGAAGAAGGATTGAGGCGAGTTTTTCTGCCTGGACTCCCTCTTCCCCTCCCATGGGTGATGTGAGCAGTCATGGTTTGCTTAAGACTGATGTTCTGGGGGAGAAGTAGGTGGAAATGGGGGCAGAAAAACCACAAGGAACTGTGGACAAAACTGGCTCTCCTGCAACCCCGACCAAAGGAGATGGACGGGAAGACGGGTACATAGTAGAGTCCCCAACCAAGAACATCATGACAGTATGTGACAGTAGCACTCTTCCACCTAGTGATGTCCCAAGAGAGTTTTCAAGTTGGGACTCTGCCTTCACTGAGACCTGCACTGTTTCTGATGGCTGCCCCCTACCTTCAGGAGACAGTCCTCCAGAATCAGAACATCCTTCACCCTTGGGAGAATCAAGTGAAGAAGACTGTTATTCATGATTGGGCACAGAATTAGTGAGTGAACACAATGTTTTGGTTCTTCCTTAACAGACTGTCCTCATTTCATATTATTACTTTAAATGTTAGAGGTTTGAAAAATGTTACTAAGAGAGCTGTGGTTTTCTCTCATTTAAGTTCAATTCATTTCACTCTCTGCCTCATACAGGAGGCCCACCTGAAAAATACAGAGGATTTAAGTCTGTTTACAAAAGACTGGGTCAAAGGGGAATCTAGGTGGAGTATTGGTGGTGTTCACTCTTCTGGAGTGGGGACATTATGTGGGTAGAGGCCCAATGTCTTCCCAGAAAGCCACATAAAACTCCTTAGTGAGTCCGTCTATTCCCTGAACCTTCCCATTCTGTAAAGACATAAGTGCCTTCAAAATATCATCTAATTGTATGTCGTTATCTAATTCGCTTTGTAAATCATCTGGAACAAACCTGTCAACGTTATTCAACAATATTGTGGCTTTATCACGATCTACTGTTTCAGCACTAAAAGATCTGGAAAAATAGTGAGAAACTACCTCCACTAGACCATCTGGGTTGTCAATCTCCTCACCTCCTCTTCACCCAAACTTTGGTTTGTTTGAAGAAGTAAGAAGAACACTTCTCGTCCTTCTCCCACTTCTCCCTGAGACAGCTATATTTAAAAGCCTCTGCTCTGTTGTGGAAGAAACCCTTCTATTTATTTTGCCAGAGCTTCAGTAGATCCTCATCAATTTGTCCACCATTGTTTTTTTGAGCCATTAGCTTTTCTATTGATGTATGTAGTTGATAATACTCCCAGAATTCAGCCCGTTTCGATTGTCTGGAAAACTTGTATGTAATGTTTGATACGCACCTTTGTGCTCTCCCACCATTCACACAAATTAACATAAAACATCTTCATATTGATACACTCTTTGAAGAAAGACCTGGAAGCTGCCCTAAACTGCTGGATCTCTAGGATGTTGTTCAGTTTCCAATACCTTTTCCCAAACCTTGGGGTCTTCAGGTTTAATACCACAGAGAGCATGTTGTGATCAGAGTAGAAGACGGGTGATACCCGAGCTCCAATCACCTGAAAATCTGATGGACAGAATATATAATCTATTCTGCTCCTTGCTCCCCTGCTATTAGACCAAGTGAAACCTGGGTCATCTGGATTGAATTTTCCATATGAATCACATAAAGTGTACTTTGTTGTCCATTTTTGAAAGTGAATCCTGTTGTACTGCCTTCACTTGGGGAGTTGAAATCACCTCCAACTATCACGTGGCCGTTGGTCATGAAGACAGTGTCCAAACTAAGAAACTGCTCACGTCTTTCTTTCGGTGTAGCGTGAGCATATACATTTACCACCCTTAAGCTCATTCCCTTCCATTCGATGTCAGTGACCAAAACCCTCCCCTGTATAAAAGAAAAACTACCCACAATCTTTACATCACCATACAGGTGTTTTCCCCAGATGTTTTGGTATTGAAACAGTAGAACATGTATTATTTGAGTGCATTTTTGCTCAACAATTATGGAAGGAATTGGGTCAGAAGTTTGTTGTTTTGAAGAATATGACCTTGGAAAAGTGTTGTATATGGATTTTAAATTGGGGAAAAAGAAATTGGTTAAAGTTTTGGACATTCTTTCTTTTGTAAAAGCCAAGGTATGGGAGGTAAGATGTAGGGAAATAAATGGTCCAACCAAGTGGTCAGTGCGAGGCATGGCACAAAGCATAGAAGAAGCAATGCAGAATAAATTCAAGATGGAGATAGACAAATGGGGTATTGACTCAACTAAAGATCGATGGAAAATTATTTTTGAAAATTTATAGATGGCTGTTTCCTGCATTGCTTGTTTTGTTTGTAATGAGTTTTATGGTTCTAGTTTCAGGCTTGTGAGCTTGGTGCTTTTTGTTGTACATAATGCAATGAGACAAATGGTGATGATTCTTTTTTCTTCATGAGTTTGATATGTCCGTATGGAATGGATCATAATGTATCAGCCATTGTTTGTGGAAGCTGTACATAAATTATTTTTCAAAAAAAAAAATCTATTCTCATCATTACTAAGCAGTGGCTCACCCTAGCAGCCATCAAAGACGCAATATGTACCTTCAGAAACATGCTGGTAAGAAGGAGGAAACAAGCCCCTACTCCATCTCCCTATTCCAAAAATCCATTTAATATATGGTCCCCGGATAGGGGACGTATCAGATATTAAACTGATAAGAACAGATACTACACTTGATCTTAGCCAAAAGGCCGAGAAGCGATACCACAAAAGGGTTGGAGGTAGAGACGGGATTCGATGCACCGTCGCTCTCACTGAGGGTGTTAGAAAGAAGTTACATGGTGGCGATCAGAGAAATGAAGTGAAACAAAGGACAGAGAAAATATGTCAATCACTGGGAAAGAATGTAACTTTAGAATGATTGAATGAAACGGTCTCCAATTACTAAAGCCTAAAAGAATAATACAGAAGTCTTGAAATCTGAAAAATACTAGTTTGAAACTAAAATTAGAGTCTGTTTAAGGACTAAAGGCGTTAAACGTTCACTAAACTTAAGTTACCGTGAATGTTTTGTTTGCATTTTATCTGTCTGTTAAATTAAACTGCCGGCTGTTGGTTTAAAAGGTCTGTGTTGCAATTATTCTTTACCTTACCAATCCTTTGAGTCTACAACTCGTCCCGCATGTTGTATCTGATTGATAATAGAATAGAATAGAGAACGTTATTGTCACTGTTGCAGAACAATGGAAGGCAGTTTAGCAGCTCTTAGATTTGCAGCACGATACAATTCAAGCACCCAACAACGACACATAGGCAAGCCTTGCATAATAGTAATATAAAAATGAGAGCAGAGCAGCGGTATACACACAAATGCTACATGTTTGTACATTAATTTTGTTTCTCCTTGAACAAATTTGGGGCGTGCACCGTTCCTGGAGGTACTGCAATACCAGGTCGATGCGTAGAGTGGACGGAGCATGCCCCTATTCCATCTCCCTGTTCCAAAAATCCATTTAATATATGGTCCCCGGATAGGGGACGTATCAGATATTAAACTGATAAGAACAGATACTACACTTGATCTTAGCCAAAAGGCCGAGAAGCGATACCGCAAAAGGATTGGAGGTAGAGACGGGATTCGATGCACCGTCGCCCTCACTGAGGGTGTTAGAAAGAAGTTACATGGTGGCGATCAGAGAAATGAAGTGAAACAAAGGACAGAGAAAATATGTCAATCACTGGGAAAGAATGTAACTTTAGAATGATTGAATGAAACGGTCTCCAATTACTAAAGCCAAAAAGAATATTAATACGAAGTCTTGAAATCGGAAAAATACTAGTTTGAAACTAAAACTTCAGAAATAGTCTGGCAGCTGTTAGATTAGCAGCACGATACAATTCAAGCACCCAACAACGACACATAGGCAAGCGCTTCATAATAGTAATATAAAAATAAGAGCAGAGCAGCGGTACACACACAAATGCTACATGTTTGTACATTAATTTTGTTTCTCCTTGAACAAATTTGGGGGGTGCACCGTTCCTGGAAGTACTGCAATACCAGGTCGATGAGTAGAGTGGACAGAGCAAGCCCCTATTCCATCTCCCTGTTCCAAAAATCCATTTAATATATGGTCCCCGGATAGAGGACGTATCAGATATTAAACTGATAAGAACAGATACTACACTTGATCTTAGCCAAAAGGCCGAGAAGCGATACCGCAAAAGGATTGGAGGTAGAGACGGGATTCGATGCACCGTCGCCCTCACTGAGGGTGTTAGAAAGAAGTTACATGGTGGCGATCAGAGAAATGAAGTGAAACAAAGGACAGAGAAAATATGTCAATCACTGGGAAAGAATGTAACTTTAGAATGATTGAATGAAACGGTCTCCAATTACGAAAGCCTAAAAGAATAATACAGAATCTTGAAATCTGAAAAATACTAGTTTGAAACTAAAATTAGAGTCTGTTTAAGGACTAAAGGCGTTAAACGTTCACTAAACTTAAGTTACCGTGAATGTTTTGTTTGCATTTTATCTGTCTGTTAAATTAAACTGCCGGCTGTTGGTTTAAAAGGTCTGTGTTGCAATTATTCTTTACCTTACCACTCCTTTGAGTCTACAACTCGTCCCGCATGTTGTATCTGATTGATAATAGAATAGAATAGAGAACGTTATTGTCACTGTTGCAGAACAATGGAAGGCAGTTTAGCAGCTCTCACATTTGCAGCACGATACAATTCAAGCACCCAAAAACGACACATAGGCAAGCCTTGCATAATAGTAATATAAAAATAAGAGCAGACAAGCGGTATACACACAAATGCTGCGTGTTTGCACATGAATTTTGTTTCTTCTTGAACACATTTGGGGGGTGCACCGTTCCTGGAGGTGCTGCAATACCAGGTCGATGCGTAGAGTGGACGGAGCAAGCCCCTATTCCATCTCCCTGTTCCAAAAATCCATTTAATATATGGTCCCCAGATAGGGGACGTATCAGATATTAAACTGATAAGAACAGATACTACACTTGATCTTAGCCAAAAGGCCGAGAAGCGATACCACAAAAGGGTTGGAGGTAGAGAAGGGATTCGATGCACCGTCGCCCTCACTGAGGGTGTTAGAAAGAAGTTACATGGTGGCGATCAGAGAAATGAAGTGAAACAAAGGACAGAGAAAATATGTCAATCACTGGGAAAGAATGTAACTTGAGAATGATTGAATGAAACGGTCTCCAATTACTAAAGCCAAAAAGAATATTAATACAGAAGTCTTGAAATCGGAAAAATACTAGTTTGAAACTAAAACTTCACAAAGAGTCTGGCAGCTGTTAGATCAGCAGCACGATACAATTCAAGCAACCAACAACGACACATAGGCAAGCGTTTCATAATAGTAATATAAAAATAAGAGCAGGGCAGCGGTATACACACAAATGCTGCATGTTTGCACATGAATTTTGTTTCTTCTTGAACACATTTGGGGGGTGCACCGTTGCTGGAGGTACTGCAATACCAGGTCGATGCGTAGAGTGGACGGAGCAAGCCCCTATTCCATCTCCCTGTTCCAAAAATCCATTTAATATATGGTCCCCAGATAGAGGACGTATCAGATATTAAACTGATAAGAACAGATACTACACTTGATCTTAGCCAAAAGGCCGAGAAGCGATACCGCAAAAGGATTGGAGGTAGAGACGGGATTCGATGCACCGTCGCCCTCACTGAGGGTGTTAGAAAGAAGTTACATGGTGGCGATCAGAGAAATGAAGTGAAACAAAGGACAGAGAAAATATGTCAATCACTGGGAAAGAATATAACTTGAGAATGATTGAATGAAACGGTCTCCAATTACTAAAGCCAAAAAGAATATTAATACAGAAGTCTTGAAATCGGAAAAATACTAGTTTGAAACTAAAACCTCCGAAAGAGTCTGGCAGCTGTTAGATTAGCAGCACGATACAATTCAAGCAACCAACAACGACACATGGGCAAGCGTTGCATAATAGTAATATAAAAATAAGAGCAGAGCAGCGGTATACACACAAATGCTACACGTTTGTACATTAATTTTGTTTCTCCTTGAACAAATTTGGGGCGTGCACCGTTCCTGGAGGTACTGCAATACCAGGTCGATGCGTAGAGTGGACGGAGCAAGCCCCTATTCCATCTCCCTGTTCCAAAAATCCATTTAATATATGGTCCCCGGATAGGGAACGTATCAGATATTAAACTGATAAGAACAGATACTA
The DNA here is from genome assembly GCA_037577475.1 of Chaunax sp. Z400. Classification (NCBI taxonomy): domain Eukaryota; kingdom Metazoa; phylum Chordata; class Actinopteri; order Lophiiformes; family Chaunacidae; genus Chaunax; species Chaunax sp. Z400. The sequence continues at coordinate 28,192,297 of CM075192.1, read as the reverse complement.
CACTTGATCTTAGCCAAAAGGCCGAGAAGCGATACCGCAAAAGGATTGGAGGTAGAGACGGGATTCGATGCACCGTCGCCCTCACTGAGGGTGTTAGAAAGAAGTTACATGGTGGCGATCAGAGAAATGAAGTGAAACAAAGGACAGAGAAAATATGTCAATCACTGGGAAAGAATGTAACTTTAGAATGATTGAATGAAACGGTCTCCAATTACTAAAGCCAAAAAGAATATTAATACGAAGTCTTGAAATCGGAAAAATACTAGTTTGAAACTAAAACTTCACAAAGAGTCTGGCAGCTGTTAGATTAGCAGCACGATACAATTCAAGCACCCAACAACGACACATAGGCAAGCGCTTCATAATAGTAATATAAAAATAAGAGCAGAGCAGCGGTACACACACAAATGCTACATGTTTGTACATTAATTTTGTTTCTCCTTGAACAAATTTGGGGGGTGCACCGTTCCTGGAAGTACTGCAATACCAGGTCGATGAGTAGAGTGGACAGAGCAAGCCCCTATTCCATCTCCCTGTTCCAAAAATCCATTTAATATATGGTCCCCGGATAGAGGACGTATCAGATATTAAACTGATAAGAACAGATACTACACTTGATCTTAGCCAAAAGGCCGAGAAGCGATACCGCAAAAGGATTGGAGGTAGAGACGGGATTCGATGCACCGTCGCCCTCACTGAGGGTGTTAGAAAGAAGTTACATGGTGGCGATCAGAGAAATGAAGTGAAACAAAGGACAGAGAAAATATGTCAATCACTGGGAAAGAATGTAACTTTAGAATGATTGAATGAAACGGTCTCCAATTACGAAAGCCTAAAAGAATAATACAGAATCTTGAAATCTGAAAAATACTAGTTTGAAACTAAAATTAGAGTCTGTTTAAGGACTAAAGGCGTTAAACGTTCACTAAACTTAAGTTACCGTGAATGTTTTGTTTGCATTTTATCTGTCTGTTAAATTAAACTGCCGGCTGTTGGTTTAAAAGGTCTGTGTTGCAATTATTCTTTACCTTACCACTCCTTTGAGTCTACAACTCGTCCCGCATGTTGTATCTGATTGATAATAGAATAGAATAGAGAACGTTATTGTCACTGTTGCAGAACAATGGAAGGCAGTTTAGCAGCTCTCACATTTGCAGCACGATACAATTCAAGCACCCAAAAACGACACATAGGCAAGCCTTGCATAATAGTAATATAAAAATAAGAGCAGACAAGCGGTATACACACAAATGCTGCGTGTTTGCACATGAATTTTGTTTCTTCTTGAACACATTTGGGGGGTGCACCGTTCCTGGAGGTGCTGCAATACCAGGTCGATGCGTAGAGTGGACGGAGCAAGCCCCTATTCCATCTCCCTGTTCCAAAAATCCATTTAATATATGGTCCCCAGATAGGGGACGTATCAGATATTAAACTGATAAGAACAGATACTACACTTGATCTTAGCCAAAAGGCCGAGAAGCGATACCACAAAAGGGTTGGAGGTAGAGAAGGGATTCGATGCACCGTCGCCCTCACTGAGGGTGTTAGAAAGAAGTTACATGGTGGCGATCAGAGAAATGAAGTGAAACAAAGGACAGAGAAAATATGTCAATCACTGGGAAAGAATGTAACTTGAGAATGATTGAATGAAACGGTCTCCAATTACTAAAGCCAAAAAGAATATTAATACAGAAGTCTTGAAATCGGAAAAATACTAGTTTGAAACTAAAACTTCACAAAGAGTCTGGCAGCTGTTAGATCAGCAGCACGATACAATTCAAGCAACCAACAACGACACATAGGCAAGCGTTTCATAATAGTAATATAAAAATAAGAGCAGGGCAGCGGTATACACACAAATGCTGCATGTTTGCACATGAATTTTGTTTCTTCTTGAACACATTTGGGGGGTGCACCGTTGCTGGAGGTACTGCAATACCAGGTCGATGCGTAGAGTGGACGGAGCAAGCCCCTATTCCATCTCCCTGTTCCAAAAATCCATTTAATATATGGTCCCCAGATAGAGGACGTATCAGATATTAAACTGATAAGAACAGATACTACACTTGATCTTAGCCAAAAGGCCGAGAAGCGATACCGCAAAAGGATTGGAGGTAGAGACGGGATTCGATGCACCGTCGCCCTCACTGAGGGTGTTAGAAAGAAGTTACATGGTGGCGATCAGAGAAATGAAGTGAAACAAAGGACAGAGAAAATATGTCAATCACTGGGAAAGAATATAACTTGAGAATGATTGAATGAAACGGTCTCCAATTACTAAAGCCAAAAAGAATATTAATACAGAAGTCTTGAAATCGGAAAAATACTAGTTTGAAACTAAAACCTCCGAAAGAGTCTGGCAGCTGTTAGATTAGCAGCACGATACAATTCAAGCAACCAACAACGACACATGGGCAAGCGTTGCATAATAGTAATATAAAAATAAGAGCAGAGCAGCGGTATACACACAAATGCTACACGTTTGTACATTAATTTTGTTTCTCCTTGAACAAATTTGGGGCGTGCACCGTTCCTGGAGGTACTGCAATACCAGGTCGATGCGTAGAGTGGACGGAGCAAGCCCCTATTCCATCTCCCTGTTCCAAAAATCCATTTAATATATGGTCCCCGGATAGGGAACGTATCAGATATTAAACTGATAAGAACAGATACTACACTTGATCTTAGCCAAAAGGCCGAGAAGCGATACCGCAAAAGGATTGGAGGTAGAGACGGGATTCGATGCACCGTCGCCCTCACTGAGGGTGTTAGAAAGAAGTTACATGGTGGCGATCAGAGAAATGAAGTGAAACAAAGGACAGAGAAAATATGTCAATCACTGGGAAAGAATGTAACTTTAGAATGATTGAATGAAACGGTCTCCAATTACTAAAGCCAAAAAGAATATTAATACAGAAGTCTTGAAATCGGAAAAATACTAGTTTGAAACTAAAACTTCAGAAAGAGTCTGGCAGCTGTTAGATTAGCAGCACGATACAATTCAAGCACCCAAAAACGACACATAGGCAAGCCTTGCATAATAGTAATATAAAAATAAAGGCAGAGCAGCTGTATACACACAAATGCTGCGTGTTTGCACTTGAATTTTGTTTCTTCTTGAACACATTTGGGGTGTGCACCGTTCCTGGAGGTACTGCAATCCCAGGTCGATGCGTAGAGTGGACGGAGCAAGCCCCTATTCCATCTCCCTGTTCCAAAAATCCATTTAATATATGGTCCCCGGATAGGGGACGTATCAGATATTAAACTGATAAGAACAGATACTACACTTGATCTTAGCCAAAAGGCCGAGAAGCGATACCGCAAAAGGGTTGGAGGTAGAGACGGGATTCGATGCACCGTCGCCCTCACTGAGGGTGTTAGAAAGAAGTTACATGGTGGCGATCAGAGAAATGAAGTGAAACAAAGGACAGAGAAAATATGTCAATCACTGGGAAAGAATGTAACTTTAGAATCATTGAATGAAACGGTCTCCAATTACTAAAGCCAAAAAGAATATTAATACAGAAGTCTTGAAATCGGAAAAATACTAGTTTGAAACTAAAACTTCACAAAGAGTCTGGCAGCTGTTAGATTAGCAGCACGATACAACTCAAGCACCCAACAACGACACATAGGCAAGCGCTTCATAATAGTAATATAAAAATAAGAGCAGAGCAGCTGTATACACACAAATGCTACATGTTTGTACATTAATTTTGTTTCTCCTTGAACAAATTTGGGGGGTGCACCGTTCCTGGAGGTACTGCAATACCAGGTCGATGCGTAGAGTGGACGGAGCAAGCCCCTATTCCATCTCCCTGTTCCAAAAATCCATTTAATATATGGTCCCCGGATAGAGGACGTATCAGATATTAAACTGATAAGAACAGATACTACACTTGATCTTAGCCAAAAGGCCGAGAAGCGATACCGCAAAAGGATTGGAGGTAGAGACGGGATTCGATGCACCGTCGCCCTCACTGAGGGTGTTAGAAAGAAGTTACATGGTGGCGATCAGAGAAATGAAGTGAAACAAAGGCCAGAGAAAATATGTCAATCACTGGGAAAGAATGTAACTTTAGAATGATTGAATGAAACGGTCTCAAATTACTAAAGCCTAAAAGAATATTAATACAGAAGTCTTGAAATCTGTAAAATACTAGTTTGAAACTAGAACTTCAGAAATAGTCTGGCAGCTGTTAGATTAGCAGCACGATACAATTCAAGCACCCAACAACGACACATAGGCAAGCCTTGCATAATAGTAATATAAAAATAAGAGCAGACAAGCGGTATACACACAAGTGCTGCGTGTTTGCACATTAATTTTGTTTCTCCTTGAACAAATTTGGGGCGTGCACCGTTCCTGGAGGTACTGCAATACCAGGTCGATGCGTAGAGTGGACGGAGCAAGCCCCTATTCCATCTCCCTGTTCCAAAAATCCATTTAATATATGGTCCCCGGATAGGGGACGTATCAGATATTAAACTGATAAGAACAGATACTACACTTGATCTTAGCCAAAAGGCCGAGAAGCGATACCACAAAAGGATTGGAGGTAGAGACGGGATTCGATGCACCGTCGCCCTCACTGAGGGTGTTAGAAAGAAGTTACATGGTGGCGATCAGAGAAATGAAGTGAAACAAAGGACAGAGAAAATATGTCAATCACTGGGAAAGAATGTAACTTTAGAATGATTGAATGAAACGGTCTCCAATTACTAAAGCCTAAAAGAATAATACAGAAGTCTTGAAATCGGAAAAATACTAGTTTGAAACTAAAATTAGAGTCTGTTTAAGGACTAAAGGCGTTAAACGTTCACTAAACTTAAGTTACCGTGAATGTTTTGTTTGCATTTTATCTGTCTGTGAAATTAAACTGCCGGCTGTTGGTTTAAAAGGTCTGTGTTGCAATTATTCTTTACCTTACCACTCCTTTGAGTCTACAACTCGTCCCGCATGTTGTATCTGATTGATAATAGAATAGAATAGAGAACGTTATTGTCACTGTTGCAGAACAATGGAAGGCAGTTTAGCAGCTCTTAGATTTGCAGCACGATACAATTCAAGCACGCAAAAACGACATATAGGCAAGTCTTGCATAATAGTAATATAAAAATGAGAGCAGAGCAGCAGTACACAAACAAATGCTACATGTTTGTACATTAATTTTGTTTCTTTTTAAACACAGTTGGGGGGTGCACCGTTCCTGGAGGTACTGCAATACCAGGTCGATGCGTAGAGTGGACGGAGCAAGCCCCTATTCCATCTCCCTGTTCCAAAAATCCATTTAATATATGGTCCCCGGATAGAGGACGTATCAGATATTAAACTGATAAGAACAGATACTACACTTGATCTTAGCCAAAAGGCCGAGAAGCGATACAGCAAAAGGGTTGGAGGTAGAGACGGGATTCGATGCACCGTCGCCCTCACTGAGGGTGTTAGAAAGAAGTTACATGGTGGCGATCAGAGAAATGAAGTGAAACAAAGGACAGAGAAAATATGTCAATCACTGGGAAAGAATGTAACTTTAGAATGATTGAATGAAACGGTCTCAAATTACTAAAGCCAAAAAGAATATTAATACAGAAGTCTTGAAATCGGAAAAATACTAGTTTGAAACTAAAACTTCAGAAAGAGTCTGGCAGCTGTTAGATTAGCAGCACGATACAATTCAAGCACCCAAAAACGACACATAGGCAAGCCTTGCATAATAGTAATATAAAAATAAGAGCAGAGCAGCTGTATACACACAAATGCTGCGTGTTTGCACTTGAATTTTGTTTCTTCTTGAACACATTTGGGGTGTGCACCGTTCCTGGAGGTACTGCAATACCAGGTCGATGCGTAGAGTGGACGGAGCAAGCCCCTATTCCATCTCCCTGTTCCAAAAATCCATTTAATATATGGTCCCCGGATAGGGGACGTATCAGATATTAAACTGATAAGAACAGATACTACACTTGATCTTAGCCAAAAGGCCGAGAAGCGATACCACAAAAGGGTTGGAGGTAGAGACGGGATTCGATGCACCGTCGCCCTCACTGAGGGTGTTAGAAAGAAGTTACATGGTGGCGATCAGAGAAATGAAGTGAAACAAAGCACAGAGAAAATATGTCAATCACTGGGAAAGAATGTAACTTTAGAATCATTGAATGAAACGGTCTCCAATTACTAAAGCCTAAAAGAATATTAATACAGAAGTCTTGAAATCGGAAAAATACTAGTTTGAAACTAAAACTTCACAAAGAGTCTGGCAGCTGTTAGATTAGCAGCACGATACAACTCAAGCACCCAACAACGACACATAGGCAAGCGCTTCATAATAGTAATATAAAAATAAGAGCAGAGCAGCTGTATACACACAAATGCTACATGTTTGTACATTAATTTTGTTTCTTTTTAAACACAGTTGGGGGGTGCACCGTTCCTGGAGGTACTGCAATACCAGGTCGATGCGTAGAGTGGACAGAGCAAGCCCCTATTCCATCTCCCTGTTCCAAAAATCGATTTAATATATGGTCCCCGGATAGGGGACGTATCAGATATTAAACTGATAAGAACAGATACTACACTTGATCTTAGCCAAAAGGCCGAGAAGCGATACCGCAAAAGGATTGGAGGTAGAGACGGGATTCGATGCACCGTCGCCCTCACTGAGGGTGTTAGAAAGAAGTTACATGGTGGCGATCAGAGAAATGAAGTGAAACAAAGGACAGAGAAAATATGTCAATCACTGGGAAAGAATGTAACTTTAGAATGATTGAATGAAACGGTCTCCAATTACTAAAGCCTAAAAGAATAATACAGAAGTCTTGAAATCGGAAAAATACTAGTTTGAAACTAAAATTAGAGTCTGTTTAAGGACTAAAGGCGTTAAACGTTCACTAAACTTAAGTTACCGTGAATGTTTTGTTTGCATTTTATCTGTCTGTGAAATTAAACTGCCGGCTGTTGGTTTAAAAGGTCTGTGTTGCAATTATTCTTTACCTTACCACTCCTTTGAGTCTACAACTCGTCCCGCATGTTGTATCTGATTGATAATAGAATAGAATAGAGAACGTTATTGTCACTGTTGCAGAACAATGGAAGGCAATTTAGCAGCTCTTAGATTTGCAGCACGATACAATTCAAGCACGCAAAAACGACACATAGGCAAGCCTTGCATAATAGTAATATAAAAATGAGAGCACAGCAGCAATACACAAACAAATGCTACATGTTTGTACATTAATTTTGTTTCTTTTTAAACACAGTTGGGGGGTGCACCGTTCCTGGAGGTACTGCAATACCAGGTCGATGCGTAGAGTGGACGGAGCAAGCCCCTATTCCATCTCCCTGTTCCAAAAATCCATTTAATATATAGTCCCCGGATAGGGGACGTATCAGATATTAAACTGATAAGAACAGATACTACACTTGATCTTAGCCAAAAGGCCGAGAAGCGATACACCTAAAGGGTTGGAGGTAGAGATGGGATTCGATGCACCGTCGCCCTCACTGAGGGTGTTAGAAAGAAGTTACATGGTGGCGATCAGAGAAATGAAGTGAAACAAAGGACAGAGAAAATATGTCAATCACTGGGAAAGAATGTAACTTTAGAATGATTGAATGAAACGGTCTCCAATTACTAAAGCCAAAAAGAATAATACAGAAGTCTTGAAATCTGAAAAATACTAGTTTGAAACTAAAATTAGAGTCTGTTTAAGGACTAAAGGCGTTAAACGTTCACTAAACTTAAGTTACCGTGAATGTTTTGTTTGCATTTTATCTGTCTGTTAAATTAAACTGCCGGCTGTTGGTTTAAAAGGTCTGTGTTGCAATTATTCTTTACCTTACCACTCCTTTGAGTCTACAACTCGTCCCGCATGTTGTATCTGATTGATAATAGAATAGAATAGAGAACGTTATTGTCACTGTTGCAGAACAATGGAAGGTAATTTAGCAGCTCATAGATTTGCAGCACGATACAATTCAAGCACGCAAAAACGACACATAGGCAAGCCTTGCATAATAGTAATATAAAAATGAGAGCAGAGCAGCAGTACACAAACAAATGCTACATGTTTGTACATTAATTTTGTTTCTTTTTAAACACAGTTGGGGGGTGCACCGTTCCTGGAGGTACTGCAATACCAGGTCGATGCGTAGAGTGGACGGAGCAAGCCCCTATTCCATCTCCCTGTTCCAAAAATCCATTTAATATATGGTCCCCGGATAGAGGACGTATCAGATATTAAACTGATAAGAACAGATACTACACTTGATCTTAGCCAAAAGGCCGAGAAGCGATACAGCAAAAGGGTTGGAGGTAGAGACGGGATTCGATGCACCGTCGCCCTCACTGAGGGTGTTAGAAAGAAGTTACATGGTGGCGATCAGAGAAATGAAGTGAAACAAAGGACAGAGAAAATATGTCAATCACTGGGAAAGAATGTAACTTTAGAATGATTGAATGAAACGGTCTCAAATTACTAAAGCCAAAAAGAATATTAATACAGAAGTCTTGAAATCGGAAAAATACTAGTTTGAAACTAAAACTTCAGAAAGAGTCTGGCAGCTGTTAGATTAGCAGCACGATACAATTCAAGCACCCAAAAACGACACATAGGCAAGCCTTGCATAATAGTAATATAAAAATAAGAGCAGAGCAGCTGTATACACACAAATGCTGCGTGTTTGCACTTGAATTTTGTTTCTTCTTGAACACATTTGGGGTGTGCACCGTTCCTGGAGGTACTGCAATACCAGGTCGATGCGTAGAGTGGACGGAGCAAGCCCCTATTCCATCTCCCTGTTCCAAAAATCCATTTAATATATGGTCCCCGGATAGGGGACGTATCAGATATTAAACTGATAAGAACAGATACTACACTTGATCTTAGCCAAAAGGCCGAGAAGCGATACCACAAAAGGGTTGGAGGTAGAGACGGGATTCGATGCACCGTCGCCCTCACTGAGGGTGTTAGAAAGAAGTTACATGGTGGCGATCAGAGAAATGAAGTGAAACAAAGCACAGAGAAAATATGTCAATCACTGGGAAAGAATGTAACTTTAGAATCATTGAATGAAACGGTCTCCAATTACTAAAGCCTAAAAGAATATTAATACAGAAGTCTTGAAATCGGAAAAATACTAGTTTGAAACTAAAACTTCACAAAGAGTCTGGCAGCTGTTAGATTAGCAGCACGATACAACTCAAGCACCCAACAACGACACATAGGCAAGCGCTTCATAATAGTAATATAAAAATAAGAGCAGAGCAGCTGTATACACACAAATGCTACATGTTTGTACATTAATTTTGTTTCTTTTTAAACACAGTTGGGGGGTGCACCGTTCCTGGAGGTACTGCAATACCAGGTCGATGCGTAGAGTGGACAGAGCAAGCCCCTATTCCATCTCCCTGTTCCAAAAATCGATTTAATATATGGTCCCCGGATAGGGGACGTATCAGATATTAAACTGATAAGAACAGATACTACACTTGATCTTAGCCAAAAGGCCGAGAAGCGATACCGCAAAAGGATTGGAGGTAGAGACGGGATTCGATGCACCGTCGCCCTCACTGAGGGTGTTAGAAAGAAGTTACATGGTGGCGATCAGAGAAATGAAGTGAAACAAAGGACAGAGAAAATATGTCAATCACTGGGAAAGAATGTAACTTTAGAATGATTGAATGAAACGGTCTCCAATTACTAAAGCCTAAAAGAATAATACAGAAGTCTTGAAATCGGAAAAATACTAGTTTGAAACTAAAATTAGAGTCTGTTTAAGGACTAAAGGCGTTAAACGTTCACTAAACTTAAGTTACCGTGAATGTTTTGTTTGCATTTTATCTGTCTGTGAAATTAAACTGCCGGCTGTTGGTTTAAAAGGTCTGTGTTGCAATTATTCTTTACCTTACCACTCCTTTGAGTCTACAACTCGTCCCGCATGTTGTATCTGATTGATAATAGAATAGAATAGAGAACGTTATTGTCACTGTTGCAGAACAATGGAAGGCAATTTAGCAGCTCTTAGATTTGCAGCACGATACAATTCAAGCACGCAAAAACGACACATAGGCAAGCCTTGCATAATAGTAATATAAAAATGAGAGCACAGCAGCAATACACAAACAAATGCTACATGTTTGTACATTAATTTTGTTTCTTTTTAAACACAGTTGGGGGGTGCACCGTTCCTGGAGGTACTGCAATACCAGGTCGATGCGTAGAGTGGACGGAGCAAGCCCCTATTCCATCTCCCTGTTCCAAAAATCCATTTAATATATAGTCCCCGGATAGGGGACGTATCAGATATTAAACTGATAAGAACAGATACTACACTTGATCTTAGCCAAAAGGCCGAGAAGCGATACACCTAAAGGGTTGGAGGTAGAGATGGGATTCGATGCACCGTCGCCCTCACTGAGGGTGTTAGAAAGAAGTTACATGGTGGCGATCAGAGAAATGAAGTGAAACAAAGGACAGAGAAAATATGTCAATCACTGGGAAAGAATGTAACTTTAGAATGATTGAATGAAACGGTCTCCAATTACTAAAGCCAAAAAGAATAATACAGAAGTCTTGAAATCTGAAAAATACTAGTTTGAAACTAAAATTAGAGTCTGTTTAAGGACTAAAGGCGTTAAACGTTCACTAAACTTAAGTTACCGTGAATGTTTTGTTTGCATTTTATCTGTCTGTTAAATTAAACTGCCGGCTGTTGGTTTAAAAGGTCTGTGTTGCAATTATTCTTTACCTTACCACTCCTTTGAGTCTACAACTCGTCCCGCATGTTGTATCTGATTGATAATAGAATAGAATAGAGAACGTTATTGTCACTGTTGCAGAACAATGGAAGGTAATTTAGCAGCTCATAGATTTGCAGCACGATACAATTCAAGCACGCAAAAACGACACATAGGCAAGCCTTGCATAATAGTAATATAAAAATGAGAGCAGAGCAGCAGTACACAAACAAATGCTACATGTTTGTACATTAATTTTGTTTCTTTTTAAACACAGTTGGGGGGTGCACCGTTCCTGGAGGTACTGCAATACCAGGTCGATGCGTAGAGTGGACAGAGCAAGCCCCTATTCCATCTCCCTGTTCCAAAAATCGATTTAATATATGGTCCCCGGATAGGGGACGTATCAGATATTAAACTGATAAGAACAGATACTACACTTGATCTTAGCCAAAAGGCCGAGAAGCGATACAGCAAAAGGGTTGGAGGTAGAGACGGGATTCGATGCACCGTCGCCCTCACTGAGGGTGTTAGAAAGAAGTTACATGGTGGCGATCAGAGAAATGAAGTGAAACAAAGGACAGAGAAAATATGTCAATCACTGGGAAAGAATGTAACTTTAGAATGATTGAATGAAACGGTTCCAATTACTAAAGCCAAAAAGAATATTAATACAGAAGTCTTGAAATCGGAAAAATACTAGTTTGAAACTAAAACTTCACAAAGAGTCTGGCAGCTGTTAGATTAGCAGCACGATACAATTCAAGCACCCAAAAACGACACATAGGCAAGCCTTGCATAATAGTAATATAAAAATAAGAGCAGAGCAGCTGTATACACACAAATGCTGCGTGTTTGCACATGAATTTTGTTTCCTCTTGAACACATTTGGGGTGTGCACCGTTCCTGGAGGTACTGCAATACCAGGTCGATGCGTAGAGTGGACGGAGCAAGCCCCTATTCCATCTCCCTATTCCAAAAATCCATTTAATATATGGTCCCCGGATAGGGGACGTATCAGATATTAAACTGATAAGAACAGATACTACACTTGATCTTAGCCAAAAGGCCGAGAAGCGATACCGCAAAAGGATTGGAGGTAGAGACGGGATTCGATGCACCGTCGCCCTCACTGAGGGTGTTAGAAAGAAGTTACATGGTGGCGATCAGAGAAATGAAGTGAAACAAAGGACAGAGAAAATATGTCAATCACTGGGAAAGAATGTAACTTTAGAATGATTGAATGAAACGGTCTCCAATTACTAAAGCCTAAAAGAATAATACAGAAGTCTTGAAATCGGAAAAATACTAGTTTGAAACTAAAATTAGAGTCTGTTTAAGGACTAAAGGCGTTAAACGTTCACTAAACTTAAGTTACCGTGAATGTTTTGTTTGCATTTTATCTGTCTGTGAAATTAAACTGCCGGCTGTTGGTTTAAAAGGTCTGTGTTGCAATTATTCTTTACCTTACCACTCCTTTGAGTCTACAACTCGTCCCGCATGTTGTATCTGATTGATAATAGAATAGAATAGAGAACGTTATTGTCACTGTTGCAGAACAATGGAAGGCAATTTAGCAGCTCTTAGATTTGCAGCACGATACAATTCAAGCACGCAAAAACGACACATAGGCAAGCCTTGCATAATAGTAATATAAAAATGAGAGCACAGCAGCAATACACAAACAAATGCTACATGTTTGTACATTAATTTTGTTTCTTTTTAAACACAGTTGGGGGGTGCACCGTTCCTGGAGGTACTGCAATACCAGGTCGATGCGTAGAGTGGACGGAGCAAGCCCCTATTCCATCTCCCTGTTCCAAAAATCCATTTAATATATAGTCCCCGGATAGGGGACGTATCAGATATTAAACTGATAAGAACAGATACTACACTTGATCTTAGCCAAAAGGCCGAGAAGCGATACACCTAAAGGGTTGGAGGTAGAGATGGGATTCGATGCACCGTCGCCCTCACTGAGGGTGTTAGAAAGAAGTTACATGGTGGCGATCAGAGAAATGAAGTGAAACAAAGGACAGAGAAAATATGTCAATCACTGGGAAAGAATGTAACTTTAGAATGATTGAATGAAACGGTCTCCAATTACTAAAGCCAAAAAGAATAATACAGAAGTCTTGAAATCTGAAAAATACTAGTTTGAAACTAAAATTAGAGTCTGTTTAAGGACTAAAGGCGTTAAACGTTCACTAAACTTAAGTTACCGTGAATGTTTTGTTTGCATTTTATCTGTCTGTTAAATTAAACTGCCGGCTGTTGGTTTAAAAGGTCTGTGTTGCAATTATTCTTTACCTTACCACTCCTTTGAGTCTACAACTCGTCCCGCATGTTGTATCTGATTGATAATAGAATAGAATAGAGAACGTTATTGTCACTGTTGCAGAACAATGGAAGGTAATTTAGCAGCTCATAGATTTGCAGCACGATACAATTCAAGCACGCAAAAACGACACATAGGCAAGCCTTGCATAATAGTAATATAAAAATGAGAGCAGAGCAGCAGTACACAAACAAATGCTACATGTTTGTACATTAATTTTGTTTCTTTTTAAACACAGTTGGGGGGTGCACCGTTCCTGGAGGTACTGCAATACCAGGTCGATGCGTAGAGTGGACGGAGCAAGCCCCTATTCCATCTCCCTGTTCCAAAAATCCATTTAATATATGGTCCCCGGATAGAGGACGTATCAGATATTAAACTGATAAGAACAGATACTACACTTGATCTTAGCCAAAAGGCCGAGAAGCGATACAGCAAAAGGGTTGGAGGTAGAGACGGGATTCGATGCACCGTCGCCCTCACTGAGGGTGTTAGAAAGAAGTTACATGGTGGCGATCAGAGAAATGAAGTGAAACAAAGGACAGAGAAAATATGTCAATCACTGGGAAAGAATGTAACTTTAGAATGATTGAATGAAACGGTCTCAAATTACTAAAGCCAAAAAGAATATTAATACAGAAGTCTTGAAATCGGAAAAATACTAGTTTGAAACTAAAACTTCAGAAAGAGTCTGGCAGCTGTTAGATTAGCAGCACGATACAATTCAAGCACCCAAAAACGACACATAGGCAAGCCTTGCATAATAGTAATATAAAAATAAGAGCAGAGCAGCTGTATACACACAAATGCTGCGTGTTTGCACTTGAATTTTGTTTCTTCTTGAACACATTTGGGGTGTGCACCGTTCCTGGAGGTACTGCAATACCAGGTCGATGCGTAGAGTGGACGGAGCAAGCCCCTATTCCATCTCCCTGTTCCAAAAATCCATTTAATATATGGTCCCCGGATAGGGGACGTATCAGATATTAAACTGATAAGAACAGATACTACACTTGATCTTAGCCAAAAGGCCGAGAAGCGATACCACAAAAGGGTTGGAGGTAGAGACGGGATTCGATGCACCGTCGCCCTCACTGAGGGTGTTAGAAAGAAGTTACATGGTGGCGATCAGAGAAATGAAGTGAAACAAAGCACAGAGAAAATATGTCAATCACTGGGAAAGAATGTAACTTTAGAATCATTGAATGAAACGGTCTCCAATTACTAAAGCCTAAAAGAATATTAATACAGAAGTCTTGAAATCGGAAAAATACTAGTTTGAAACTAAAACTTCACAAAGAGTCTGGCAGCTGTTAGATTAGCAGCACGATACAACTCAAGCACCCAACAACGACACATAGGCAAGCGCTTCATAATAGTAATATAAAAATAAGAGCAGAGCAGCTGTATACACACAAATGCTACATGTTTGTACATTAATTTTGTTTCTTTTTAAACACAGTTGGGGGGTGCACCGTTCCTGGAGGTACTGCAATACCAGGTCGATGCGTAGAGTGGACAGAGCAAGCCCCTATTCCATCTCCCTGTTCCAAAAATCGATTTAATATATGGTCCCCGGATAGGGGACGTATCAGATATTAAACTGATAAGAACAGATACTACACTTGATCTTAGCCAAAAGGCCGAGAAGCGATACCGCAAAAGGATTGGAGGTAGAGACGGGATTCGATGCACCGTCGCCCTCACTGAGGGTGTTAGAAAGAAGTTACATGGTGGCGATCAGAGAAATGAAGTGAAACAAAGGACAGAGAAAATATGTCAATCACTGGGAAAGAATGTAACTTTAGAATGATTGAATGAAACGGTCTCCAATTACTAAAGCCTAAAAGAATAATACAGAAGTCTTGAAATCGGAAAAATACTAGTTTGAAACTAAAATTAGAGTCTGTTTAAGGACTAAAGGCGTTAAACGTTCACTAAACTTAAGTTACCGTGAATGTTTTGTTTGCATTTTATCTGTCTGTGAAATTAAACTGCCGGCTGTTGGTTTAAAAGGTCTGTGTTGCAATTATTCTTTACCTTACCACTCCTTTGAGTCTACAACTCGTCCCGCATGTTGTATCTGATTGATAATAGAATAGAATAGAGAACGTTATTGTCACTGTTGCAGAACAATGGAAGGCAATTTAGCAGCTCTTAGATTTGCAGCACGATACAATTCAAGCACGCAAAAACGACACATAGGCAAGCCTTGCATAATAGTAATATAAAAATGAGAGCACAGCAGCAATACACAAACAAATGCTACATGTTTGTACATTAATTTTGTTTCTTTTTAAACACAGTTGGGGGGTGCACCGTTCCTGGAGGTACTGCAATACCAGGTCGATGCGTAGAGTGGACGGAGCAAGCCCCTATTCCATCTCCCTGTTCCAAAAATCCATTTAATATATAGTCCCCGGATAGGGGACGTATCAGATATTAAACTGATAAGAACAGATACTACACTTGATCTTAGCCAAAAGGCCGAGAAGCGATACACCTAAAGGGTTGGAGGTAGAGATGGGATTCGATGCACCGTCGCCCTCACTGAGGGTGTTAGAAAGAAGTTACATGGTGGCGATCAGAGAAATGAAGTGAAACAAAGGACAGAGAAAATATGTCAATCACTGGGAAAGAATGTAACTTTAGAATGATTGAATGAAACGGTCTCCAATTACTAAAGCCAAAAAGAATAATACAGAAGTCTTGAAATCTGAAAAATACTAGTTTGAAACTAAAATTAGAGTCTGTTTAAGGACTAAAGGCGTTAAACGTTCACTAAACTTAAGTTACCGTGAATGTTTTGTTTGCATTTTATCTGTCTGTTAAATTAAACTGCCGGCTGTTGGTTTAAAAGGTCTGTGTTGCAATTATTCTTTACCTTACCACTCCTTTGAGTCTACAACTCGTCCCGCATGTTGTATCTGATTGATAATAGAATAGAATAGAGAACGTTATTGTCACTGTTGCAGAACAATGGAAGGTAATTTAGCAGCTCATAGATTTGCAGCACGATACAATTCAAGCACGCAAAAACGACACATAGGCAAGCCTTGCATAATAGTAATATAAAAATGAGAGCAGAGCAGCAGTACACAAACAAATGCTACATGTTTGTACATTAATTTTGTTTCTTTTTAAACACAGTTGGGGGGTGCACCGTTCCTGGAGGTACTGCAATACCAGGTCGATGCGTAGAGTGGACAGAGCAAGCCCCTATTCCATCTCCCTGTTCCAAAAATCGATTTAATATATGGTCCCCGGATAGGGGACGTATCAGATATTAAACTGATAAGAACAGATACTACACTTGATCTTAGCCAAAAGGCCGAGAAGCGATACAGCAAAAGGGTTGGAGGTAGAGACGGGATTCGATGCACCGTCGCCCTCACTGAGGGTGTTAGAAAGAAGTTACATGGTGGCGATCAGAGAAATGAAGTGAAACAAAGGACAGAGAAAATATGTCAATCACTGGGAAAGAATGTAACTTTAGAATGATTGAATGAAACGGTTCCAATTACTAAAGCCAAAAAGAATATTAATACAGAAGTCTTGAAATCGGAAAAATACTAGTTTGAAACTAAAACTTCACAAAGAGTCTGGCAGCTGTTAGATTAGCAGCACGATACAATTCAAGCACCCAAAAACGACACATAGGCAAGCCTTGCATAATAGTAATATAAAAATAAGAGCAGAGCAGCTGTATACACACAAATGCTGCGTGTTTGCACATGAATTTTGTTTCCTCTTGAACACATTTGGGGTGTGCACCGTTCCTGGAGGTACTGCAATACCAGGTCGATGCGTAGAGTGGACGGAGCAAGCCCCTATTCCATCTCCCTATTCCAAAAATCCATTTAATATATGGTCCCCGGATAGGGGACGTATCAGATATTAAACTGATAAGAACAGATACTACACTTGATCTTAGCCAAAAGGCCGAGAAGCGATACCGCAAAAGGGTTGGAGGTAGAGACGGGATTCGATGCACCGTCGCCCTCACTGAGGGTGTTAGAAAGAAGTTACATGGTGGCGATCAGAGAAATGAAGTGAAACAAAGGACAGAGAAAATATGTCAATCACTGGGAAAGAATGTAACTTGAGAATGATTGAATGAAACGGTCTCCAATTACTAAAGCCAAAAAGAATATTAATACAGAAGTCTTGAAATCTGAAAAATACTAGTTTGAAACTAGAACTTCAGAAATAGTCTGGCAGCTGTTAGATTAGCAGCACGATACAATTCAAGCACCCAACAACGACACATAGGCAAGCGCTTCATAATAGTAATATAAAAATAAGAGCAGAGCAGCGGTATACACACAAATGCTACATGTTTGTACATTAATTTTGTTTCTCCTTGAACAAATTTGGGGCGTGCACCGTTCCTGGAGGTACTGCAATACCAGGTCGATGCGTAGAGTGGACGGAGCAAGCCCCTATTCCATCTCCCTGTTCCAAAAATCCATTTAATATATGGTCCCCGGATAGAGGACGTATCAGATATTAAACTGATAAGAACAGATACTACACTTGATCTTAGCCAAAAGGCCGAGAAGCGATACCGCAAAAGGATTGGAGGTAGAGACCGGATTCGATGCACCGTCGCCCTCACTGAGGGTGTTAGAAAGAAGTTACATGGTGGCGATCAGAGAAATGAAGTGAAACAAAGGACAGAGAAAATATGTCAATCACTGTGAAAGAATTTAACTTTAGAATGATTGAATGAAACGGTCTCCAATTACGAAAGCCTAAAAGAATAATACAGAATCTTGAAATCTGAAAAATACTAGTTTGAAACTAAAATTAGAGTCTGTTTAAGGACTAAAGGCGTTAAACGTTCACTAAACTTAAGTTACCGTGAATGTTTTGTTTGCATTTTATCTGTCTGTTAAATTAAACTGCCGGCTGTTGGTTTAAAAGGTCTGTGTTGCAATTATTCTTTACCTTACCACTCCTTTGAGTCTACAACTCGTCCCGCATGTTGTATCTGATTGATAATAGAATAGAATAGAGAACGTTATTGTCACTGTTGCAGAACAATGGAAGGCAGTTTAGCAGCTCTCACATTTGCAGCACGATACAATTCAAGCACCCAAAAACGACACATAGGCAAGCCTTGCATAATAGTAATATAAAAATAAGAGCAGACAAGCGGTATACACACAAGTGCTGCGTGTTTGCACATGAATTTTGTTTCTTCTTGAACACATTTGGGGGGTGCACCGTTCCTGGAGGTGCTGCAATACCAGGTCGATGCGTAGAGTGGACGGAGCAAGCCCCTATTCCATCTCCCTGTTCCAAAAATCCATTTAATATATGGTCCCCAGATAGGGGACGTATCAGATATTAAACTGATAAGAACAGATACTACACTTGATCTTAGCCAAAAGGCCGAGAAGCGATACCACAAAAGGGTTGGAGGTAGAGAAGGGATTCGATGCACCGTCGCCCTCACTGAGGGTGTTAGAAAGAAGTTACATGGTGGCGATCAGAGAAATGAAGTGAAACAAAGGACAGAGAAAATATGTCAATCACTGGGAAAGAATGTAACTTGAGAATGATTGAATGAAACGGTCTCCAATTACTAAAGCCTAAAAGAATATTAATACAGAAGTCTTGAAATCGGAAAAATACTAGTTTGAAACTAAAATTAGAGTCTGTTTAAGGACTAAAGGCGTTAAACGTTCACTAAACTTAAGTTACCGTGAATGTTTTGTTTGCATTTTATCTGTCTGTTAAATTAAACTGCCGGCTGTTGGTTTAAAAGGTCTGTGTTGCAATTATTCTTTACCTTACCACTCCTTTGAGTCTACAACTCGTCCCGCATGTTGTATCTGATTGATAATAGAATAGAATAGAGAACGTTATTGTCACTGTTGCAGAACAATGGAAGGTAATTTAGCAGCTCTTAGATTTGCAGCACGATACAATTCAAGCACGCAAAAACGACACATAGGCAAGCCTTGCATAATAGTAATATAAAAATGAGAGCAGAGCAGCAGTACACAAACAAATGCTACATGTTTGTACATTAATTTTGTTTCTTTTTAAACACAGTTGGGGGGTGCACCGTTCCTGGAGGTACTGCAATACCAGGTCGATGCGTAGAGTGGACGGAGCAAGCCCCTATTCCATCTCCCTATTCCAAAAATCCATTTAATATATGGTCCCCGGATAGGGGACGTATCAGATATTAAACTGATAAGAACAGATACTACACTTGATCTTAGCCAAAAGGCCGAGAAGCGATACAGCAAAAGGGTTGGAGGTAGAGACGGGATTCGATGCACCGTCGCCCTCACTGAGGGTGTTAGAAAGAAGTTACATGGTGGCGATCAGAGAAATGAAGTGAAACAAAGGACAGAGAAAATATGTCAATCACTGGGAAAGAATGTAACTTTAGAATGATTGAATGAAACGGTTCCAATTACTAAAGCCAAAAAGAATATTAATACAGAAGTCTTGAAATCGGAAAAATACTAGTTTGAAACTAAAACTTCACAAAGAGTCTGGCAGCTGTTAGATTAGCAGCACGACACAATTCAAGCACCCAAAAACGACACATAGGCAAGCCTTGCATAATAGTAATATAAAAATAAGAGCAGAGCAGCTGTATACACACAAATGCTGCGTGTTTGCACATGAATTTTGTTTCCTCTTGAACACATTTGGGGTGTGCACCGTTCCTGGAGGTACTGCAATACCAGGTCGATGCGTAGAGTGGACGGAGCAAGCCCCTATTCCATCTCTCTATTCCAAAAATCCATTTAATATATGGTCCCCGGATAGGGGACGTATCAGATATTAAACTGATAAGAACAGATACTACACTTGATCTTAGCCAAAAGGCCGAGAAGCGATACCGCAAAAGGGTTGGAGGTAGAGACGGGATTCGATGCACCGTCGCCCTCACTGAGGGTGTTAGAAAGAAGTTACATGGTGGCGATCAGAGAAATGAAGTGAAACAAAGGACAGAGAAAATATGTCAATCACTGGGAAAGAATGTAACTTGAGAATGATTGAATGAAACGGTCTCCAATTACTAAAGCCAAAAAGAATATTAATACAGAAGTCTTGAAATCTGAAAAATACTAGTTTGAAACTAGAACTTCAGAAATAGTCTGGCAGCTGTTAGATTAGCAGCACGATACAATTCAAGCAACCAACAACGACACATAGGCAAGTGCTTCATAATAGTAATATAAAAATAAGAGCAGAGCAGCGGTATACACACAAATGCTACATGTTTGTACATTAATTTTGTTTCTCCTTGAACAAATTTGGGGCGTTCACCGTTCCTGGAGGTACTGCAATACCAGGTCGATGCGTAGAGTGGACGGAGCAAGCCCCTATTCCATCTCCCTGTTCCAAAAATCCATTTAATATATGGTCCCCGGATAGGGGACGTATCAGATATTAAACTGATAAGAACAGATACTACACTTAATCTTAGCCAAAAGGCCGAGAAGCGATACAGCAAAAGGATTGGAGGTAGAGACGGGATTCGATGCACCGTCGCCCTCACTGAGGGTGTTAGAAAGAAGTTACATGGTGGCGATCAGAGAAATGAAGTGAAACAAAGGACAGAGAAAATATGTCAATCACTGGGAAAGAATGTAACTTTAGAATGATTGAATGAAACGGTTCCAATTACTAAAGCCAAAAAGAATATTAATACAGAAGTCTTGAAATCGGAAAAATACTAGTTTGAAACTAAAACTTCACAAAGAGTCTGGCAGCTGTTAGATTAGCAGCACGATACAATTCAAGCACCCAAAAACGACACATAGGCAAGCCTTGCATAATAGTAATATAAAAATAAGAGCAGAGCAGCTGTATACACACAAATGCTGCGTGTTTGCACATGAATTTTGTTTCCTCTTGAACACATTTGGGGGGTGCACCGTTCCTGGAGGTACTGCAATACCAGGTCGATGCGTAGAGTGGACGGAGCAAGCCCCTCTTCCATCTCCCTATTCCAAAAATCCATTTAATATATGGTCCCCGGATAGGGGACGTATCAGATATTAAACTGATAAGAACAGATACTACACTTGATCTTAGCCAAAAGGCCGAGAAGCGATACCGCAAAAGGGTTGGAGGTAGAGACGGGATTCGATGCACCGTCGCCCTCACTGAGGGTGTTAGAAAGAAGTTACATGGTGGCGATCAGAGAAATGAAGTGAAACAAAGGACAGAGAAAATATGTCAATCACTGGGAAAGAATGTAACTTTAGAATGATTGAATGAAACGGTCTCCAATTACTAAAGCCAAAAAGAATAATACAGAAGTCTTGAAATCTGAAAAATACTAGTTTGAAACTAAAATTAGAGTCTGTTTAAGGACTAAAGGCGTTAAACGTTCACTAAACTTAAGTTACCGTGAATGTTTTGTTTGCATTTTATCTGTCTGTTAAATTAAACTGCCGGCTGTTGGTTTAAAAGGTCTGTGTTGCAATTATTCTTTACCTTACCACTCCTTTGAGTCTACAACTCGTCCCGCATGTTGTATCTGATTGATAATAGAATAGAATAGAGAACGTTATTGTCACTGTTGCAGAACAATGGAAGGTAATTTAGCAGCTCATAGATTTGCAGCACGATACAATTCAAGCACGCAAAAACGACACATAGGCAAGCCTTGCATAATAGTAATATAAAAATGAGAGCAGAGCAGCAGTACACAAACAAATGCTACATGTTTGTACATTAATTTTGTTTCTTTTTAAACACAGTTGGGGGGTGCACCGTTCCTGGAGGTACTGCAATACCAGGTCGATGCGTAGAGTGGACAGAGCAAGCCCCTATTCCATCTCCCTGTTCCAAAAATCCATTTAATATATGGTCCCCGGATAGGGGACGTATCAGATATTAAACTGATAAGAACAGATACTACACTTGATCTTAGCCAAAAGGCCGAGAAGCGATACAGCAAAAGGGTTGGAGGTAGAGACGGGATTCGATGCACCGTCGCCCTCACTGAGGGTGTTAGAAAGAAGTTACATGGTGGCGATCAGAGAAATGAAGTGAAACAAAGGACAGAGAAAATATGTCAATCACTGGGAAAGAATGTAACTTTAGAATGATTGAATGAAACGGTCTCCAATTACTAAAGCCAAAAAGAATAATACAGAAGTCTTGAAATCGGAAAAATACTAGTTTGAAACTAAAATTAGAGTCTGTGTAAGGACTAAAGGCGTTAAACGTTCACTAAACTTAAGTTACCGTGAATGTTTTTTTTGCATTTTATCTGTCTGTTAAATTAAACTGCCGGCTGTTGGTTTAAAAGGTCTGTGTTGCAATTATTCTTTACCTTACCACTCCTTTGAGTCTACAACTCGTCCCGCATGTTGTATCTGATTGATAATAGAATAGAATAGAGAACGTTATTGTCACTGTTGCAGAACAATGGAAGGCAGTTTAGCAGCTCTTAGATTTGCAGCACGATACAATTCAAGCACGCAAAAACGACACATAGGCAAGCCTTGCATAATAGTAATATAAAAATGAGAGCAGAGCAGCAGTACACAAACAAATGCTACATGTTTGTACATTAATTTTGTTTCTTTTTAAACACAGTTGGGGGGTGCACCGTTCCTGGAGGTACTGCAATACCAGGTCGATGCGTAGAGTGGATGGAGCAAGCCCCTATTCCATCTCCCTGTTCCAAAAATCCATTTAATATATGGTCCCCGGATAGGGGACGTATCAGATATTAAACTGATAAGAACAGATACTACACTTGATCTTAGCCAAAAGGCCGAGAAGCGATACAGCAAAAGGGTTGGAGGTAGAGACGGGATTCGATGCACCGTCGCCCTCACTGAGGGTGTTAGAAAGAAGTTACATGGTGGCGATCAGAGAAATGAAGTGAAACAAAGGACAGAGAAAATATGTCAATCACTGGGAAAGAATGTAACTTTAGAATGATTGAATGAAACGGTCTCAAATTACTAAAGCCAAAAAGAATATTAATACAGAAGTCTTGAAATCGGAAAAATACTAGTTTGAAACTAAAACTTCACAAAGAGTCTGGCAGCTGTTAGATTAGCAGCACGATACAATTCAAGCACCCAAAAACTACACATAGGCAAGCCTTGCATAATAGTAATATAAAAATAAGAGCAGAGCAGCGGTATACACACAAATGCTGCGTGTTTGCACATGAATTTTGTTTCTTCTTGAACACATTTGGGGGGTGCACCGTTCCTGGAGGTACTGCAATACCAGGTCGATGCGTAGAGTGGACGGAGCAAGCCCCTATTCCATCTCCCTGTCCCAAAAATCCATTTAATATATGGTCCCCGAATAGGGGACGTATCAGATATTAAACTGATAAGAACAGATACTACACTTGATCTTAGCCAAAAGGCCGAGAAGCGATACCGCAAAAGGGTTGGAGGTAGAGACGGGATTCGATGCACCGTCGCCCTCACTGAGGGTGTTAGAAAGAAGTTACATGATGGCGATCAGAGAAATGAAGTGAAACAAAGGACAGAGAAAACATGTCAATCACTGGGAAAGAATGTAACTTTAGAATGATTGAATGAAACGGTCTCCAATTACTAAAGCCTAAAAGAATAATACAGAAGTCTTGAAATCGGAAAAATACTAGTTTGAAACTAAAATTAGAGTCTGTTTAAGGACTAAAGGCGTTAAACGTTCACTAAACTTAAGTTACCGTGAATGTTTTTTTTGCATTTTATCTGTCTGTTAAATTAAACTGCCGGCTGTTGGTTTAAAAGGTCTGTGTTGCAATTATTCTTTACCTTACCACTCCTTTGAGTCTACAACTCGTCCCGCATGTTGTATCTGATTGATAATAGAATAGAATAGAGAACGTTATTGTCACTGTTGCAGAACAATGGAAGGCAGTTTAGCAGCTCTTAGATTTGCAGCACGATACAATTCAAGCACGCAAAAACGACACATATGCAAGCCTTGCATAATAGTAATATAAAAATAAGAGCAGAGCAGCAGTACACAAACAAATGCTACATGTTTGTACATTAATTTTGTTTCTTTTTAAACACAGTTGGTGGGTGCACCGTTCCTGGAGGTACTGCAATACCAGGTCGATGCGTAGAGTGGACGGAGCAAGCCCCTATTCCATCTCCCTGTTCCAAAAATCCATTTAATATATGGTCCCCGGATAGGGGACGTATCAGATATTAAACTGATAAGAACAGATACTACACTTGATCTTAGCCAAAAGGCCGAGAAGCGATACCACAAAAGGGTTGGAGGTAGAGAAGGGATTCGATGCACCGTCGCCCTCACTGAGGGTGTTAGAAAGAAGTTACATGGTGGCGATCAGAGAAATGAAGTGAAACAAAGGACAGAGAAAATATGTCAATCACTGGGAAAGAATGTAACTTGAGAATGATTGAATGAAACGGTCTCCAATTACTAAAGCCTAAAAGAATATTAATACAGAAGTCTTGAAATCGGAAAAATACTAGTTTGAAACTAAAACTTCACAAAGAGTCTGGCAGCTGTTAGATCAGCAGCACGATACAATTCAAGCAACCAACAACGACACATAGGCAAGCCTTGCATAATAGTAATATAAAAATAAGAGCAGACAAGCGGTATACACACAAATGCTGCGTGTTTGCACATGAATTTTGTTTCTTCTTGAACAAATTTGGGGCGTGCACCGTTCCTGGAGGTACTGCAATACCAGGTCGATGCGTAGAGTGGACGGAGCAAGCCGCTATTCCATCTCCCTGTTCCAAAAATCCATTTAATATATGGTCCCCGGATAGGGGACGTATCAGATATTAAACTGATAAGAACAGATTTTTTTTTTTTTTTTTTTGCAAAGATTTATTGACACTCAAAACATTTACATTTCTTGAATGCTTTACCCATATAAAAACACATTTCAGGTCACTTTGGCATTTCATAAAATCACATCAGTAAATAAATAAGTTTTCTATGTGGATGGTGTTATGTGTTGCGTGTCTATTAAAATTCTTTAAAAAAGGGGGGGTGCATTTGTCAAGATTTGTCTCATTTATGTTTATTTTTGTGCAGGAGCACAGTGAGTCCCTACCAAGGGTAACTCATGTTGCTCTCCCAAAACAGTCGATCTCTCCGGTTCCTGCCTTGGTGTTCATGTGAGATCTCCACCCAGTTGCTCCTTCCCACCAGCCTCACCCGGAGGATCAGGCTGCCGCTGCTTTGAACTTTCCCATTGTGGCTCCGGCTCCTTCGTCCGAATGAGCACAGAGGCGATTCTTCTTTGTGGCTGTGTCCTAGACCGGCCATCTGCCGCCCCGGCAAGTTGGACTGTCGCCGCAGCCATTCGGATCACAGCCACGGGGGGGATCTGCTTGTGCCTTCTCACCAGCAAGTTTCTGGAGGTCCATATTGCATCTTTGATGGCAGCCAGGGTGAGCCATTGCTTAGCAAAGTCTTTCTTTTGGATCTTTTTTTGGCTCACCCCATAGAGCACTAATTGTGCTGTCAGGATCTCCTTTGCTGGCAAGTGCGGGAAATGCAAGGAGCCGGCCATTTTCCACTGTTCTGCGGCAGCGCTGCACTCCCAGAGCAGATGCCTCACTGACTCAGGCTCACCACAGCCCGATCGGGGGCAGGTTGAGAGCGCCAACATGCCCCGGGAGTGCATTACAGACCTGACCGGTAGAATCTCATGGGCCACCATCCATGACAGGTCCCGGAGTCTGTTTGAGAGAGCAGGATGGTTTACACTTTGCCAAACAGTTGAGGGCTCACCAAGTGCAAGCCCGCGCACTGGACTCACTGGTTCCTGCTCCTGCACAAAAGAGATCAGAGAACGATGGTTAGTTAAAATATGCAACTCCTCCTGCTCCAGTTTAAAGTGCTTTAAGAACTTTTGGATAAAAGCATAGGCTGGTGGCAGGCTAAAAGACACAGGTACTTTTAGATCCGTAGGTAAAATCTTCAGTCTTCTGAGGTAGGATCCCATCCAGAATCGTGACATTGCAGTTGTCTTTGGGTTTCTGAATGGGTCTGTGGCAGCTATGATGTGTCGTGTGGTATATTGGCTTCCTAAAAATAGGTAAAAGTCTGGCACTCCTTTTCCTCCTTTCTCTTTTGGCCGTTTCATCACGTCTCTCCTCAGTCTTTCCCACTTGGATCCCCATAAGAAATAGAAGATGGCTCGATCCAGAGCTAGAAGCACCTTTCTAGGTGGGGTAAAAACAGAACCGATCAGTAAAAGCAAGGGTAAAATCACTGCCTTGATGATTAAAACCTTTCCTTCCATGGTCAGTCCCCTCAGTCCCCAGTAGCCTAGTCTCTGTCTAACTTTCCCTAACACGTCCGGCCAGTTTGTTTTTCCTCCCCCTTCTTGATCAAATTTGATCCCCAGTATTTTCTGGTCAGTCTGGGTCATAGTCAGGGGGAGATCTGTCCTCTCAGTCACTGTCCATGGTCCATAAAGTTGGGCTTGAGTCTTACTTCTGTTCAGTTTTGACCCAGAGGCCCGTCCGAACCAGTCCGTCAAGTCCAGCGTCCTGTTGACAGATAAAAGGTCATTGCATAAAAGGTTCACGTCGTCCATATATAAAAAACATTTACTCTCCAGTCCTCCGCTTCCCGGGATCCCAATCCCCTTGATTCGTTGGTCCCTTCTCAAGATCTGTGCCAATGGTTCTATACAGATAACGTAGAGGAGGGCAGATAACGGACAACCCTGACGGACACCGCAGTTAATATCTACTGCTTTTGTCAGGTGCCCATTTACAGCAAATCTACTGGTAATACCCCGATACAGCAATCCCACCCAAGCTATAAACCTGTCTGGGAACCCCATTTTTGGCAGTACTTGGAAGAGGTACTGGTGCGAGACCCGATCAAAGGCTTTCTCAAAGTCTAAATTTAGGACTACTAGCCGGATGTTTCTGTCTCTCGCCAAACAGATGGTGTCTCGGATCAGTGCGAGGCTGTCGGTGATCTTCCTCCCCGGGATGGCACAGGCTTGATCCGGGTGAATCAGTTCTTCTAAAAACAAGGACATTCGAGAAGCTAGAAGTTTACTAAAAAGTTTACAGTCAGTGTTTAAAAGTGTGATAGGTCTCCAGTTCTTCAGGTCTGTCTTATCGTTACTTTTATAAAGGAGAGTCACTATCCCTATTCTAAAACTATCAGGAAGTCTGTCAAGTTGCTCGAACTCCTTAAAAACAGTAATCAGATCAGGTGCTAAAATGTCCCAAAAGGTTAGATAAAATTCTACAGGGAGCCCATCCTGTCCCGGGGACTTCCTTTTTTTAAAAACTTTGAAGACATTTATTCAGTTCCGTGATGTTAAAGTCTTGGGTTAAAAGCACACTGTCGTTTACTGTCTTATCAATAAAATTTAGAACTTCAGTCATGGTGTCAGTTTTGACAGGTTTTTCTTGATACAATTCTCCATAAAATTTTTCAACAACTTGTTTAATCTCTTCTGTTGTTTCTGTTATGCACCCATTTTCTTTTTTTAAATTTAAAATACTCCCCCTTTTATTTATAATTTTTTTAAAGAAATACCTTGTGCACTTCTCACCCTCTTCAATTTCCTGTTCTCTGCTCCTTAAAATGACACCTTTACTTTGGAGTTCTGCTAAAGCTGACATTTCTGTTTTGACTTGTTTAATATCTTCTTTAAAATCCATGCCATTTTGATTTAATTTAAAATACCGTTGAAGTCGTTTCTGCAGTCCCATCATGCATCTATTTTCTTTGTTCTTTTTTCTCTTTCCTGCCTGTCTAAAAAAGGTCTGAGTCCTTCCCTTCACCATTTCCCACCAGTGTGCACGTGTATCGTAAAAATCTTGAAGGCTCTGCCACTCTCGAAGCTGCTCCCTGTAACGAGTGACCAACTCTTTATCCTCTAACAGGGAGCAGTTGAGTTTCCACAGACCACTTCCTGGTGTCACACCTGAAGTAAGTGAGAGGGGGCAGGTGAGTATCAGGTGATCAGAAAAAAAGACAGGGGTTAATCTAGCATCAGTTGGTGGGCAGCCCCGTGTAAAAATATAATCTATGCGAGAGGCTTTGGTACCATCACCACTGAACCAGGTGAAGCCCTCCTCTCTAGGATGCATGGTCTTAAAACAGTCTTGTAGATTAAAATCCTTACATATGCCCTGTAATAAAGCTGATGTTTTGTCAACTTTAAAATCTTCCCCTGCTCTTTTTCTATCATTTTTATTTAAAACACAGTTAAAATCACCCCCTACTACTAGTGGGACCCTACCTAGCATGTGGGACTGCAGATCCTCTAAAAGATCATACCTGTCATTTTTTTCATTGAAGCCATAAATATTTAAGAGGTTAAAATCCTGTCCATTAAAAGTCAGATGTATTACAAGTGCACGACCATCTCTCACCACAGTGCTGCCCTTCACCAAGACTTGAGGATTCTTTATTAAAATGGCTACTCCATCATTTTTGTTGTTGTTTGATCCGCTCCATATTGATGTGTGTGGCCACATCTCCTCCCATTGTCTATAGTGGTTTAAAAACGGTATGCAACATTCCTGTAATAAAAACACATCTGACTTAAAAGAGTTAAGAAAGGATAAAACACTCTGGGCTCTTACTCTCGACTTCACACTTCTCACATTGATGGTTGAGATGGTGAGTGTCATGAGTGTGATTGGCAACAACAGGTATGAAATTTTTAAAGGGCTAAGGTGAGCTAAGGAATGTTAAAAACCACTTATGGGAAACTGTTATGTGATTTTTTGTGAGCGGAGCTTTTTCTTCACTCCTATTGGTGGAGGGTGAAGAGATTGGGCTCCACTCCCTGGTTGGACTCTAGGGGTTGAACTCAGGTACAAAGTTTCTTTTAATGGTGAGTCCTTTGGGGTTGGCCTCAGAGCTATTGTTAAAAAGGAGACTTCATTGGGTGAATTGGGGGGGAAAAATCTGTGCTCTTCCCCAGATGAACTGTCTGAGGAGGTCACAACTCTTCCCCTCTTCTCCGAGCCTGCAGGAAACTCAAAGGATAATTCTGTTGCAAGCCTCTTTGTTTGTTGAGCATTGGGAAGGGAGGAGGGAGGAGGGAGGGGGGTGGGGAGGGAGCATGGCAGTAGTTTTGTGGCTGTCTTCCTTCACTATAGTAGATAGCTCCTCCTCCTTCCTGCTTCTCCCTGCCCTCCTCTAATTTTTCCATGGGTAGGGCTGTTGCAGGCCTCTCCCCTTCCTCACCTGATCCTTCTCCTCCAATCACAGGATTTGGCGGGAGATTTGAAATTTCTAAGTCAGCTGTTTCAATTTGTTCTGTAATCAGTTCCCTTTGTCCTTCATTTTGTCCATTTCCTTTTATTGCTTTTAGCTTGTTGGCAAAGGATTTAGGGCAATCTCTGAAGAGGTGGTTTAAATCTCCACAGAGGTTACACTTTCTGCCATTGGTACATTCTTCAAAAGTATGTCCAATTTCTCTACATTTACCACAAATAGTTTGTGTGCATGCTTCTGCCAGGTGCCCATGCTCACCACACTTGCGGCAGAGCTTGGGCTGTCCCTGGTAGTGGATGTAGCCCCTGTTATTTCCCAGAACTATCACAGATGGTAAGTGTTTCAGGCCTTGAAAGCCTTGGGGATCCTGCCATTGTTGTATGGGGATCCTCCAAGTACAGTTCCAAATACCATCTTCATCTCTTACTTTGATAGCCTGGCCTTTGACAGTGCAATATCTTCCCAGCCACACACATATGTCGTCTGCATTCACAGTTTCATTGAACATCCTGACAATGACCGTTTTATAGGCATTATCAGTCAGTTTCTCAACAATGAAAGCAGAGAGCTGGGTTTTTTACATTTTCAAATTTTACCCAAAAATCTCTGAACAAAACCGCTGAACGGAAACTTACATCAAATCCTTTGTTATAAGGAAGAGTCAAAATACAATTCAGGTCATCAGGGTTGAAACCCAAAGCCTTCTGGATTAGCTTCCTGGAGAAGTCTAATCTTGACATCTCCAGGAGCTTTCCGTCTATCTCTTTGAACATAAAGCGCACACTGTGGTGCCTCCGCATGCCTGCATGGTTGGCCGACATGGTTGGCGGAGGCACCACTAAGTGGTGTTAAAAGGCACTCAAAACAAAACTCCCAATAAATAGGTAGGCTGAATAAACCAAGGAGATAAAACTAGAAAAGGCTAGAAAAAGTTAATTATGAAAATATAAGAGGACTAAAGGGTACTTACCTTTCCACTTTCGGCCTGGTTGAGATGTTATCACCTGCAATGTACAAGTGCAGAAGCCTCTAAGTCAATGAATTCCTATCAGTTAAAGTTTTGCAACTACTGTGAAGTTGAACCACTTTTAACTAAGGAATGAAGTAAATATTCTCCCAGCAATAATGGTTTGAATTAGTACCACAACAGGTAAGAATTATAACCACCAACAGGAGATGATCACTGTCTTAGCCAAAAGGCCGAGAAGCGATACCGCAAAAGGATTGGAGGTAGAGACGGGATTCGATGCACCGTCGCCCTCACTGAGGGTGTTAGAAAGAAGTTACATGGTGGCGATCAGAGAAATGAAGTGAAACAAAGGCCAGAGAAAATATGTCAATCACTGGGAAAGAATGTAACTTTAGAATGATTGAATGAAACGGTCTCAAATTACTAAAGCCTAAAAGAATATTAATACAGAAGTCTTGAAATCTGAAAAATACTAGGTTGAAACTAGAACTTCAGAAATAGTCTGGCAGCTGTTAGATTAGCAGCACGATACAATTCAAGCACCCAACAACGACACATAGGCAAGCGCTTCATAATAGTAATATAAAAATAAGAGCAGAGCAGCGGTATACACACAAATGCTACATGTTTGTACATTAATTTTGTTTCTCCTTGAACAAATTTGGGGCGTGCACCGTTCCTGGAGGTACTGCAATACCAGGTCGATGCGTAGAGTGGACGGAGCAAGCCCCTATTCCATCTCCCTGTTCCAAAAATCCATTTAATATATGGTCCCCGGATAGGGGACGTATCAGATATTAAACTGATAAGAACAGATACTACACTTGATCTTAGCCAAAAGGCCGAGAAGCGATACCGCAAAAGGATTGGAGGTAGAGACGGGATTCGATGCACCGTCGCCCTCACTGAGGGTGTTAGAAAGAAGTTACATGGTGGCGATCAGAGAAATGAAGTGAAACAAAGGACAGAGAAAATATGTCAATCACTGGGAAAGAATGTAACTTTAGAATGATTGAATGAAACGGTCTCCAATTACTAAAGCCTAAAAGAATAATACAGAAGTCTTGAAATCGGAAAAATACTAGTTTGAAACTAAAATTAGAGTCTGTTTAAGGACTAAAGGCGTTAAACGTTCACTAAACTTAAGTTACCGTGAATGTTTTGTTTGCATTTTATCTGTCTGTTAAATTAAACTGCCGGCTGTTGGTTTAAAAGGTCTGTGTTGCAATTATTCTTTACCTTACCACTCCTTTGAGTCTACAACTCGTCCCGCATGTTGTATCTGATTGATAATAGAATAGAATAGAGAACGTTATTGTCACTGTTGCAGAACAATGGAAGGTAATTTAGCAGCTCTTAGATTTGCAGCACGATACAATTCAAGCACGCAAAAACGACACATAGGCAAGCCTTGCATAATAGTAATATAAAAATGAGAGCAGAGCAGCAGTACACAAACAAATGCTACATGTTTGTACATTAATTTTGTTTCTTTTTAAACACAGTTGGGGGGTGCACCGTTCCTGGAGGTACTGCAATACCAGGTCGATGCGTAGAGTGGACGGAGCAAGCCCCTATTCCATCTCCCTATTCCAAAAATCCATTTAATATATGGTCCCCGGATAGGGGACGTATCAGATATTAAACTGATAAGAACAGATACTACACTTGATCTTAGCCAAAAGGCCGAGAAGCGATACAGCAAAAGGGTTGGAGGTAGAGACGGGATTCGATGCACCGTCGCCCTCACTGAGGGTGTTAGAAAGAAGTTACATGGTGGCGATCAGAGAAATGAAGTGAAACAAAGGACAGAGAAAATATGTCAATCACTGGGAAAGAATGTAACTTTAGAATGATTGAATGAAACGGTTCCAATTACTAAAGCCAAAAAGAATATTAATACAGAAGTCTTGAAATCGGAAAAATACTAGTTTGAAACTAAAACTTCACAAAGAGTCTGGCAGCTGTTAGATTAGCAGCACGACACAATTCAAGCACCCAAAAACGACACATAGGCAAGCCTTGCATAATAGTAATATAAAAATAAGAGCAGAGCAGCTGTATACACACAAATGCTGCGTGTTTGCACATGAATTTTGTTTCCTCTTGAACACATTTGGGGTGTGCACCGTTCCTGGAGGTACTGCAATACCAGGTCGATGCGTAGAGTGGACGGAGCAAGCCCCTATTCCATCTCTCTATTCCAAAAATCCATTTAATATATGGTCCCCGGATAGGGGACGTATCAGATATTAAACTGATAAGAACAGATACTACACTTGATCTTAGCCAAAAGGCCGAGAAGCGATACCGCAAAAGGGTTGGAGGTAGAGACGGGATTCGATGCACCGTCGCCCTCACTGAGGGTGTTAGAAAGAAGTTACATGGTGGCGATCAGAGAAATGAAGTGAAACAAAGGACAGAGAAAATATGTCAATCACTGGGAAAGAATGTAACTTGAGAATGATTGAATGAAACGGTCTCCAATTACTAAAGCCAAAAAGAATATTAATACAGAAGTCTTGAAATCTGAAAAATACTAGTTTGAAACTAGAACTTCAGAAATAGTCTGGCAGCTGTTAGATTAGCAGCACGATACAATTCAAGCAACCAACAACGACACATAGGCAAGTGCTTCATAATAGTAATATAAAAATAAGAGCAGAGCAGCGGTATACACACAAATGCTACATGTTTGTACATTAATTTTGTTTCTCCTTGAACAAATTTGGGGCGTTCACCGTTCCTGGAGGTACTGCAATACCAGGTCGATGCGTAGAGTGGACGGAGCAAGCCCCTATTCCATCTCCCTGTTCCAAAAATCCATTTAATATATGGTCCCCGGATAGGGGACGTATCAGATATTAAACTGATAAGAACAGATACTACACTTAATCTTAGCCAAAAGGCCGAGAAGCGATACAGCAAAAGGATTGGAGGTAGAGACGGGATTCGATGCACCGTCGCCCTCACTGAGGGTGTTAGAAAGAAGTTACATGGTGGCGATCAGAGAAATGAAGTGAAACAAAGGACAGAGAAAATATGTCAATCACTGGGAAAGAATGTAACTTTAGAATGATTGAATGAAACGGTTCCAATTACTAAAGCCAAAAAGAATATTAATACAGAAGTCTTGAAATCGGAAAAATACTAGTTTGAAACTAAAACTTCACAAAGAGTCTGGCAGCTGTTAGATTAGCAGCACGATACAATTCAAGCACCCAAAAACGACACATAGGCAAGCCTTGCATAATAGTAATATAAAAATAAGAGCAGAGCAGCTGTATACACACAAATGCTGCGTGTTTGCACATGAATTTTGTTTCCTCTTGAACACATTTGGGGGGTGCACCGTTCCTGGAGGTACTGCAATACCAGGTCGATGCGTAGAGTGGACGGAGCAAGCCCCTCTTCCATCTCCCTATTCCAAAAATCCATTTAATATATGGTCCCCGGATAGGGGACGTATCAGATATTAAACTGATAAGAACAGATACTACACTTGATCTTAGCCAAAAGGCCGAGAAGCGATACCGCAAAAGGGTTGGAGGTAGAGACGGGATTCGATGCACCGTCGCCCTCACTGAGGGTGTTAGAAAGAAGTTACATGGTGGCGATCAGAGAAATGAAGTGAAACAAAGGACAGAGAAAATATGTCAATCACTGGGAAAGAATGTAACTTTAGAATGATTGAATGAAACGGTCTCCAATTACTAAAGCCAAAAAGAATAATACAGAAGTCTTGAAATCTGAAAAATACTAGTTTGAAACTAAAATTAGAGTCTGTTTAAGGACTAAAGGCGTTAAACGTTCACTAAACTTAAGTTACCGTGAATGTTTTGTTTGCATTTTATCTGTCTGTTAAATTAAACTGCCGGCTGTTGGTTTAAAAGGTCTGTGTTGCAATTATTCTTTACCTTACCACTCCTTTGAGTCTACAACTCGTCCCGCATGTTGTATCTGATTGATAATAGAATAGAATAGAGAACGTTATTGTCACTGTTGCAGAACAATGGAAGGTAATTTAGCAGCTCATAGATTTGCAGCACGATACAATTCAAGCACGCAAAAACGACACATAGGCAAGCCTTGCATAATAGTAATATAAAAATGAGAGCAGAGCAGCAGTACACAAACAAATGCTACATGTTTGTACATTAATTTTGTTTCTTTTTAAACACAGTTGGGGGGTGCACCGTTCCTGGAGGTACTGCAATACCAGGTCGATGCGTAGAGTGGACAGAGCAAGCCCCTATTCCATCTCCCTGTTCCAAAAATCCATTTAATATATGGTCCCCGGATAGGGGACGTATCAGATATTAAACTGATAAGAACAGATACTACACTTGATCTTAGCCAAAAGGCCGAGAAGCGATACCGCAAAAGGGTTGGAGGTAGAGACGGGATTCGATGCACCGTCGCCCTCACTGAGGGTGTTAGAAAGAAGTTACATGGTGGCGATCAGAGAAATGAAGTGAAACAAAGGACAGAGAAAATATGTCAATCACTGGGAAAGAATGTAACTTTAGAATGATTGAATGAAACGGTCTCCAATTACTAAAGCCAAAAAGAATAATACAGAAGTCTTGAAATCGGAAAAATACTAGTTTGAAACTAAAATTAGAGTCTGTGTAAGGACTAAAGGCGTTAAACGTTCACTAAACTTAAGTTACCGTGAATGTTTTGTTTGCATTTTATCTGTCTGTTAAATTAAACTGCCGGCTGTTGGTTTAAAAGGTCTGTGTTGCAATTATTCTTTACCTTACCACTCCTTTGAGTCTACAACTCGTCCCGCATGTTGTATCTGATTGATAATAGAATAGAATAGAGAACGTTATTGTCACTGTTGCAGAACAATGGAAGGCAGTTTAGCAGCTCTTAGATTTGCAGCACGATACAATTCAAGCACGCAAAAACGACACATAGGCAAGCCTTGCATAATAGTAATATAAAAATGAGAGCAGAGCAGCAGTACACAAACAAATGCTACATGTTTGTACATTAATTTTGTTTCTTTTTAAACACAGTTGGGGGGTGCACCGTTCCTGGAGGTACTGCAATACCAGGTCGATGCGTAGAGTGGACGGAGCAAGCCCCTATTCCATCTCCCTGTTCCAAAAATCCATTTAATATATGGTCCCCGGATAGGGGACGTATCAGATATTAAACTGATAAGAACAGATACTACACTTGATCTTAGCCAAAAGGCCGAGAAGCGATACAGCAAAAGGGTTGGAGGTAGAGACGGGATTCGATGCACCGTCGCCCTCACTGAGGGTGTTAGAAAGAAGTTACATGGTGGCGATCAGAGAAATGAAGTGAAACAAAGGACAGAGAAAATATGTCAATCACTGGGAAAGAATGTAACTTTAGAATGATTGAATGAAACGGTTCCAATTACTAAAGCCAAAAAGAATATTAATACAGAAGTCTTGAAATCGGAAAAATACTAGTTTGAAACTAAAACTTCACAAAGAGTCTGGCAGCTGTTAGATTAGCAGCACGATACAATTCAAGCACCCAAAAACGACACATAGGCAAGCCTTGCATAATAGTAATATAAAAATAAGAGCAGAGCAGCTGTATACACACAAATGCTGCGTGTTTGCACATGAATTTTGTTTCCTCTTGAACACATTTGGGGGGTGCACCGTTCCTGGAGGTACTGCAATACCAGGTCGATGCGTAGAGTGGACGGAGCAAGCCCCTATTCCATCTCCCTATTCCAAAAATCCATTTAATATATGGTCCCCGGATAGGGGACGTATCAGATATTAAACTGATAAGAACAGATACTACACTTGATCTTAGCCAAAAGGCCGAGAAGCGATACAGCAAAAGGGTTGGAGGTAGAGACGGGATTCGATGCACCGTCGCCCTCACTGAGGGTGTTAGAAAGAAGTTACATGGTGGCGATCAGAGAAATGAAGTGAAACAAAGGACAGAGAAAATATGTCAATCACTGGGAAAGAATGTAACTTGAGAATGATTGAATGAAACGGTCTCCAATTACTAAAGCCAAAAAGAATATTAATACAGAAGTCTTGAAATCTGAAAAATACTAGTTTGAAACTAGAACTTCAGAAATAGTCTGGCAGCTGTTAGATTAGCAGCACGATACAATTCAAGCACCCAACAACGACACATA
Source organism: Chaunax sp. Z400 (assembly GCA_037577475.1). Lineage (NCBI taxonomy): Eukaryota > Metazoa > Chordata > Actinopteri > Lophiiformes > Chaunacidae > Chaunax > Chaunax sp. Z400. The sequence continues at coordinate 28,155,878 of CM075192.1, read as the reverse complement.
GGCAAGCGCTTCATAATAGTAATATAAAAATAAGAGCAGAGCAGCGGTATACACACAAATGCTACATGTTTGTACATTAATTTTGTTTCTCCTTGAACGAATTTGGGGCGTGCACCGTTCCTGGAGGTACTGCAATACCAGGTCGATGCGTAGAGTGGACGGAGCAAGCCCCTATTCCATCTCCCTGTTCCAAAAATCCATTTAATATATGGTCCCCGGATAGGGGACGTATCAGATATTAAACTGATAAGAACAGATACTACACTTGATCTTAGCCAAAAGGCCGAGAAGCGATACCGCAAAAGGATTGGAGGTAGAGACGGGATTCGATGCACCGTCGCCCTCACTGAGGGTGTTAGAAAGAAGTTACATGATGGCGATCAGAGAAATGAAGTGAAACAAAGGACAGAGAAAACATGTCAATCACTGGGAAAGAATGTAACTTTAGAATGATTGAATGAAACGGTCTCCAATTACTAAAGCCTAAAAGAATAATACAGAAGTCTTGAAATCGGAAAAATACTAGTTTGAAACTAAAATTAGAGTCTGTTTAAGGACTAAAGGCGTTAAACGTTCACTAAACTTAAGTTACCGTGAATGTTTTTTTTGCATTTTATCTGTCTGTTAAATTAAACTGCCGGCTGTTGGTTTAAAAGGTCTGTGTTGCAATTATTCTTTACCTTACCACTCCTTTGAGTCTACAACTCGTCCCGCATGTTGTATCTGATTGATAATAGAATAGAATAGAGAACGTTATTGTCACTGTTGCAGAACAATGGAAGGCAGTTTAGCAGCTCTTAGATTTGCAGCACGATACAATTCAAGCACGCAAAAACGACACATATGCAAGCCTTGCATAATAGTAATATAAAAATAAGAGCAGAGCAGCAGTACACAAACAAATGCTACATGTTTGTACATTAATTTTGTTTCTTTTTAAACACAGTTGGTGGGTGCACCGTTCCTGGAGGTACTGCAATACCAGGTCGATGCGTAGAGTGGACGGAGCAAGCCCCTATTACATCTCCCTGTTCCAAAAATCCATTTAATATATGGTCCCCGGATAGGGGACGTATCAGATATTAAACTGATAAGAACAGATACTACACTTGATCTTAGCCAAAAGGCCGAGAAGCGATACAGCAAAAGGGTTGGAGGTAGAGACGGGATTCGATGCACCGTCGCCCTCACTGAGGGTGTTAGAAAGAAGTTACATGGTGGCGATCAGAGAAATGAAGTGAAACAAAGGACAGAGAAAATATGTCAATCACTGGGAAAGAATGTAACTTTAGAATGATTGAATGAAACGGTCTCAAATTACTAAAGCCAAAAAGAATATTAATACAGAAGTCTTGAAATCGGAAAAATACTAGTTTGAAACTAAAACTTCACAAAGAGTCTGGCAGCTGTTAGATTAGCAGCACGATACAATTCAAGCACCCAAAAACTACACATAGGCAAGCCTTGCATAATAGTAATATAAAAATAAGAGCAGAGCAGCGGTATACACACAAATGCTGCGTGTTTGCACATGAATTTTGTTTCTTCTTGAACACATTTGGGGGGTGCACCGTTCCTGGAGGTACTGCAATACCAGGTCGATGCGTAGAGTGGACGGAGCAAGCCCCTATTCCATCTCCCTGTCCCAAAAATCCATTTAATATATGGTCCCCGAATAGGGGACGTATCAGATATTAAACTGATAAGAACAGATACTACACTTGATCTTAGCCAAAAGGCCGAGAAGCGATACCGCAAAAGGGTTGGAGGTAGAGACGGGATTCGATGCACCGTCGCCCTCACTGAGGGTGTTAGAAAGAAGTTACATGATGGCGATCAGAGAAATGAAGTGAAACAAAGGACAGAGAAAACATGTCAATCACTGGGAAAGAATGTAACTTTAGAATGATTGAATGAAACGGTCTCCAATTACTAAAGCCTAAAAGAATAATACAGAAGTCTTGAAATCGGAAAAATACTAGTTTGAAACTAAAATTAGAGTCTGTTTAAGGACTAAAGGCGTTAAACGTTCACTAAACTTAAGTTACCGTGAATGTTTTTTTTGCATTTTATCTGTCTGTTAAATTAAACTGCCGGCTGTTGGTTTAAAAGGTCTGTGTTGCAATTATTCTTTACCTTACCACTCCTTTGAGTCTACAACTCGTCCCGCATGTTGTATCTGATTGATAATAGAATAGAATAGAGAACGTTATTGTCACTGTTGCAGAACAATGGAAGGCAGTTTAGCAGCTCTTAGATTTGCAGCACGATACAATTCAAGCACGCAAAAACGACACATATGCAAGCCTTGCATAATAGTAATATAAAAATAAGAGCAGAGCAGCAGTACACAAACAAATGCTACATGTTTGTACATTAATTTTGTTTCTTTTTAAACACAGTTGGTGGGTGCACCGTTCCTGGAGGTACTGCAATACCAGGTCGATGCGTAGAGTGGACGGAGCAAGCCCCTATTCCATCTCCCTGTTCCAAAAATCCATTTAATATATGGTCCCCGGATAGGGGACGTATCAGATATTAAACTGATAAGAACAGATACTACACTTGATCTTAGCCAAAAGGCCGAGAAGCGATACAGCAAAAGGGTTGGAGGTAGAGACGGGATTCGATGCACCGTCGCCCTCACTGAGGGTGTTAGAAAGAAGTTACATGGTGGCGATCAGAGAAATGAAGTGAAACAAAGGACAGAGAAAATATGTCAATCACTGGGAAAGAATGTAACTTTAGAATGATTGAATGAAACGGTCTCAAATTACTAAAGCCAAAAAGAATATTAATACAGAAGTCTTGAAATCGGAAAAATACTAGTTTGAAACTAAAACTTCACAAAGAGTCTGGCAGCTGTTAGATTAGCAGCACGATACAATTCAAGCACCCAAAAACTACACATAGGCAAGCCTTGCATAATAGTAATATAAAAATAAGAGCAGAGCAGCGGTATACACACAAATGCTGCGTGTTTGCACATGAATTTTGTTTCTTCTTGAACACATTTGGGGGGTGCACCGTTCCTGGAGGTACTGCAATACCAGGTCGATGCGTAGAGTGGACGGAGCAAGCCCCTATTCCATCTCCCTGTCCCAAAAATCCATTTAATATATGGTCCCCGAATAGGGGACGTATCAGATATTAAACTGATAAGAACAGATACTACACTTGATCTTAGCCAAAAGGCCGAGAAGCGATACCGCAAAAGGGTTGGAGGTAGAGACGGGATTCGATGCACCGTCGCCCTCACTGAGGGTGTTAGAAAGAAGTTACATGGTGGCGATCAGAGAAATGAAGTGAAACAAAGGACAGAGAAAATATGTCAATCACTGGGAAAGAATGTAACTTTAGAATGATTGAATGAAACGGTCTCCAATTACTAAAGCCTAAAAGAATAATACAGAAGTCTTGAAATCTGAAAAATACTAGTTTGAAACAAAAATTAGAGTCTGTTTAAGGACTAAAGGCGTTAAACGTTCACTAAACTTAAGTTACCGTGAATGTTTTGTTTGCATTTTATCTGTCTGTTAAATTAAACTGCCGGCTGTTGGTTTAAAAGGTCTGTGTTGCAATTATTCTTTACCTTACCACTCCTTTGAGTCTACAACTCGTCCCGCATGTTGTATCTGATTGATAATAGAATAGAATAGAGAACGTTATTGTCACTGTTGCAGAACAATGGAAGGCAGTTTAGCAGCTCTTAGATTTGCAGCACGATACAATTCAAGCACGCAAAAACGACACATAGGCAAGCCTTGCATAATAGTAATATAAAAATGAGAGCAGAGCAGCAGTACACAAACAAATGCTACATGTTTGTACATTAATTTTGTTTCTTTTTAAACACAGTTGGGGGGTGCACCGTTCCTGGAGGTACTGCAATACCAGGTCGATGCGTAGAGTGGACGGAGCAAGCCCCTATTCCATCTCCCTGTTCCAAAAATCCATTTAATATATGGTCCCCGGATAGGGGACGTATCAGATATTAAACTGATAAGAACAGATACTACACTTGATCTTAGCCAAAAGGCCGAGAAGCGATACAGCAAAAGGGTTGGAGGTAGAGACGGGATTCGATGCACCGTCGCCCTCACTGAGGGTGTTAGAAAGAAGTTACATGGTGGCGATCAGAGAAATGAAGTGAAACAAAGGACAGAGAAAATATGTCAATCACTGGGAAAGAATGTAACTTTAGAATGATTGAATGAAACGGTCTCAAATTACTAAAGCCAAAAAGAATATTAATACAGAAGTCTTGAAATCGGAAAAATACTAGTTTGAAACTAAAACTTCAGAAAGAGTCTGGCAGCTGTTAGATTAGCAGCACGATACAATTCAAGCACCCAAAAACGACACATAGGCAAGCCTTGCATAATAGTAATATAAAAATAAGAGCAGAGCAGCTGTATACACACAAATGCTGCGTGTTTGCACATGAATTTTGTTTCTTCTTGAACACATTTGGGGGGTGCACCGTTCCTGGAGGTACTGCAATACCAGGTCGATGCGTAGAGTGGACGGAGCAAGCCCCTATTCCATCTCCCTGTTCCAAAAATCCATTTAATATATGGTCCCCGGATAGGGGACGTATCAGATATTAAACTGATAAGAACAGATTTTTTATTTTTTTTTTCAAAGATTTATTGACACTCAAAACATTTACATTTCTTGAATGCTTTACCCATATAAAACACATTTCAGCTCACTTTGGCATTTCATAAAATGACATCAGTAAATAAATAAGTTTTCTATGTGGATGGTGTTATATGTTATATGTTAAAAGGGGGGTGCATTTGTCAAGATTTGTCTCATTTATGCTTATTTTTGTGCAGGAGCACAGTGAGTCCCTACCAAGGGTAACTCATGTTGCTCTCCCAAAAACAGTCGATCTCTCCGGTTCCTGCCTTGGTGTTCATGTGAGATCTCCACCCAGTTGCTCCTTCCCACCAGCCTCACCCGGAGGATCAGGCTGCCGCTGCTTTGAACTTTCCCATTGTGGCTCCGGCTCCTTCGTCCGAATGAGCACAGAGGCGATTCTTCTTTGTGGCTGTGTCCTAGGCCGGCCATCTGCCGCCCCGGCAAGTTGGACTGTCGCCGCAGCCATTCGGATCACAGCCACGGGGGGGATCTGCTTGTGCCTTCTCACCAGCAAGTTTCTGGAGGTCCATATTGCATCTTTGATGGCAGCCAGGGTGAGCCATTGCTTAGCAAAGTCTTTCTTTTGGATCTTTTTTTGGCTCACCCCATAGAGCACTAATTGTGCTGTCAGGATCTCCTTTGCTGGCAAGTGCGGGAAATGCAAGGAGCCGGCCATTTTCCACTGTTCTGCGGCAGCGCTGCACTCCCAGAGCAAATGCCTCACCGACTCAGGCTCACCACAGCCCGATCGGGGGCAGGTTGAGAGCGCCAACATGCCCCGGGAGTGCATTACAGACCTGACCGGGAGAATCTCATGGGCCACCATCCATGACAGGTCCCGGAGTCTGTTTGAGAGAGCAGGATGGTTTACATTTTGCCAAACAGTTGAGGGCTCACCAAGTGCAAGCCCGCGCACTGGACTCACTGGTTCCTGCTCCTGCACAAAAGAGATCAGAGAACGATGGTTAGTTAAAATATGCAACTCCTCCTGCTCCAGTTTAAAGTGCTTTAAGAACTTTTGGATAAAAGCATAGGCTGGTGGCAGGCTAAAAGACACAGGTACTTTTAGATCCGTAGGTAAAATCTTCAGTCTTCTGAGGTAGGATCCCATCCAGAATCGTGACATTGCAGTTGTCTTTGGGTTTCTGAATGGGTCTGTGGCAGCTATGATGTGTCGTGTGGTATATTGGCTTCCTAAAAAAAGGTAAAAGTCTGGCACTCCTTTTCCACCTTTCTCTTTTGGCCGTTTCATCACGTCTCTCCTCAGTCTTTCCCACTTGGATCCCCATAAGAAATAGAAGATGGCTCGATCCAGAGCTAGAAGCACCTTTCTAGGTGGGGTAAAAACAGAACCGATCAGTAAAAGCAAAGGTAAAATCACTGCTTTGATGATTAAAACCTTTCCTTCCATGGTCAGTCCCCTCAGTCCCCAGTAGCCTAGTCTCTGTCTAACTTTCCCTAACACGTCTGGCCAGTTTGTTTTTCCTCCCCCTTCTTGATCAAATTTGATCCCCAGTATTTTCTGGTCGGTCTGGGTCATAGTCAGGGGGAGATCTGTCCTCTCAGTCACTGTCCATGGTCCATAAAGTTGAGCTTGAGTCTTACTTCTGTTCAGTTTTGACCCAGAGGCCCGTCCGAACCAGTCCGTCAAGTCCAGCGTCCTGTTGACAGATAAAAGGTCATTGCATAAAAGGTTCACGTCGTCCATATATAAAAAACATTTACTCTCCAGTCCTCCGCTTCCCGGGATCCCAATCCCCTTGATTCGTTGGTCCCTTCTCAAGATCTGTGCCAATGGTTCTATACAGATAACGTAGAGGAGGGCAGATAACGGACAACCCTGACGGACACCGCAGTTAATATCTACTGCTTTTGTCAGGTGCCCATTTACAGCAAATCTACTGGTAATACCCCGATACAGCAATCCCACCCAAGCTATAAACTTGTCTGGGAACCCCATTTTTGGCAGTACTTGGAAAAGGTACTGGTGCGAGACCCGATCAAAGGCTTTCTCAAAGTCTAAATTTAGGACTACTAGCCGGATGTTTCTGTCTCTCGCCAAACAGATGGTGTCTCGGATCAGTGCGAGGCTGTCGGTGATCTTCCTCCCCGGGATGGCACAGGCTTGATCCGGGTGAATCAGTTCTTCTAAAAACAAGGACATTCGAGAAGCTAGAAGTTTACTAAAAAGTTTGCAGTCAGTGTTTAAAAGTGTGATAGGTCTCCAGTTCTTCAGGTCTGTCTTATCGTTACTTTTATAAAGGAGAGTCACTATCCCTATTCTAAAACTATCAGGAAGTCTGTCAAGTTGCTCGAACTCCTTAAAAACAGTAATCAGATCAGGTGCTAAAATGTCCCAAAAGGTTAGATAAAATTCTACAGGCAGCCCATCCTGTCCCGGGGACTTCCTTTTTTTAAAACTTTGAAGACATTTATTCAGTTCCGTGATGTTAAAGTCTTGGGTTAAAAGCACACTGTCGTTTACTGTCTTATCAATAAAATTTAGAACTTCAGTCATGGTGTCAGTTTTGACGGGTTTTTCTTGATATAATTCTCCATAAAATTTTTCAACAACTTGTTTAATCTCTTCTGTTGTTTCTGTTATGCACCCATTTTCTTTTTTTAAATTTAAAATACTCCCCCTTTTATTTATAATTTTTTTAAAGAAATACCTTGTGCACTTCTCACCCTCTTCAATTTCCTGTTCTCTGCTCCTTAAAATGACACCTTTACTTTGGAGTTCTGCTAAAGCTGACATTTCTGTTTTGACCTGTTTAATATCCTCTTTAAAATCCATGCCATTTTGATTTAATTTAAAATACCGTTGAAGTCGTTTCTGCAGTCCCATCATGCATCTATTTTCTTTGTTCTTTTTTCTCTTTCCTGCCTGTCTAAAAAAGGTCTGAGTCCTTCCCTTCACCATTTCCCACCAGTGTGCACGTGTATCGTAAAAATCTTGAAGGCTCTGCCACTCTCGAAGCTGCTCCCTGTAACGAGTGACCAACTCTTTATCCTCTAACAGGGAGCAGTTGAGTTTCCACAGACCACTTCCTGGTGTCACACCTGAAGTAAGTGAGAGGGGGCAGGTGAGTATCAGGTGATCAGAAAAAAAGACAGGGGTTAATCTAGCATCAGTTGGTGGGCAGCCCCGTGTAAAAATATAATCTATGCGGGAGGCTTTGGTACCATCACCACTGAACCAGGTGAAGCCCTCCTCTCTAGGATGCATGGTCTTAAAACAGTCTTGTAGATTAAAATCCTTACATATGCCCTGTAATAAAGCTGATGTTTTGTCAACTTTAAAATCTTCCCCTGCTCTTTTTCTATCATTTTTATTTAAAACACAGTTAAAATCACCCCCTACTACTAGTGGGACCCTACCTAGCATGTGGGACTGCAGATCTTCTAAAAGATCATACCTGTCATTTTTTTCATTGAAGCCATAAATATTTAAGAGGTTAAAATCCTGTCCATTAAAAGTCAGATGTATTACAAGTGCACGACCATCTCTCACCACAGTGCTGCCCTTCACCAATACTTGAGGATTCTTTATTAAAATGGCTACTCCATCATTTTTGTTGTTGTTTGATCCGCTCCATATTGATGTGTGTGGCCACATCTCCTCCCATTGTCTATAGTGGTTTAAAAACGGTATGCAACATTCCTGTAATAAAAGCACATCTGACTTAAAAGAGTTAAGAAAGGATAAAACACTCTGGGCTCTTACTCTCGACTTCACACTTCTCACATTGATGGTTGAGATGGTGAGTGTCATGAGTGTGATTGGCAACAACAGGTATGAAATTTTTAAAGGGCTAAGGTGAGCTAAGGAATGTTAAAAACCACTTATGGGAAACTGTTATGTGATTTTTTGTGAGCGGAGCTTTTTCTTCACTCCTATTGGTGGAGGGTGAAGAGATTGGGCTCCACTCCCTGGTTGGACTCTAGGGGTTGAACTCAGGTACAAAGTTTCTTTTAATGGTGAGTCCTTTGGGGTTGGCCTCAGAGCTATTGTTAAAAAGGAGACTTCATTGGGTGAATTGGGGGGGAAAAATCTGTGCTCTTCCCCAGATGAACTGTCTGAGGAGGTCACAACTCTTCCCCTCTTCTCCGAGCCTGCAGGAAACTCAAAGGATAATTCTGTTGCAAGCCTCTTTGTTTGTTGAGCATTGGGAAGGGAGGAGGGGAGGAGGGAGGGGGGTGGGGAGGGAGCATGGCAGTAGTTTTGTGGCTGTCTTCCTTCACTATAGTAGATAGCTCCTCCTCCTTCCTGCTTCTCCCTGCCCTCCTCTAATTTTTCCATGGGTAGGGCTGTTGCAGGCCTCTCCCCTTCCTCACCTGATCCTTCTCCTCCAATCACAGGATTTGGCGGGAGATTTGAAATTTCTAAGTCAGCTGTTTCAATTTGTTCTGTAATCAGTTCCCTTTGTCCTTCATTTTGTCCATTTCCTTTTATTGCTTTTAGCTTGTTGGCAAAGGATTTAGGGCAATCTCTGAAGAGGTGGTTTAAATCTCCACAGAGGTTACACTTTCTGCCATTGGTACATTCTTCAAAAGTATGTCCAATTTCTCTACATTTACCACAAATAGTTTGTGTGCATGCTTCTGCCAGGTGCCCATGCTCACCACACTTGCGGCAGAGCTTGGGCTGTCCCTGGTAGTGGATGTAGCCCCTGTTATTTCCCAGAACTATCACAGATGGTAAGTGTTTCAGGCCTTGAAAGCCTTGGGGATCCTGCCATTGTTGTATGGGGATCCTCCAAGTACAGTTCCAAATACCATCTTCATCTCTTACTTTGATAGCCTGGCCTTTGACAGTGCAATATCTTCCCAGCCACACACATATGTCGTCTGCATTCACAGTTTCATTGAACATCCTGACAATGACCGTTTTATAGGCATTATCAGTCAGTTTCTCAACAATGAAAGCAGAGAGCTGGGTTTTTTACATTTTCAAATTTTACCCAAAAATCTCTGAACAAAACCGCTGAACGGAAACTTACATCAAATCCTTTGTTATAAGGAAGAGTCAAAATACAATTCAGGTCATCAGGGTTGAAACCCAAAGCCTTCTGGATTAGCTTCCTGGAGAAGTCTAATCTTGACATCTCCAGGAGCTTTCCGTCTATCTCTTTGAACATAAAGCGCACACTGTGGTGCCTCCGCATGCCTGCATGGTTGGCCGACATGGTTGGCGGAGGCACCACTAAGTGGTGTTAAAAGGCACTCAAAACAAAACTCCCAATAAATAGGTAGGCTGAATAAACCAAGGAGATAAAACTAGAAAAGGCTAGAAAAAGTTAATTATGAAAATATAAGAGGACTAAAGGGTACTTACCTTTCCACTTTCGGCCTGGTTGAGATGTTATCACCTGCAATGTACAAGTGCAGAAGCCTCTAAGTCAATGAATTCCTATCAGTTAAAGTTTTGCAACTACTGTGAAGTTGAACCACTTTTAACTAAGGAATGAAGTAAATATTCTCCCAGCAATAATGGTTTGAATTAGTACCACAACAGGTAAGAATTATAACCACCAACAGGAGATGATCACTGTCTTAGCCAAAAGGCCGAGAAGCGATACCGCAAAAGGATTGGAGGTAGAGACGGGATTCGATGCACCGTCGCCCTCACTGAGGGTGTTAGAAAGAAGTTACATGGTGGCGATCAGAGAAATGAAGTGAAACAAAGGCCAGAGAAAATATGTCAATCACTGGGAAAGAATGTAACTTTAGAATGATTGAATGAAACGGTCTCAAATTACTAAAGCCTAAAAGAATATTAATACAGAAGTCTTGAAATCTGAAAAATACTAGGTTGAAACTAGAACTTCAGAAATAGTCTGGCAGCTGTTAGATTAGCAGCACGATACAATTCAAGCACCCAACAACGACACATAGGCAAGCGCTTCATAATAGTAATATAAAAATAAGAGCAGAGCAGCGGTATACACACAAATGCTACATGTTTGTACATTAATTTTGTTTCTCCTTGAACAAATTTGGGGCGTGCACCGTTCCTGGAAGTACTGCAATACCAGGTCGATGCGTAGAGTGGACGGAGCAAGCCCCTATTCCATCTCCCTGTTCCAAAAATCCATTTAATATATGGTCCCCGGATAGGGGACGTATCAGATATTAAACTGATAAGAACAGATACTACACTTGATCTTAGCCAAAAGGCCGAGAAGCGATACCACAAAAGGATTGGAGGTAGAGACGGGATTCGATGCACCGTCGCCCTCACTGAGGGTGTTAGAAAGAAGTTACATGGTGGCGATCAGAGAAATGAAGTGAAACAAAGGACAGAGAAAATATGTCAATCACTGGGAAAGAATGTAACTTTAGAATGATTGAATGAAACGGTCTCCAATTACTAAAGCCTAAAAGAATAATACAGAAGTCTTGAAATCGGAAAAATACTAGTTTGAAACTAAAATTAGAGTCTGTTTAAGGACTAAAGGCGTTAAACGTTCACTAAACTTAAGTTACCGTGAATGTTTTGTTTGCATTTTATCTGTCTGTTAAATTAAACTGCCGGCTGTTGGTTTAAAAGGTCTGTGTTGCAATTATTCTTTACCTTACCACTCCTTTGAGTCTACAACTCGTCCCGCATGTTGTATCTGATTGATAATAGAATAGAATAGAGAACGTTATTGTCACTGTTGCAGAACAATGGAAGGTAATTTAGCAGCTCTTAGATTTGCAGCACGATACAATTCAAGCACGCAAAAACGACACATAGGCAAGCCTTGCATAATAGTAATATAAAAATGAGAGCAGAGCAGCAGTACACAAACAAATGCTACATGTTTGTACATTAATTTTGTTTCTTTTTAAACACAGTTGGGGGGTGCACCGTTCCTGGAGGTACTGCAATACCAGGTCGATGCGTAGAGTGGACGGAGCAAGCCCCTATTCCATCTCCCTATTCCAAAAATCCATTTAATATATGGTCCCCGGATAGGGGACGTTTCAGATATTAAACTGATAAGAACAGATACTACACTTGATCTTAGCCAAAAGGCCGAGAAGCGATACAGCAAAAGGGTTGGAGGTAGAGACGGGATTCGATGCACCGTCGCCCTCACTGAGGGTGTTAGAAAGAAGTTACATGGTGGCGATCAGAGAAATGAAGTGAAACAAAGGACAGAGAAAATATGTCAATCACTGGGAAAGAATGTAACTTTAGAATGATTGAATGAAACGGTTCCAATTACTAAAGCCAAAAAGAATATTAATACAGAAGTCTTGAAATCGGAAAAATACTAGTTTGAAACTAAAACTTCACAAAGAGTCTGGCAGCTGTTAGATTAGCAGCACGACACAATTCAAGCACCCAAAAACGACACATAGGCAAGCCTTGCATAATAGTAATATAAAAATAAGAGCAGAGCAGCTGTATACACACAAATGCTGCGTGTTTGCACATGAATTTTGTTTCCTCTTGAACACATTTGGGGTGTGCACCGTTCCTGGGGGTACTGCAATACCAGGTCGATGCGTAGAGTGGACGGAGCAAGCCCCTATTCCATCTCTCTATTCCAAAAATCCATTTAATATATGGTCCCCGGATAGGGGACGTATCAGATATTAAACTGATAAGAACAGATACTACACTTGATCTTAGCCAAAAGGCCGAGAAGCGATACCGCAAAAGGGTTGGAGGTAGAGACGGGATTCGATGCACCGTCGCCCTCACTGAGGGTGTTAGAAAGAAGTTACATGGTGGCGATCAGAGAAATGAAGTGAAACAAAGGACAGAGAAAATATGTCAATCACTGGGAAAGAATGTAACTTGAGAATGATTGAATGAAACGGTCTCCAATTACTAAAGCCAAAAAGAATATTAATACAGAAGTCTTGAAATCTGAAAAATACTAGTTTGAAACTAGAACTTCAGAAATAGTCTGGCAGCTGTTAGATTAGCAGCACGATACAATTCAAGCAACCAACAACGACACATAGGCAAGTGCTTCATAATAGTAATATAAAAATAAGAGCAGAGCAGCGGTATACACACAAATGCTACATGTTTGTACATTAATTTTGTTTCTCCTTGAACAAATTTGGGGCGTTCACCGTTCCTGGAGGTACTGCAATACCAGGTCGATGCGTAGAGTGGACGGAGCAAGCCCCTATTCCATCTCCCTGTTCCAAAAATCCATTTAATATATGGTCCCCGGATAGGGGACGTATCAGATATTAAACTGATAAGAACAGATACTACACTTAATCTTAGCCAAAAGGCCGAGAAGCGATACAGCAAAAGGATTGGAGGTAGAGACGGGATTCGATGCACCGTCGCCCTCACTGAGGGTGTTAGAAAGAAGTTACATGGTGGCGATCAGAGAAATGAAGTGAAACAAAGGACAGAGAAAATATGTCAATCACTGGGAAAGAATGTAACTTTAGAATGATTGAATGAAACGGTTCCAATTACTAAAGCCAAAAAGAATATTAATACAGAAGTCTTGAAATCGGAAAAATACTAGTTTGAAACTAAAACTTCACAAAGAGTCTGGCAGCTGTTAGATTAGCAGCACGATACAATTCAAGCACCCAAAAACGACACATAGGCAAGCCTTGCATAATAGTAATATAAAAATAAGAGCAGAGCAGCTGTATACACACAAATGCTGCGTGTTTGCACATGAATTTTGTTTCCTCTTGAACACATTTGGGGGGTGCACCGTTCCTGGAGGTACTGCAATACCAGGTCGATGCGTAGAGTGGACGGAGCAAGCCCCTCTTCCATCTCCCTATTCCAAAAATCCATTTAATATATGGTCCCCGGATAGGGGACGTATCAGATATTAAACTGATAAGAACAGATACTACACTTGATCTTAGCCAAAAGGCCGAGAAGCGATACCGCAAAAGGGTTGGAGGTAGAGACGGGATTCGATGCACCGTCGCCCTCACTGAGGGTGTTAGAAAGAAGTTACATGGTGGCGATCAGAGAAATGAAGTGAAACAAAGGACAGAGAAAATATGTCAATCACTGGGAAAGAATGTAACTTTAGAATGATTGAATGAAACGGTCTCCAATTACTAAAGCCAAAAAGAATAATACAGAAGTCTTGAAATCTGAAAAATACTAGTTTGAAACTAAAATTAGAGTCTGTTTAAGGACTAAAGGCGTTAAACGTTCACTAAACTTAAGTTACCGTGAATGTTTTGTTTGCATTTTATCTGTCTGTTAAATTAAACTGCCGGCTGTTGGTTTAAAAGGTCTGTGTTGCAATTATTCTTTACCTTACCACTCCTTTGAGTCTACAACTCGTCCCGCATGTTGTATCTGATTGATAATAGAATAGAATAGAGAACGTTATTGTCACTGTTGCAGAACAATGGAAGGTAATTTAGCAGCTCATAGATTTGCAGCACGATACAATTCAAGCACGCAAAAACGACACATAGGCAAGCCTTGCATAATAGTAATATAAAAATGAGAGCAGAGCAGCAGTACACAAACAAATGCTACATGTTTGTACATTAATTTTGTTTCTTTTTAAACACAGTTGGGGGGTGCACCGTTCCTGGAGGTACTGCAATACCAGGTCGATGCGTAGAGTGGACAGAGCAAGCCCCTATTCCATCTCCCTGTTCCAAAAATCCATTTAATATATGGTCCCCGGATAGGGGACGTATCAGATATTGAACTGATAAGAACAGATACTACACTTGATCTTAGCCAAAAGGCCGAGAAGCGATACAGCAAAAGGGTTGGAGGTAGAGACGGGATTCGATGCACCGTCGCCCTCACTGAGGGTGTTAGAAAGAAGTTACATGGTGGCGATCAGAGAAATGAAGTGAAACAAAGGACAGAGAAAATATGTCAATCACTGGGAAAGAATGTAACTTTAGAATGATTGAATGAAACGGTCTCCAATTACTAAAGCCAAAAAGAATAATACAGAAGTCTTGAAATCGGAAAAATACTAGTTTGAAACTAAAATTAGAGTCTGTGTAAGGACTAAAGGCGTTAAACGTTCACTAAACTTAAGTTACCGTGAATGTTTTTTTTGCATTTTATCTGTCTGTTAAATTAAACTGCCGGCTGTTGGTTTAAAAGGTCTGTGTTGCAATTATTCTTTACCTTACCACTCCTTTGAGTCTACAACTCGTCCCGCATGTTGTATCTGATTGATAATAGAATAGAATAGAGAACGTTATTGTCACTGTTGCAGAACAATGGAAGGCAGTTTAGCAGCTCTTAGATTTGCAGCACGATACAATTCAAGCACGCAAAAACGACACATAGGCAAGCCTTGCATAATAGTAATATAAAAATGAGAGCAGAGCAGCAGTACACAAACAAATGCTACATGTTTGTACATTAATTTTGTTTCTTTTTAAACACAGTTGGGGGGTGCACCGTTCCTGGAGGTACTGCAATACCAGGTCGATGCGTAGAGTGGATGGAGCAAGCCCCTATTCCATCTCCCTGTTCCAAAAATCCATTTAATATATGGTCCCCGGATAGGGGACGTATCAGATATTAAACTGATAAGAACAGATACTACACTTGATCTTAGCCAAAAGGCCGAGAAGCGATACAGCAAAAGGGTTGGAGGTAGAGACGGGATTCGATGCACCGTCGCCCTCACTGAGGGTGTTAGAAAGAAGTTACATGGTGGCGATCAGAGAAATGAAGTGAAACAAAGGACAGAGAAAATATGTCAATCACTGGGAAAGAATGTAACTTTAGAATGATTGAATGAAACGGTTCCAATTACTAAAGCCAAAAAGAATATTAATACAGAAGTCTTGAAATCGGAAAAATACTAGTTTGAAACTAAAACTTCACAAAGAGTCTGGCAGCTGTTAGATTAGCAGCACGATACAATTCAAGCACCCAAAAACGACACATAGGCAAGCCTTGCATAATAGTAATATAAAAATAAGAGCAGAGCAGCTGTATACACACAAATGCTGCGTGTTTGCACATGAATTTTGTTTCCTCTTGAACACATTTGGGGGGTGCACCGTTCCTGGAGGTACTGCAATACCAGGTCGATGCGTAGAGTGGACGGAGCAAGCCCCTATTCCATCTCCCTATTCCAAAAATCCATTTAATATATGGTCCCCGGATAGGGGACGTATCAGATATTAAACTGATAAGAACAGATACTACACTTGATCTTAGCCAAAAGGCCGAGAAGCGATACAGCAAAAGGGTTGGAGGTAGAGACGGGATTCGATGCACCGTCGCCCTCACTGAGGGTGTTAGAAAGAAGTTACATGGTGGCGATCAGAGAAATGAAGTGAAACAAAGGACAGAGAAAATATGTCAATCACTGGGAAAGAATGTAACTTGAGAATGATTGAATGAAACGGTCTCCAATTACTAAAGCCAAAAAGAATATTAATACAGAAGTCTTGAAATCTGAAAAATACTAGTTTGAAACTAGAACTTCAGAAATAGTCTGGCAGCTGTTAGATTAGCAGCACGATACAATTCAAGCACCCAACAACGACACATAGGCAAGCGCTTCATAATAGTAATATAAAAATAAGAGCAGAGCAGCGGTATACACACAAATGCTACATGTTTGTACATTAATTTTGTTTCTCCTTGAACGCATTTGGGGCGTGCACCGTTCCTGGAGGTACTGCAATACCAGGTCGATGCGTAGAGTGGACGGAGCAAGCCCCTATTCCATCTCCCTGTTCCAAAAATCCATTTAATATATGGTCCCCGGATAGGGGACGTATCAGATATTAAACTGATAAGAACAGATACTACACTTGATCTTAGCCAAAAGGCCGAGAAGCGATACCGCAAAAGGATTGGAGGTAGAGACGGGATTCGATGCACCGTCGCCCTCACTGAGGGTGTTAGAAAGAAGTTACATGATGGCGATCAGAGAAATGAAGTGAAACAAAGGACAGAGAAAACATGTCAATCACTGGGAAAGAATGTAACTTTAGAATGATTGAATGAAACGGTCTCCAATTACTAAAGCCTAAAAGAATAATACAGAAGTCTTGAAATCGGAAAAATACTAGTTTGAAACTAAAATTAGAGTCTGTTTAAGGACTAAAGGCGTTAAACGTTCACTAAACTTAAGTTACCGTGAATGTTTTTTTTGCATTTTATCTGTCTGTTAAATTAAACTGCCGGCTGTTGGTTTAAAAGGTCTGTGTTGCAATTATTCTTTACCTTACCACTCCTTTGAGTCTACAACTCGTCCCGCATGTTGTATCTGATTGATAATAGAATAGAATAGAGAACGTTATTGTCACTGTTGCAGAACAATGGAAGGCAGTTTAGCAGCTCTTAGATTTGCAGCACGATACAATTCAAGCACGCAAAAACGACACATATGCAAGCCTTGCATAATAGTAATATAAAAATAAGAGCAGAGCAGCAGTACACAAACAAATGCTACATGTTTGTACATTAATTTTGTTTCTTTTTAAACACAGTTGGTGGGTGCACCGTTCCTGGAGGTACTGCAATACCAGGTCGATGCGTAGAGTGGACGGAGCAAGCCCCTATTACATCTCCCTGTTCCAAAAATCCATTTAATATATGGTCCCCGGATAGGGGACGTATCAGATATTAAACTGATAAGAACAGATACTACACTTGATCTTAGCCAAAAGGCCGAGAAGCGATACAGCAAAAGGGTTGGAGGTAGAGACGGGATTCGATGCACCGTCGCCCTCACTGAGGGTGTTAGAAAGAAGTTACATGGTGGCGATCAGAGAAATGAAGTGAAACAAAGGACAGAGAAAATATGTCAATCACTGGGAAAGAATGTAACTTTAGAATGATTGAATGAAACGGTCTCAAATTACTAAAGCCAAAAAGAATATTAATACAGAAGTCTTGAAATCGGAAAAATACTAGTTTGAAACTAAAACTTCACAAAGAGTCTGGCAGCTGTTAGATTAGCAGCACGATACAATTCAAGCACCCAAAAACGACACATAGGCAAGCCTTGCATAATAGTAATATAAAAATGAGAGCAGAGCAGCAGTACACAAACAAATGCTACATGTTTGTACATTAATTTTGTTTCTTTTTAAACACAGTTGGGGGGTGCACCGTTCCTGGAGGTACTGCAATACCAGGTCGATGCGTAGAGTGGACGGAGCAAGCCCCTATTCCATCTCCCTGTTCCAAAAATCCATTTAATATATGGTCCCCGGATAGGGGACGTATCAGATATTAAACTGATAAGAACAGATACTACACTTGATCTTAGCCAAAAGGCCGAGAAGCGATACAGCAAAAGGGTTGGAGGTAGAGACGGGATTCGATGCACCGTCGCCCTCACTGAGGGTGTTAGAAAGAAGTTACATGGTGGCGATCAGAGAAATGAAGTGAAACAAAGGACAGAGAAAATATGTCAATCACTGGGAAAGAATGTAACTTTAGAATGATTGAATGAAACGGTCTCAAATTACTAAAGCCAAAAAGAATATTAATACAGAAGTCTTGAAATCGGAAAAATACTAGTTTGAAACTAAAACTTCAGAAAGAGTCTGGCAGCTGTTAGATTAGCAGCACGATACAATTCAAGCACCCAAAAACTACACATAGGCAAGCCTTGCATAATAGTAATATAAAAATAAGAGCAGAGCAGCTGTATACACACAAATGCTGCGTGTTTGCACATGAATTTTGTTTCTTCTTGAACACATTTGGGGGGTGCACCGTTCCTGGAGGTACTGCAATACCAGGTCGATGCGTAGAGTGGACGGAGCAAGCCCCTATTCCATCTCCCTGTTCCAAAAATCCATTTAATATATGGTCCCCGGATAGGGGACGTATCAGATATTAAACTGATAAGAACAGATACTACACTTGATCTTAGCCAAAAGGCCGAGAAGCGATACCGCAAAAGGGTTGGAGGTAGAGACGGGATTCGATGCACCGTCGCCCTCACTGAGGGTGTTAGAAAGAAGTTACATGATGGCGATCAGAGAAATGAAGTGAAACAAAGGACAGAGAAAACATGTCAATCACTGGGAAAGAATGTAACTTTAGAATGATTGAATGAAACGGTCTCCAATTACTAAAGCCTAAAAGAATAATACAGAAGTCTTGAAATCGGAAAAATACTAGTTTGAAACTAAAATTAGAGTCTGTTTAAGGACTAAAGGCGTTAAACGTTCACTAAACTTAAGTTACCGTGAATGTTTTTTTTGCATTTTATCTGTCTGTTAAATTAAACTGCCGGCTGTTGGTTTAAAAGGTCTGTGTTGCAATTATTCTTTACCTTACCACTCCTTTGAGTCTACAACTCGTCCCGCATGTTGTATCTGATTGATAATAGAATAGAATAGAGAACGTTATTGTCACTGTTGCAGAACAATGGAAGGCAGTTTAGCAGCTCTTAGATTTGCAGCACGATACAATTCAAGCACGCAAAAACGACACATATGCAAGCCTTGCATAATAGTAATATAAAAATAAGAGCAGAGCAGCAGTACACAAACAAATGCTACATGTTTGTACATTAATTTTGTTTCTTTTTAAACACAGTTGGTGGGTGCACCGTTCCTGGAGGTACTGCAATACCAGGTCGATGCGTAGAGTGGACGGAGCAAGCCCCTATTCCATCTCCCTGTTCCAAAAATCCATTTAATATATGGTCCCCGGATAGGGGACGTATCAGATATTAAACTGATAAGAACAGATACTACACTTGATCTTAGCCAAAAGGCCGAGAAGCGATACAGCAAAAGGGTTGGAGGTAGAGACGGGATTCGATGCACCGTCGCCCTCACTGAGGGTGTTAGAAAGAAGTTACATGGTGGCGATCAGAGAAATGAAGTGAAACAAAGGACAGAGAAAATATGTCAATCACTGGGAAAGAATGTAACTTTAGAATGATTGAATGAAACGGTCTCAAATTACTAAAGCCAAAAAGAATATTAATACAGAAGTCTTGAAATCGGAAAAATACTAGTTTGAAACTAAAACTTCACAAAGAGTCTGGCAGCTGTTAGATTAGCAGCACGATACAATTCAAGCACCCAAAAACTACACATAGGCAAGCCTTGCATAATAGTAATATAAAAATAAGAGCAGAGCAGCGGTATACACACAAATGCTGCGTGTTTGCACATGAATTTTGTTTCTTCTTGAACACATTTGGGGGGTGCACCGTTCCTGGAGGTACTGCAATACCAGGTCGATGCGTAGAGTGGACGGAGCAAGCCCCTATTCCATCTCCCTGTCCCAAAAATCCATTTAATATATGGTCCCCGAATAGGGGACGTATCAGATATTAAACTGATAAGAACAGATACTACACTTGATCTTAGCCAAAAGGCCGAGAAGCGATACCGCAAAAGGGTTGGAGGTAGAGACGGGATTCGATGCACCGTCGCCCTCACTGAGGGTGTTAGAAAGAAGTTACATGGTGGCGATCAGAGAAATGAAGTGAAACAAAGGACAGAGAAAATATGTCAATCACTGGGAAAGAATGTAACTTTAGAATGATTGAATGAAACGGTCTCCAATTACTAAAGCCTAAAAGAATAATACAGAAGTCTTGAAATCTGAAAAATACTAGTTTGAAACAAAAATTAGAGTCTGTTTAAGGACTAAAGGCGTTAAACGTTCACTAAACTTAAGTTACCGTGAATGTTTTGTTTGCATTTTATCTGTCTGTTAAATTAAACTGCCGGCTGTTGGTTTAAAAGGTCTGTGTTGCAATTATTCTTTACCTTACCACTCCTTTGAGTCTACAACTCGTCCCGCATGTTGTATCTGATTGATAATAGAATAGAATAGAGAACGTTATTGTCACTGTTGCAGAACAATGGAAGGCAGTTTAGCAGCTCTTAGATTTGCAGCACGATACAATTCAAGCACGCAAAAACGACACATAGGCAAGCCTTGCATAATAGTAATATAAAAATGAGAGCAGAGCAGCAGTACACAAACAAATGCTACATGTTTGTACATTAATTTTGTTTCTTTTTAAACACAGTTGGGGGGTGCACCGTTCCTGGAGGTACTGCAATACCAGGTCGATGCGTAGAGTGGACGGAGCAAGCCCCTATTCCATCTCCCTGTTCCAAAAATCCATTTAATATATGGTCCCCGGATAGGGGACGTATCAGATATTAAACTGATAAGAACAGATACTACACTTGATCTTAGCCAAAAGGCCGAGAAGCGATACAGCAAAAGGGTTGGAGGTAGAGACGGGATTCGATGCACCGTCGCCCTCACTGAGGGTGTTAGAAAGAAGTTACATGGTGGCGATCAGAGAAATGAAGTGAAACAAAGGACAGAGAAAATATGTCAATCACTGGGAAAGAATGTAACTTTAGAATGATTGAATGAAACGGTCTCAAATTACTAAAGCCAAAAAGAATATTAATACAGAAGTCTTGAAATCGGAAAAATACTAGTTTGAAACTAAAACTTCAGAAAGAGTCTGGCAGCTGTTAGATTAGCAGCACGATACAATTCAAGCACCCAAAAACGACACATAGGCAAGCCTTGCATAATAGTAATATAAAAATAAGAGCAGAGCAGCTGTATACACACAAATGCTGCGTGTTTGCACATGAATTTTGTTTCTTCTTGAACACATTTGGGGGGTGCACCGTTCCTGGAGGTACTGCAATACCAGGTCGATGCGTAGAGTGGACGGAGCAAGCCCCTATTCCATCTCCCTGTTCCAAAAATCCATTTAATATATGGTCCCCGGATAGGGGACGTATCAGATATTAAACTGATAAGAACAGATTTTTTATTTTTTTTTTCAAAGATTTATTGACACTCAAAACATTTACATTTCTTGAATGCTTTACCCATATAAAACACATTTCAGCTCACTTTGGCATTTCATAAAATGACATCAGTAAATAAATAAGTTTTCTATGTGGATGGTGTTATATGTTATATGTTAAAAGGGGGGTGCATTTGTCAAGATTTGTCTCATTTATGCTTATTTTTGTGCAGGAGCACAGTGAGTCCCTACCAAGGGTAACTCATGTTGCTCTCCCAAAAACAGTCGATCTCTCCGGTTCCTGCCTTGGTGTTCATGTGAGATCTCCACCCAGTTGCTCCTTCCCACCAGCCTCACCCGGAGGATCAGGCTGCCGCTGCTTTGAACTTTCCCATTGTGGCTCCGGCTCCTTCGTCCGAATGAGCACAGAGGCGATTCTTCTTTGTGGCTGTGTCCTAGGCCGGCCATCTGCCGCCCCGGCAAGTTGGACTGTCGCCGCAGCCATTCGGATCACAGCCACGGGGGGGATCTGCTTGTGCCTTCTCACCAGCAAGTTTCTGGAGGTCCATATTGCATCTTTGATGGCAGCCAGGGTGAGCCATTGCTTAGCAAAGTCTTTCTTTTGGATCTTTTTTTGGCTCACCCCATAGAGCACTAATTGTGCTGTCAGGATCTCCTTTGCTGGCAAGTGCGGGAAATGCAAGGAGCCGGCCATTTTCCACTGTTCTGCGGCAGCGCTGCACTCCCAGAGCAAATGCCTCACCGACTCAGGCTCACCACAGCCCGATCGGGGGCAGGTTGAGAGCGCCAACATGCCCCGGGAGTGCATTACAGACCTGACCGGGAGAATCTCATGGGCCACCATCCATGACAGGTCCCGGAGTCTGTTTGAGAGAGCAGGATGGTTTACATTTTGCCAAACAGTTGAGGGCTCACCAAGTGCAAGCCCGCGCACTGGACTCACTGGTTCCTGCTCCTGCACAAAAGAGATCAGAGAACGATGGTTAGTTAAAATATGCAACTCCTCCTGCTCCAGTTTAAAGTGCTTTAAGAACTTTTGGATAAAAGCATAGGCTGGTGGCAGGCTAAAAGACACAGGTACTTTTAGATCCGTAGGTAAAATCTTCAGTCTTCTGAGGTAGGATCCCATCCAGAATCGTGACATTGCAGTTGTCTTTGGGTTTCTGAATGGGTCTGTGGCAGCTATGATGTGTCGTGTGGTATATTGGCTTCCTAAAAAAAGGTAAAAGTCTGGCACTCCTTTTCCACCTTTCTCTTTTGGCCGTTTCATCACGTCTCTCCTCAGTCTTTCCCACTTGGATCCCCATAAGAAATAGAAGATGGCTCGATCCAGAGCTAGAAGCACCTTTCTAGGTGGGGTAAAAACAGAACCGATCAGTAAAAGCAAAGGTAAAATCACTGCTTTGATGATTAAAACCTTTCCTTCCATGGTCAGTCCCCTCAGTCCCCAGTAGCCTAGTCTCTGTCTAACTTTCCCTAACACGTCTGGCCAGTTTGTTTTTCCTCCCCCTTCTTGATCAAATTTGATCCCCAGTATTTTCTGGTCGGTCTGGGTCATAGTCAGGGGGAGATCTGTCCTCTCAGTCACTGTCCATGGTCCATAAAGTTGAGCTTGAGTCTTACTTCTGTTCAGTTTTGACCCAGAGGCCCGTCCGAACCAGTCCGTCAAGTCCAGCGTCCTGTTGACAGATAAAAGGTCATTGCATAAAAGGTTCACGTCGTCCATATATAAAAAACATTTACTCTCCAGTCCTCCGCTTCCCGGGATCCCAATCCCCTTGATTCGTTGGTCCCTTCTCAAGATCTGTGCCAATGGTTCTATACAGATAACGTAGAGGAGGGCAGATAACGGACAACCCTGACGGACACCGCAGTTAATATCTACTGCTTTTGTCAGGTGCCCATTTACAGCAAATCTACTGGTAATACCCCGATACAGCAATCCCACCCAAGCTATAAACTTGTCTGGGAACCCCATTTTTGGCAGTACTTGGAAAAGGTACTGGTGCGAGACCCGATCAAAGGCTTTCTCAAAGTCTAAATTTAGGACTACTAGCCGGATGTTTCTGTCTCTCGCCAAACAGATGGTGTCTCGGATCAGTGCGAGGCTGTCGGTGATCTTCCTCCCCGGGATGGCACAGGCTTGATCCGGGTGAATCAGTTCTTCTAAAAACAAGGACATTCGAGAAGCTAGAAGTTTACTAAAAAGTTTGCAGTCAGTGTTTAAAAGTGTGATAGGTCTCCAGTTCTTCAGGTCTGTCTTATCGTTATTTTTATAAAGGAGAGTCACTATCCCTATTCTAAAACTATCAGGAAGTCTGTCAAGTTGCTCGAACTCCTTAAAAACAGTAATCAGATCAGGTGCTAAAATGTCCCAAAAGGTTAGATAAAATTCTACAGGCAGCCCATCCTGTCCCGGGGACTTCCTTTTTTTAAAACTTTGAAGACATTTATTCAGTTCCGTGATGTTAAAGTCTTGGGTTAAAAGCACACTGTCGTTTACTGTCTTATCAATAAAATTTAGAACTTCAGTCATGGTGTCAGTTTTGACGGGTTTTTCTTGATATAATTCTCCATAAAATTTTTCAACAACTTGTTTAATCTCTTCTGTTGTTTCTGTTATGCACCCATTTTCTTTTTTTAAATTTAAAATACTCCCCCTTTTATTTATAATTTTTTTAAAGAAATACCTTGTGCACTTCTCACCCTCTTCAATTTCCTGTTCTCTGCTCCTTAAAATGACACCTTTACTTTGGAGTTCTGCTAAAGCTGACATTTCTGTTTTGACCTGTTTAATATCCTCTTTAAAATCCATGCCATTTTGATTTAATTTAAAATACCGTTGAAGTCGTTTCTGCAGTCCCATCATGCATCTATTTTCTTTGTTCTTTTTTCTCTTTCCTGCCTGTCTAAAAAAGGTCTGAGTCCTTCCCTTCACCATTTCCCACCAGTGTGCACGTGTATCGTAAAAATCTTGAAGGCTCTGCCACTCTCGAAGCTGCTCCCTGTAACGAGTGACCAACTCTTTATCCTCTAACAGGGAGCAGTTGAGTTTCCACAGACCACTTCCTGGTGTCACACCTGAAGTAAGTGAGAGGGGGCAGGTGAGTATCAGGTGATCAGAAAAAAAGACAGGGGTTAATCTAGCATCAGTTGGTGGGCAGCCCCGTGTAAAAATATAATCTATGCGGGAGGCTTTGGTACCATCACCACTGAACCAGGTGAAGCCCTCCTCTCTAGGATGCATGGTCTTAAAACAGTCTTGTAGATTAAAATCCTTACATATGCCCTGTAATAAAGCTGATGTTTTGTCAACTTTAAAATCTTCCCCTGCTCTTTTTCTATCATTTTTATTTAAAACACAGTTAAAATCACCCCCTACTACTAGTGGGACCCTACCTAGCATGTGGGACTGCAGATCTTCTAAAAGATCATACCTGTCATTTTTTTCATTGAAGCCATAAATATTTAAGAGGTTAAAATCCTGTCCATTAAAAGTCAGATGTATTACAAGTGCACGACCATCTCTCACCACAGTGCTGCCCTTCACCAATACTTGAGGATTCTTTATTAAAATGGCTACTCCATCATTTTTGTTGTTGTTTGATCCGCTCCATATTGATGTGTGTGGCCACATCTCCTCCCATTGTCTATAGTGGTTTAAAAACGGTATGCAACATTCCTGTAATAAAAGCACATCTGACTTAAAAGAGTTAAGAAAGGATAAAACACTCTGGGCTCTTACTCTCGACTTCACACTTCTCACATTGATGGTTGAGATGGTGAGTGTCATGAGTGTGATTGGCAACAACAGGTATGAAATTTTTAAAGGGCTAAGGTGAGCTAAGGAATGTTAAAAACCACTTATGGGAAACTGTTATGTGATTTTTTGTGAGCGGAGCTTTTTCTTCACTCCTATTGGTGGAGGGTGAAGAGATTGGGCTCCACTCCCTGGTTGGACTCTAGGGGTTGAACTCAGGTACAAAGTTTCTTTTAATGGTGAGTCCTTTGGGGTTGGCCTCAGAGCTATTGTTAAAAAGGAGACTTCATTGGGTGAATTGGGGGGGAAAAATCTGTGCTCTTCCCCAGATGAACTGTCTGAGGAGGTCACAACTCTTCCCCTCTTCTCCGAGCCTGCAGGAAACTCAAAGGATAATTCTGTTGCAAGCCTCTTTGTTTGTTGAGCATTGGGAAGGGAGGAGGGAGGAGGGAGGGGGGTGGGGAGGGAGCATGGCAGTAGTTTTGTGGCTGTCTTCCTTCACTATAGTAGATAGCTCCTCCTCCTTCCTGCTTCTCCCTGCCCTCCTCTAATTTTTCCATGGGTAGGGCTGTTGCAGGCCTCTCCCCTTCCTCACCTGATCCTTCTCCTCCAATCACAGGATTTGGCGGGAGATTTGAAATTTCTAAGTCAGCTGTTTCAATTTGTTCTGTAATCAGTTCCCTTTGTCCTTCATTTTGTCCATTTCCTTTTATTGCTTTTAGCTTGTTGGCAAAGGATTTAGGGCAATCTCTGAAGAGGTGGTTTAAATCTCCACAGAGGTTACACTTTCTGCCATTGGTACATTCTTCAAAAGTATGTCCAATTTCTCTACATTTACCACAAATAGTTTGTGTGCATGCTTCTGCCAGGTGCCCATGCTCACCACACTTGCGGCAGAGCTTGGGCTGTCCCTGGTAGTGGATGTAGCCCCTGTTATTTCCCAGAACTATCACAGATGGTAAGTGTTTCAGGCCTTGAAAGCCTTGGGGATCCTGCCATTGTTGTATGGGGATCCTCCAAGTACAGTTCCAAATACCATCTTCATCTCTTACTTTGATAGCCTGGCCTTTGACAGTGCAATATCTTCCCAGCCACACACATATGTCGTCTGCATTCACAGTTTCATTGAACATCCTGACAATGACCGTTTTATAGGCATTATCAGTCAGTTTCTCAACAATGAAAGCAGAGAGCTGGGTTTTTTACATTTTCAAATTTTACCCAAAAATCTCTGAACAAAACCGCTGAACGGAAACTTACATCAAATCCTTTGTTATAAGGAAGAGTCAAAATACAATTCAGGTCATCAGGGTTGAAACCCAAAGCCTTCTGGATTAGCTTCCTGGAGAAGTCTAATCTTGACATCTCCAGGAGCTTTCCGTCTATCTCTTTGAACATAAAGCGCA
Source organism: Chaunax sp. Z400 (assembly GCA_037577475.1). Lineage (NCBI taxonomy): Eukaryota > Metazoa > Chordata > Actinopteri > Lophiiformes > Chaunacidae > Chaunax > Chaunax sp. Z400. The sequence continues at coordinate 28,129,338 of CM075192.1, read as the reverse complement.
CACTGTGGTGCCTCCGCATGCCTGCATGGTTGGCCGACATGGTTGGCGGAGGCACCACTAAGTGGTGTTAAAAGGCACTCAAAACAAAACTCCCAATAAATAGGTAGGCTGAATAAACCAAGGAGATAAAACTAGAAAAGGCTAGAAAAAGTTAATTATGAAAATATAAGAGGACTAAAGGGTACTTACCTTTCCACTTTCGGCCTGGTTGAGATGTTATCACCTGCAATGTACAAGTGCAGAAGCCTCTAAGTCAATGAATTCCTATCAGTTAAAGTTTTGCAACTACTGTGAAGTTGAACCACTTTTAACTAAGGAATGAAGTAAATATTCTCCCAGCAATAATGGTTTGAATTAGTACCACAACAGGTAAGAATTATAACCACCAACAGGAGATGATCACTGTCTTAGCCAAAAGGCCGAGAAGCGATACCGCAAAAGGATTGGAGGTAGAGACGGGATTCGATGCACCGTCGCCCTCACTGAGGGTGTTAGAAAGAAGTTACATGGTGGCGATCAGAGAAATGAAGTGAAACAAAGGCCAGAGAAAATATGTCAATCACTGGGAAAGAATGTAACTTTAGAATGATTGAATGAAACGGTCTCAAATTACTAAAGCCTAAAAGAATATTAATACAGAAGTCTTGAAATCTGAAAAATACTAGTTTGAAACTAGAACTTCAGAAATAGTCTGGCAGCTGTTAGATTAGCAGCACGATACAATTCAAGCACCCAACAACGACACATAGGCAAGCGCTTCATAATAGTAATATAAAAATAAGAGCAGAGCAGCGGTATACACACAAATGCTACATGTTTGTACATTAATTTTGTTTCTCCTTGAACAAATTTGGGGCGTGCACCGTTCCTGGAGGTACTGCAATACCAGGTCGATGCGTAGAGTGGACGGAGCAAGCCCCTATTCCATCTCCCTGTTCCAAAAATCCATTTAATATATGGTCCCCGGATAGGGGACGTATCAGATATTAAACTGATAAGAACAGATACTACACTTGATCTTAGCCAAAAGGCCGAGAAGCGATACCGCAAAAGGATTGGAGGTAGAGACGGGATTCGATGCACCGTCGCCCTCACTGAGGGTGTTAGAAAGAAGTTACATGGTGGCGATCAGAGAAATGAAGTGAAACAAAGGACAGAGAAAATATGTCAATCACTGGGAAAGAATGTAACTTTAGAATGATTGAATGAAACGGTCTCCAATTACTAAAGCCTAAAAGAATAATACAGAAGTCTTGAAATCGGAAAAATACTAGTTTGAAACTAAAATTAGAGTCTGTTTAAGGACTAAAGGCGTTAAACGTTCACTAAACTTAAGTTACCGTGAATGTTTTGTTTGCATTTTATCTGTCTGTTAAATTAAACTGCCGGCTGTTGGTTTAAAAGGTCTGTGTTGCAATTATTCTTTACCTTACCACTCCTTTGAGTCTACAACTCGTCCCGCATGTTGTATCTGATTGATAATAGAATAGAATAGAGAACGTTATTGTCACTGTTGCAGAACAATGGAAGGTAATTTAGCAGCTCTTAGATTTGCAGCACGATACAATTCAAGCACGCAAAAACGACACATAGGCAAGCCTTGCATAATAGTAATATAAAAATGAGAGCAGAGCAGCAGTACACAAACAAATGCTACATGTTTGTACATTAATTTTGTTTCTTTTTAAACACAGTTGGGGGGTGCACCGTTCCTGGAGGTACTGCAATACCAGGTCGATGCGTAGAGTGGACGGAGCAAGCCCCTATTCCATCTCCCTATTCCAAAAATCCATTTAATATATGGTCCCCGGATAGGGGACGTATCAGATATTAAACTGATAAGAACAGATACTACACTTGATCTTAGCCAAAAGGCCGAGAAGCGATACAGCAAAAGGGTTGGAGGTAGAGACGGGATTCGATGCACCGTCGCCCTCACTGAGGGTGTTAGAAAGAAGTTACATGGTGGCGATCAGAGAAATGAAGTGAAACAAAGGACAGAGAAAATATGTCAATCACTGGGAAAGAATGTAACTTTAGAATGATTGAATGAAACGGTTCCAATTACTAAAGCCAAAAAGAATATTAATACAGAAGTCTTGAAATCGGAAAAATACTAGTTTGAAACTAAAACTTCACAAAGAGTCTGGCAGCTGTTAGATTAGCAGCACGACACAATTCAAGCACCCAAAAACGACACATAGGCAAGCCTTGCATAATAGTAATATAAAAATAAGAGCAGAGCAGCTGTATACACACAAATGCTGCGTGTTTGCACATGAATTTTGTTTCCTCTTGAACACATTTGGGGTGTGCACCGTTCCTGGAGGTACTGCAATACCAGGTCGATGCGTAGAGTGGACGGAGCAAGCCCCTATTCCATCTCCCTATTCCAAAAATCCATTTAATATATGGTCCCCGGATAGGGGACGTATCAGATATTAAACTGATAAGAACAGATACTACACTTGATCTTAGCCAAAAGGCCGAGAAGCGATACCGCAAAAGGGTTGGAGGTAGAGACGGGATTCGATGCACCGTCGCCCTCACTGAGGGTGTTAGAAAGAAGTTACATGGTGGCGATCAGAGAAATGAAGTGAAACAAAGGACAGAGAAAATATGTCAATCACTGGGAAAGAATGTAACTTGAGAATGATTGAATGAAACGGTCTCCAATTACTAAAGCCAAAAAGAATATTAATACAGAAGTCTTGAAATCTGAAAAATACTAGTTTGAAACTAGAACTTCAGAAATAGTCTGGCAGCTGTTAGATTAGCAGCACGATACAATTCAAGCAACCAACAACGACACATAGGCAAGTGCTTCATAATAGTAATATAAAAATAAGAGCAGAGCAGCGGTATACACACAAATGCTACATGTTTGTACATTAATTTTGTTTCTCCTTGAACAAATTTGGGGCGTTCACCGTTCCTGGAGGTACTGCAATACCAGGTCGATGCGTAGAGTGGACGGAGCAAGCCCCTATTCCATCTCCCTGTTCCAAAAATCCATTTAATATATGGTCCCCGGATAGGGGACGTATCAGATATTAAACTGATAAGAACAGATACTACACTTAATCTTAGCCAAAAGGCCGAGAAGCGATACAGCAAAAGGATTGGAGGTAGAGACGGGATTCGATGCACCGTCGCCCTCACTGAGGGTGTTAGAAAGAAGTTACATGGTGGCGATCAGAGAAATGAAGTGAAACAAAGGACAGAGAAAATATGTCAATCACTGGGAAAGAATGTAACTTTAGAATGATTGAATGAAACGGTTCCAATTACTAAAGCCAAAAAGAATATTAATACAGAAGTCTTGAAATCGGAAAAATACTAGTTTGAAACTAAAACTTCACAAAGAGTCTGGCAGCTGTTAGATTAGCAGCACGATACAATTCAAGCACCCAAAAACGACACATAGGCAAGCCTTGCATAACAGTAATATAAAAATAAGAGCAGAGCAGCTGTATACACACAAATGCTGCGTGTTTGCACATGAATTTTGTTTCCTCTTGAACACATTTGGGGTGTGCACCGTTCCTGGAGGTACTGCAATACCAGGTCGATGCGTAGAGTGGACGGAGCAAGCCCCTCTTCCATCTCCCTATTCCAAAAATCCATTTAATATATGGTCCCCGGATAGGGGACGTATCAGATATTAAACTGATAAGAACAGATACTACACTTGATCTTAGCCAAAAGGCCGAGAAGCGATACCGCAAAAGGGTTGGAGGTAGAGACGGGATTCGATGCACCGTCGCCCTCACTGAGGGTGTTAGAAAGAAGTTACATGGTGGCGATCAGAGAAATGAAGTGAAACAAAGGACAGAGAAAATATGTCAATCACTGGGAAAGAATGTAACTTTAGAATGATTGAATGAAACGGTCTCCAATTACTAAAGCCAAAAAGAATAATACAGAAGTCTTGAAATCTGAAAAATACTAGTTTGAAACTAAAATTAGAGTCTGTTTAAGGACTAAAGGCGTTAAACGTTCACTAAACTTAAGTTACCGTGAATGTTTTGTTTGCATTTTATCTGTCTGTTAAATTAAACTGCCGGCTGTTGGTTTAAAAGGTCTGTGTTGCAATTATTCTTTACCTTACCACTCCTTTGAGTCTACAACTCGTCCCGCATGTTGTATCTGATTGATAATAGAATAGAATAGAGAACGTTATTGTCACTGTTGCAGAACAATGGAAGGTAATTTAGCAGCTCATAGATTTGCAGCACGATACAATTCAAGCACGCAAAAACGACACATAGGCAAGCCTTGCATAATAGTAATATAAAAATGAGAGCAGAGCAGCAGTACACAAACAAATGCTACATGTTTGTACATTAATTTTGTTTCTTTTTAAACACAGTTGGGGGGTGCACCGTTCCTGGAGGTACTGCAATACCAGGTCGATGCGTAGAGTGGACAGAGCAAGCCCCTATTCCATCTCCCTGTTCCAAAAATCCATTTAATATATGGTCCCCGGATAGGGGACGTATCAGATATTAAACTGATAAGAACAGATACTACACTTGATCTTAGCCAAAAGGCCGAGAAGCGATACAGCAAAAGGGTTGGAGGTAGAGACGGGATTCGATGCACCGTCGCCCTCACTGAGGGTGTTAGAAAGAAGTTACATGGTGGCGATCAGAGAAATGAAGTGAAACAAAGGACAGAGAAAATATGTCAATCACTGGGAAAGAATGTAACTTGAGAATGATTGAATGAAACGGTCTCCAATTACTAAAGCCTAAAAGAATAATACAGAAGTCTTGAAATCGGAAAAATACTAGTTTGAAACTAAAATTAGAGTCTGTGTAAGGACTAAAGGCGTTAAACGTTCACTAAACTTAAGTTACCGTGAATGTTTTTTTTTGCATTTTATCTGTCTGTTAAATTAAACTGCCGGCTGTTGGTTTAAAAGGTCTGTGTTGCAATTATTCTTTACCTTACCACTCCTTTGAGTCTACAACTCGTCCCGCATGTTGTATCTGATTGATAATAGAATAGAATAGAGAACGTTATTGTCACTGTTGCAGAACAATGGAAGGCAGTTTAGCAGCTCTTAGATTTGCAGCACGATACAATTCAAGCACGCAAAAACGACACATAGGCAAGCCTTGCATAATAGTAATATAAAAATGAGAGCAGAGCAGCAGTACACAAACAAATGCTACATGTTTGTACATTAACTTTGTTTCTTTTTAAACACAGTTGGTGGGTGCACCGTTCCTGGAGGTACTGCAATACCAGGTCGATGCGTAGAGTGGACGGAGCAAGCCCCTATTCCATCTCCCTGTTCCAAAAATCCATTTAATATATGGTCCCCGGATAGGGGACGTATCAGATATTAAACTGATAAGAACAGATACTACACTTGATCTTAGCCAAAAGGCCGAGAAGCGATACAGCAAAAGGGTTGGAGGTAGAGACGGGATTCGATGCACCGTCGCCCTCACTGAGGGTGTTAGAAAGAAGTTACATGGTGGCGATCAGAGAAATGAAGGACAGAGAAAATATGTCAATCACTGGGAAAGAATGTAACTTTAGAATGATTGAATGAAACGGTCTCAAATTACTAAAGCCAAAAAGAATATTAATACAGAAGTCTTGAAATCGGAAAAATACTAGTTTGAAACTAAAACTTCAGAAAGAGTCTGGCAGCTGTTAGATTAGCAGCACGATACAATTCAAGCACCCAAAAACTACACATAGGCAAGCCTTGCATAATAGTAATATAAAAATAAGAGCAGAGCAGCGGCATACACACAAATGCTGCGTGTTTACACATGAATTTTGTTTCTTCTTGAACACATTTGGGGGGTGCACCGTTCCTGGAGGTACTGCAATACCAGGTCGATGCGTAGAGTGGACGGAGCAAGCCCCTATTCCATCTCCCTGTTCCAAAAATCCATTTAATATATGGTCCCCGAATAGAGGACGTATCAGATATTAAACTGATAAGAACAGATACTACACTTGATCTTAGCCAAAAGGCCGAGAAGCGTTACCGCAAAAGGGTTGGAGGTAGAGACGGGATTCGATGCACCGTCGCCCTCACTGAGGGTGTTAGAAAGAAGTTACATGGTGGCGATCAGAGAAATGAAGTGAAACAAAGGACAGAGAAAATATGTCAATCACTGGGAAAGAATGTAACTTGAGAATGATTGAATGAAACGGTCTCCAATTACTAAAGCCTAAAAGAATAATACAGAAGTCTTGAAATCTGAAAAATACTAGTTTGAAACTAAAATTAGAGTCTGTTTAAGGACTAAAGGCGTTAAACGTTCACTAAACTTAAGTTACTGTGAATGTTTTGTTTGCATTTTATCTGTCTGTTAAATTAAACTGCCGGCTGTTGGTTTAAAAGGTCTGTGTTGCAATTATTCTTTACCTTACCACTCCTTTGAGTCTACAACTCGTCCCGCATGTTGTATCTGATTGATAATAGAATAGAATAGAGAACGTTATTGTCACTGTTGCAGAACAATGGAAGGCAGTTTAGCAGCTCTTAGATTTGCAGCACGATAAAATTCAAGCACGCAAAGACGACACATAGGCAAGCCTTGCATAATAGTAATATAAAAATGAGAGCAGAGCAGCAGTACACAAACAAATGCTACATGTTTGTACATTAATTTTGTTTCTTTTTAAACACAGTTGGGGGGTGCACCGTTCCTGGAGGTACTGCAATACCAGGTCGATGCGTAGAGTGGACGGAGCAAGCCCCTATTCCATCTCCCTGTTCCAAAAATCCATTTAATATATGGTCCCCGGATAGGGGACGTATCAGATATTAAACTGATAAGAACAGATACTACACTTGATCTTAGCCAAAAGGCCGAGAAGCGATACAGCAAAAGGGTTGGAGGTAGAGACGGGATTCGATGCACCGTCGCCCTCACTGAGGGTGTTAGAAAGAAGTTACATGGTGGCGATCAGAGAAATGAAGTGAAACAAAGGACAGAGAAAATATGTCAATCACTGAGAAAGAATGTAACTTTAGAATGATTGAATGAAACGGTCTCAAATTACTAAAGCCAAAAAGAATATTAATACAGAAGTCTTGAAATCGGAAAAATACTAGTTTGAAACTAAAATTAGAGTCTGTTTAAGGACTAAAGGCGTTAAACGTTCACTAAACTTAAGTTACCGTGAATGTTTTGTTTGCATTTTATCTGTCTGTTAAATTAAACTGCCGGCTGTTGGTTTAAAAGGTCTGTGTTGCAATTATTCTTTACCTTACCACTCCTTTGAGTCTACAACTCGTCCCGCATGTTGTATCTGATTGATAATAGAATAGAATAGAGAACATTATTGTCACTGTTGCAGAACAATGGAAGGCAGTTTAGCAGCTCTTAGATTTGCAGCACGATACAATTCAAGCACGCAAAAACGACACATAGGCAAGCCTTGCATAATAGTAATATAAAAATAAGAGCAGAGCAGCGGTATACACACAAATGCTGCGTGTTTGCACATGAATTTTGTTTCTTCTTGAACACATTTGGGGGGTGCACCGTTCCTGGAGGTACTGCAATACCAGGTCGACGCGTAGAGTGGACGGAGCAAGCCCCTATTCCATCTCCCTGTTCCAAAAATCCATTTAATATATGGTCCCCGGATAGGGGACGTATCAGATATTAAACTGATAAGAACAGATACTACACTTGATCTTAGCCAAAAGGCCGAGAAGCGATACAGCAAAAGGGTTGGAGGTAGAGACGGGATTCGATGCACCGTCGCCCTCACTGAGGGTGTTAGAAAGAAGTTACATGGTGGCGATCAGAGAAATGAAGTGAAACAAAGGACAGAGAAAATATGTCAATCACTGGGAAAGAATGTAACTTTAGAATGATTGAATGAAACGGTTCCAATTACTAAAGCCAAAAAGAATATTAATACAGAAGTCTTGAAATCTGAAAAATACTAGTTTGAAACTAGAACTTCAGAAATAGTCTGGCAGCTGTTAGATTAGCAGCACGATACAATTCAAGCAACCAACAACGACACATAGGCAAGTGCTTCATAATAGTAATATAAAAATAAGAGCAGAGCAGCGGTATACACACAAATGCTACATGTTTGTACATTAATTTTGTTTCTCCTTGAACAAATTTGGGGCGTTCACCGTTCCTGGAGGTACTGCAATACCAGGTCGATGCGTAGAGTGGACGGAGCAAGCCCCTATTCCATCTCCCTGTTCCAAAAATCCATTTAATATATGGTCCCCGGATAGGGGACGTATCAGATATTAAACTGATAAGAACAGATACTACACTTAATCTTAGCCAAAAGGCCGAGAAGCGATACAGCAAAAGGATTGGAGGTAGAGACGGGATTCGATGCACCGTCGCCCTCACTGAGGGTGTTAGAAAGAAGTTACATGGTGGCGATCAGAGAAATGAAGTGAAACAAAGGACAGAGAAAATATGTCAATCACTGGGAAAGAATGTAACTTTAGAATGATTGAATGAAACGGTTCCAATTACTAAAGCCAAAAAGAATATTAATACAGAAGTCTTGAAATCGGAAAAATACTAGTTTGAAACTAAAACTTCACAAAGAGTCTGGCAGCTGTTAGATTAGCAGCACGATACAATTCAAGCACCCAAAAACGACACATAGGCAAGCCTTGCATAACAGTAATATAAAAATAAGAGCAGAGCAGCTGTATACACACAAATGCTGCGTGTTTGCACATGAATTTTGTTTCCTCTTGAACACATTTGGGGTGTGCACCGTTCCTGGAGGTACTGCAATACCAGGTCGATGCGTAGAGTGGACGGAGCAAGCCCCTCTTCCATCTCCCTATTCCAAAAATCCATTTAATATATGGTCCCCGGATAGGGGACGTATCAGATATTAAACTGATAAGAACAGATACTACACTTGATCTTAGCCAAAAGGCCGAGAAGCGATACCGCAAAAGGGTTGGAGGTAGAGACGGGATTCGATGCACCGTCGCCCTCACTGAGGGTGTTAGAAAGAAGTTACATGGTGGCGATCAGAGAAATGAAGTGAAACAAAGGACAGAGAAAATATGTCAATCACTGGGAAAGAATGTAACTTTAGAATGATTGAATGAAACGGTCTCCAATTACTAAAGCCAAAAAGAATAATACAGAAGTCTTGAAATCTGAAAAATACTAGTTTGAAACTAAAATTAGAGTCTGTTTAAGGACTAAAGGCGTTAAACGTTCACTAAACTTAAGTTACCGTGAATGTTTTGTTTGCATTTTATCTGTCTGTTAAATTAAACTGCCGGCTGTTGGTTTAAAAGGTCTGTGTTGCAATTATTCTTTACCTTACCACTCCTTTGAGTCTACAACTCGTCCCGCATGTTGTATCTGATTGATAATAGAATAGAATAGAGAACGTTATTGTCACTGTTGCAGAACAATGGAAGGTAATTTAGCAGCTCATAGATTTGCAGCACGATACAATTCAAGCACGCAAAAACGACACATAGGCAAGCCTTGCATAATAGTAATATAAAAATGAGAGCAGAGCAGCAGTACACAAACAAATGCTACATGTTTGTACATTAATTTTGTTTCTTTTTAAACACAGTTGGGGGGTGCACCGTTCCTGGAGGTACTGCAATACCAGGTCGATGCGTAGAGTGGACAGAGCAAGCCCCTATTCCATCTCCCTGTTCCAAAAATCCATTTAATATATGGTCCCCGGATAGGGGACGTATCAGATATTAAACTGATAAGAACAGATACTACACTTGATCTTAGCCAAAAGGCCGAGAAGCGATACAGCAAAAGGGTTGGAGGTAGAGACGGGATTCGATGCACCGTCGCCCTCACTGAGGGTGTTAGAAAGAAGTTACATGGTGGCGATCAGAGAAATGAAGTGAAACAAAGGACAGAGAAAATATGTCAATCACTGGGAAAGAATGTAACTTGAGAATGATTGAATGAAACGGTCTCCAATTACTAAAGCCTAAAAGAATAATACAGAAGTCTTGAAATCGGAAAAATACTAGTTTGAAACTAAAATTAGAGTCTGTGTAAGGACTAAAGGCGTTAAACGTTCACTAAACTTAAGTTACCGTGAATGTTTTTTTTTGCATTTTATCTGTCTGTTAAATTAAACTGCCGGCTGTTGGTTTAAAAGGTCTGTGTTGCAATTATTCTTTACCTTACCACTCCTTTGAGTCTACAACTCGTCCCGCATGTTGTATCTGATTGATAATAGAATAGAATAGAGAACGTTATTGTCACTGTTGCAGAACAATGGAAGGCAGTTTAGCAGCTCTTAGATTTGCAGCACGATACAATTCAAGCACGCAAAAACGACACATAGGCAAGCCTTGCATAATAGTAATATAAAAATGAGAGCAGAGCAGCAGTACACAAACAAATGCTACATGTTTGTACATTAACTTTGTTTCTTTTTAAACACAGTTGGTGGGTGCACCGTTCCTGGAGGTACTGCAATACCAGGTCGATGCGTAGAGTGGACGGAGCAAGCCCCTATTCCATCTCCCTGTTCCAAAAATCCATTTAATATATGGTCCCCGGATAGGGGACGTATCAGATATTAAACTGATAAGAACAGATACTACACTTGATCTTAGCCAAAAGGCCGAGAAGCGATACAGCAAAAGGGTTGGAGGTAGAGACGGGATTCGATGCACCGTCGCCCTCACTGAGGGTGTTAGAAAGAAGTTACATGGTGGCGATCAGAGAAATGAAGGACAGAGAAAATATGTCAATCACTGGGAAAGAATGTAACTTTAGAATGATTGAATGAAACGGTCTCAAATTACTAAAGCCAAAAAGAATATTAATACAGAAGTCTTGAAATCGGAAAAATACTAGTTTGAAACTAAAACTTCAGAAAGAGTCTGGCAGCTGTTAGATTAGCAGCACGATACAATTCAAGCACCCAAAAACTACACATAGGCAAGCCTTGCATAATAGTAATATAAAAATAAGAGCAGAGCAGCGGCATACACACAAATGCTGCGTGTTTACACATGAATTTTGTTTCTTCTTGAACACATTTGGGGGGTGCACCGTTCCTGGAGGTACTGCAATACCAGGTCGATGCGTAGAGTGGACGGAGCAAGCCCCTATTCCATCTCCCTGTTCCAAAAATCCATTTAATATATGGTCCCCGAATAGAGGACGTATCAGATATTAAACTGATAAGAACAGATACTACACTTGATCTTAGCCAAAAGGCCGAGAAGCGTTACCGCAAAAGGGTTGGAGGTAGAGACGGGATTCGATGCACCGTCGCCCTCACTGAGGGTGTTAGAAAGAAGTTACATGGTGGCGATCAGAGAAATGAAGTGAAACAAAGGACAGAGAAAATATGTCAATCACTGGGAAAGAATGTAACTTGAGAATGATTGAATGAAACGGTCTCCAATTACTAAAGCCTAAAAGAATAATACAGAAGTCTTGAAATCTGAAAAATACTAGTTTGAAACTAAAATTAGAGTCTGTTTAAGGACTAAAGGCGTTAAACGTTCACTAAACTTAAGTTACTGTGAATGTTTTGTTTGCATTTTATCTGTCTGTTAAATTAAACTGCCGGCTGTTGGTTTAAAAGGTCTGTGTTGCAATTATTCTTTACCTTACCACTCCTTTGAGTCTACAACTCGTCCCGCATGTTGTATCTGATTGATAATAGAATAGAATAGAGAACGTTATTGTCACTGTTGCAGAACAATGGAAGGCAGTTTAGCAGCTCTTAGATTTGCAGCACGATAAAATTCAAGCACGCAAAGACGACACATAGGCAAGCCTTGCATAATAGTAATATAAAAATGAGAGCAGAGCAGCAGTACACAAACAAATGCTACATGTTTGTACATTAATTTTGTTTCTTTTTAAACACAGTTGGGGGGTGCACCGTTCCTGGAGGTACTGCAATACCAGGTCGATGCGTAGAGTGGACGGAGCAAGCCCCTATTCCATCTCCCTGTTCCAAAAATCCATTTAATATATGGTCCCCGGATAGGGGACGTATCAGATATTAAACTGATAAGAACAGATACTACACTTGATCTTAGCCAAAAGGCCGAGAAGCGATACAGCAAAAGGGTTGGAGGTAGAGACGGGATTCGATGCACCGTCGCCCTCACTGAGGGTGTTAGAAAGAAGTTACATGGTGGCGATCAGAGAAATGAAGTGAAACAAAGGACAGAGAAAATATGTCAATCACTGAGAAAGAATGTAACTTTAGAATGATTGAATGAAACGGTCTCAAATTACTAAAGCCAAAAAGAATATTAATACAGAAGTCTTGAAATCGGAAAAATACTAGTTTGAAACTAAAATTAGAGTCTGTTTAAGGACTAAAGGCGTTAAACGTTCACTAAACTTAAGTTACCGTGAATGTTTTGTTTGCATTTTATCTGTCTGTTAAATTAAACTGCCGGCTGTTGGTTTAAAAGGTCTGTGTTGCAATTATTCTTTACCTTACCACTCCTTTGAGTCTACAACTCGTCCCGCATGTTGTATCTGATTGATAATAGAATAGAATAGAGAACATTATTGTCACTGTTGCAGAACAATGGAAGGCAGTTTAGCAGCTCTTAGATTTGCAGCACGATACAATTCAAGCACGCAAAAACGACACATAGGCAAGCCTTGCATAATAGTAATATAAAAATAAGAGCAGAGCAGCGGTATACACACAAATGCTGCGTGTTTGCACATGAATTTTGTTTCTTCTTGAACACATTTGGGGGGTGCACCGTTCCTGGAGGTACTGCAATACCAGGTCGACGCGTAGAGTGGACGGAGCAAGCCCCTATTCCATCTCCCTGTTCCAAAAATCCATTTAATATATGGTCCCCGGATAGGGGACGTATCAGATATTAAACTGATAAGAACAGATACTACACTTGATCTTAGCCAAAAGGCCGAGAAGCGATACAGCAAAAGGGTTGGAGGTAGAGACGGGATTCGATGCACCGTCGCCCTCACTGAGGGTGTTAGAAAGAAGTTACATGGTGGCGATCAGAGAAATGAAGTGAAACAAAGGACAGAGAAAATATGTCAATCACTGGGAAAGAATGTAACTTGAGAATGATTGAATGAAACGGTCTCCAATTACTAAAGCCAAAAAGAATATTAATACAGAAATCTTGAAATCGGAAAAATACTAGTTTGAAACTAAAACTTCAGAAAGAGTCTGGCAGCTGTTAGATCAGCAGCACGATACAATTCAAGCAACCAACAACGACACATAGGCAAGTGTTGCATAATAGTAATATAAGAATAAGAGCAGAGCAGCGGTATACACACAAATGCTGCGTGTTTGCACATGAATTTTGTTTCTTCTTGAACACATTTTGGGGGTGCACCGTTCCTGGAGGTACTGCAATACCAGGTCGATGCGTAGAGTGGACGGAGCAAGCCCCTATTCCATCTCCCTGTTCCAAAAATCCATTTAATATATGGTCCCCGGATAGGGGACGTATCAGATATTAAACTGATAAGAACAGATTTTTTTTTTTTTGCAAAGATTTATTGACACTCAAAACATTTACATTTCTTGAATGCTTTACCCATATAAAAACACATTTCAGGTCACTTTGGCATTTCATAAAATCACATCAGTAAATAAATAAGTTTTCTATGTGGATGGTGTTATGTGTTGCGTGTCTATTAAAATTCTTTAAAAAAGGGGGGGTGCATTTGTCAAGATTTGTCTCATTTATGTTTATTTTTGTGCAGGAGCACAGTGAGTCCCTACCAAGGGTAACTCATGTTGCTCTCCCAAACAGTCGGTCTCTCCGGTTCCTGCCTTGGTGTTCATGTGAGATCTCCACCCAGTTGCTCCTTCCCACCAGCCTCACCCGGAGGATCAGGCTGCCGCTGCTTTGAACTTTCCCATTGTGGCTCCGGCTCCTTCGTCCGAATGAGCACAGAGGCGATTCTTCTTTGTGGCTGTGTCCTAGACCGGCCATCTGCCGCCCCGGCAAGTTGGACTGTCGCCGCAGCCATTCGGATCACAGCCACGGGGGGGATCTGCTTGTGCCTTCTCACCAGCAAGTTTCTGGAGGTCCATATTGCATCTTTGATGGCAGCCAGGGTGAGCCATTGCTTAGCAAAGTCTTTCTTTTGGATCTTTTTTTGGCTCACCCCATAGAGCACTAATTGTGCTGTCAGGATCTCCTTTGCTGGCAAGTGCGGGAAATGCAAGGAGCCGGCCATTTTCCACTGTTCTGCGGCAGCGCTGCACTCCCAGAGCAGATGCCTCACTGACTCAGGCTCACCACAGCCCGATCGGGGGCAGGTTGAGAGCGCCAACATGCCCCGGGAGTGCATTACAGACCTGACCGGGAGAATCTCATGGGCCACCATCCATGACAGGTCCCGGAGTCTGTTTGAGAGAGCAGGATGGTTTACATTTTGCCAAACAGTTGAGGGCTCACCAAGTGCAAGCCCGCGCACTGGACTCACTGGTTCCTGCTCCTGCACAAAAGAGATCAGAGAACGATGGTTAGTTAAAATATGCAACTCCTCCTGCTCCAGTTTAAAGTGCTTTAAGAACTTTTGGATAAAAGCATAGGCTGGTGGCAGGCTAAAAGACACAGGTACTTTTAGATCCGTAGGTAAAATCTTCAGTCTTCTGAGGTAGGATCCCATCCAGAATCGTGACATTGCAGTTGTCTTTGGGTTTCTGAATGGGTCTGTGGCAGCTATGATGTGTCGTGTGGTATATTGGCTTCCTAAAAATAGGTAAAAGTCTGGCACTCCTTTTCCTCCTTTCTCTTTTGGCCGTTTCATCACGTCTCTCCTCAGTCTTTCCCACTTGGATCCCCATAAGAAATAGAAGATGGCTCGATCCAGAGCTAGAAGCACCTTTCTAGGTGGGGTAAAAACAGAACCGATCAGTAAAAGCAAGGGTAAAATCACTGCCTTGATGATTAAAACCTTTCCTTCCATGGTCAGTCCCCTCAGTCCCCAGTAGCCTAGTCTCTGTCTAACTTTCCCTAACACGTCCGGCCAGTTTGTTTTTCCTCCCCCTTCTTGATCAAATTTGATCCCCAGTATTTTCTGGTCAGTCTGGGTCATAGTCAGGGGGAGATCTGTCCTCTCAGTCACTGTCCATGGTCCATAAAGTTGGGCTTGAGTCTTACTTCTGTTCAGTTTTGACCCAGAGGCCCGTCCAAACCAGTCCGTCAAGTCCAGCGTCCTGTTGACAGATAAAAGGTCATTGCATAAAAGGTTCACGTCGTCCATATATAAAAAACATTTACTCTCCAGTCCTCCGCTTCCCGGGATCCCAATCCCCTTGATTCGTTGGTCCCTTCTCAAGATCTGTGCCAATGGTTCTATACAGATAACGTAGAGGAGGGCAGATAACGGACAACCCTGACGGACACCGCAGTTAATATCTACTGCTTTTGTCAGGTGCCCATTTACAGCAAATCTACTGGTAATACCCCGATACAGCAATCCCACCCAAGCTATAAACCTGTCTGGGAACCCCATTTTTGGCAGTACTTGGAAGAGGTACTGGTGCGAGACCCGATCAAAGGCTTTCTCAAAGTCTAAATTTAGGACTACTAGCCGGATGTTTCTGTCTCTCGCCAAACAGATGGTGTCTCGGATCAGTGCGAGGCTGTCGGTGATCTTCCTCCCCGGGATGGCACAGGCTTGATCCGGGTGAATCAGTTCTTCTAAAAACAAGGACATTCGAGAAGCTAGAAGTTTACTAAAAAGTTTACAGTCAGTGTTTAAAAGTGTGATAGGTCTCCAGTTCTTCAGGTCTGTCTTATCGTTACTTTTATAAAGGAGAGTCACTATCCCTATTCTAAAACTATCAGGAAGTCTGTCAAGTTGCTCGAACTCCTTAAAAACAGTAATCAGATCAGGTGCTAAAATGTCCCAAAAGGTTAGATAAAATTCTACAGGGAGCCCATCCTGTCCCGGGGACTTCCTTTTTTTAAAACTTTGAAGACATTTATTCAGTTCCGTGATGTTAAAGTCTTGGGTTAAAAGCACACTGTCGTTTACTGTCTTATCAATAAAATTTAGAACTTCAGTCATGGTGTCAGTTTTGACAGGTTTTTCTTGATACAATTCTCCATAAAATTTTTCAACAACTTGTTTAATCTCTTCTGTTGTTTCTGTTATGCACCCATTTTCTTTTTTTAAATTTAAAATACTCCCCCTTTTATTTATAATTTTTTTAAAGAAATACCTTGTGCACTTCTCACCCTCTTCAATTTCCTGTTCTCTGCTCCTTAAAATGACACCTTTACTTTGGAGTTCTGCTAAAGCTGACATTTCTGTTTTGACTTGTTTAATATCTTCTTTAAAATCCATGCCATTTTGATTTAATTTAAAATACCGTTGAAGTCGTTTCTGCAGTCCCATCATGCATCTATTTTCTTTGTTCTTTTTTCTCTTTCCTGCCTGTCTAAAAAAGGTCTGAGTCCTTCCCTTCACCATTTCCCACCAGTGTGCACGTGTATCGTAAAAATCTTGAAGGCTCTGCCACTCTCGAAGCTGCTCCCTGTAACGAGTGACCAACTCTTTATCCTCTAACAGGGAGCAGTTGAGTTTCCACAGACCACTTCCTGGTGTCACACCTGAAGTAAGTGAGAGGGGGCAGGTGAGTATCAGGTGATCAGAAAAAAAGACAGGGGTTAATCTAGCATCAGTTGGTGGGCAGCCCCGTGTAAAAATATAATCTATGCGAGAGGCTTTGGTACCATCACCACTGAACCAGGTGAAGCCCTCCTCTCTAGGATGCATGGTCTTAAAACAGTCTTGTAGATTAAAATCCTTACATATGCCCTGTAATAAAACTGATGTTTTGTCAACTTTAAAATCTTCCCCTGCTCTTTTTCTATCATTTTTATTTAAAACACAGTTAAAATCACCCCCTACTACTAGTGGGACCCTACCTAGCATGTGGGACTGCAGATCCTCTAAAAGATCATACCTGTCATTTTTTTCATTGAAGCCATAAATATTTAAGAGGTTAAAATCCTGTCCATTAAAAGTCAGATGTATTACAAGTGCACGACCATCTCTCACCACAGTGCTGCCCTTCACCAAGACTTGAGGATTCTTTATTAAAATGGCTACTCCATCATTTTTGTTGTTGTTTGATCCGCTCCATATTGATGTGTGTGGCCACATCTCCTCCCATTGTCTATAGTGGTTTAAAAACGGTATGCAACATTCCTGTAATAAAAACACATCTGACTTAAAAGAGTTAAGAAAGGATAAAACACTCTGGGCTCTTACTCTCGACTTCACACTTCTCACATTGATGGTTGAGATGGTAAGTGTCATGAGTGTGATTGGCAACAACAGGTATGAAATTTTTAAAGGGCTAAGGTGAGCTAAGGAATGTTAAAAACCACTTATGGGAAACTGTTATGTGATTTTTTGTGAGCGGAGCTTTTTCTTCACTCCTATTGGTGGAGGGTGAAGAGATTGGGCTCCACTCCCTGGTTGGACTCTAGGGGTTGAACTCAGGTACAAAGTTTCTTTTAATGGTGAGTCCTTTGGGGTTGGCCTCAGAGCTATTGTTAAAAAGGAGACTTCATTGGGTGAATTGGGGGGGAAAAATCTGTGCTCTTCCCCAGATGAACTGTCTGAGGAGGTCACAACTCTTCCCCTCTTCTCCGAGCCTGCAGGAAACTCAAAGGACAATTCTGTTGCAAGCCTCTTTGTTTGTTGAGCATTGGGAAGGGAGGGGAGGAGGGAGGAGGGGAGGAGGGAGGGGGGTGGGGAGGGAGCATGGCAGTAGTTTTGTGGCTGTCTTCCTTCACTATAGTAGATAGCTCCTCCTCCTTCCTGCTTCTCCCTGCCCTCCTCTAATTTTTCCATGGGTAGGGGTGTTGCAGGCCTCTCCCCTTCCTCACCTGATCCTTCTCCTCCAATCACAGGATTTGGCGGGAGATTTGAAATTTCTAAGTCAGCTGTTTCAATTTGTTCTGTAATCAGTTCCCTTTGTCCTTCATTTTGTCCATTTCCTTTTATTGCTTTTAGCTTGTTGGCAAAGGATTTAGGGCAATCTCTGAAGAGGTGGTTTAAATCTCCACAGAGGTTACACTTTCTGCCATTGGTACATTCTTCAAAAGTATGTCCAATTTCTCTACATTTACCACAAATAGTTTGTGTGCATGCTTCTGCCAGGTGCCCATGCTCACCACACTTGCGGCAGAGCTTGGGCTGTCCCTGGTAGTGGATGTAGCCCCTGTTATTTCCCAGAACTATCACAGATGGTAAGTGTTTCAGGCCTTGAAAGCCTTGGGGATCCTGCCATTGTTGTATGGGGATCCTCCAAGTACAGTTCCAAATACCATCTTCATCTCTTACTTTGATAGCCTGGCCTTTGACAGTGCAATATCTTCCCAGCCACACACATATGTCGTCTGCATTCACAGTTTCATTGAACATCCTGACAATGACCGTTTTATAGGCATTATCAGTCAGTTTCTCAACAATGAAAGCAGAGAGCTGGGTTTTTACATTTTCAAATTTTACCCAAAAATCTCTGAACAAAACCGCTGAACGGAAACTTACATCAAATCCTTTGTTATAAGGAAGAGTCAAAATACAATTCAGGTCATCAGGGTTGAAACCCAAAGCCTTCTGGATTAGCTTCCTGGAGAAGTCTAATCTTGACATCTCCAGGAGCTTTCCGTCTATCTCTTTGAACATAAAGCGCACACTGTGGTGCCTCCGCATGCCTGCATGGTTGGCCGACATGGTTGGCGGAGGCACCACTAAGTGGTGTTAAAAGGCACTCAAAACAAAACTCCCAATAAATAGGTAGGCTGAATAAACCAAGGAGATAAAACTAGAAAAGGCTAGAAAAAGTTAATTATGAAAATATAAGAGGACTAAAGGGTACTTACCTTTCCACTTTCGGCCTGGTTGAGATGTTATCACCTGCAATGTACAAGTGCAGAAGCCTCTAAGTCAATGAATTCCTATCAGTTAAAGTTTTGCAACTACTGTGAAGTTGAACCACTTTTAACTAAGGAATGAAGTAAATATTCTCCCAGCAATAATGGTTTGAATTAGTACCACAACAGGTAAGAATTATAACCACCAACAGGAGATGATCACTGTCTTAGCCAAAAGGCCGAGAAGCGATACCACAAAAGGGTTGGAGGTAGAGACGGGATTCGATGCACCGTCGCCCTCACTGAGGGTGTTAGAAAGAAGTTACATGGTGGCGATCAGAGAAATGAAGTGAAACAAAGGACAGAGAAAATATGTCAATCACTGGGAAAGAATGTAACTATAGAATGATTGAAATTTAACAGTCTCCAATTACTAAAGCCTAAAAGAATAATACAGAAGTCTTGAAATCTGAAAAATACTAGTTTGAAACTAAAACTTTAGAATGAGTCTGGCAGCTCTTAGATTAGCAGCACGATACAATTCAAGCACGTAAAAACGACACATAGGCAAGCCTTGCATAATAGTAATATAAAAATGAGAGCGGAGCAGCAGTACACACACACAAATGCTGCATGTTTGCACATGAATTTTGAACACCTCCAAACCTTTTGCGGTATCGCTTCTCGGCCTTTTGGCTAAGATCAAGTGTAGTATCTGTTCTTATCAGTCGCTTCTCGGCCTTTTGGCTAAGACAGTGATCATCTCCTGTTGGTGGTTATAATTCTTACCTGTTGTGGTACTAATTCAAACCATTATCGTTGGGAGAATATTTACTTCATTCCTTGGTTAAAAGTGGTTCAACTTCGCAGTAGTTGTAAAACTTTAACAAATAGGAATTCATTGACTCAGAGGCTTCTGTACTTGTACACTGCAGGTGATAACATCTCGACCAGGCAAAAAGTGGAAAGGTAAGTACCCTTTAGTCCTTTTATATTTTCCTGTATTAACATTTTCTAGCCTTTTCTAGTCTTATTTATTTGGTTTTATCAGCCTACTTATTTATTGGGAGTTTGTTTTGAGTGCCTTTTAACACCACTTAGTGGTGCCTCCGCCAACCATGTCGGCCAATCATGCAGGCATGCGGAGGCACCACAGTGTGCGCTTTATGTTCAAAGAGATAGATGGAAAGCTCCTGGAGATGTCAAGACTAGACTTCTCCAGGAAGCTAATCCAGAAGGCCTTGGGTTTCAACCCTGATGACCTAAACTGTATATTGACTCTTCCTTTTAACAAAGGATTTGATGTAAGTTGTCGTTCAGCGGTTCTGTTCAGAGATTTTTGGGTAAGATTTGAAAATGTAAAAACCCAGCTTTCTGCTTTCAGTGTTGAGAAACTGACTGATAATGCCTATAAAACGGTCATTGTCAGGATGTTCATCAAAGAAGTTACATGGTGGCGATCAGAGAAATGAAGTGAAACAAAGGACAGAGAAAATATGTCAATCACAGGGAAAGAATGTAACTTTAGAATGATTGAATGAAACGGTCTCCAATTACTAAAGCCTAAAAGAATAATAATACAGAAGTCTTGAAATCTGAAAAATACTAGTTTGAAACTAAAATAAGAGTCTGTTTAAGGACTAAAGGCGTTAAACGTTCACTAAACTTAAGTTACCGTGAATGTTTTGTTTGCATTTTATCTTTCTGTTAAATTAAACTGCCGGCTGCTGGTTTAAAAGGTCTGTGTTGCAATTATTCTTTACCTTACCACTCCTTTGAGTCTACAACTCGTCCCGCATGTTGTACCTGATTGGTAAGTAATAGAATAGAATAGAGAACTTTATTGTCACCGTTGCAGAACAATGGAAGGCAGTTTAGCAGCTCTTAGAATAGCAGCATGATACAATTCAAGCACGCAAAAATGACACATGCATTGCATAATAGTAATACAAAAATAGGAGTGGAGCAGCAGTACACACACGGATGCTACATGTTTGCATATTGATTTTGTTTCTTCTTGTACACATTTGGTGGGTGCACCATTCCTGGACGTACTGCAATACCAGGTCGATGCGTAGAGTGGACGGAGCAAGCCCCTATTCCATCTCTCTGTTCCAAAAATCCATTTAATATATGGTCCCCGGATAGGGGACGTATCAGATATTAAACTGATAAGAACAGATACTACACTTGATCTTAGCCAAAAGGCCGAGAAGCGATACCGTAAAAGGGTTGGAGGTAGAGACCGGATTCGATGCACCGTCGCCCTCACTGAGGGTGTTAGAAAGAAGTTACATGGTGGCGATCAGAGAAATGAAGTGAAACAAAGGACAGAGAAAATATGTCAATCACTGGGAAAGAATGTAACTTTAGAATGATTGAAATTTAACAGTCTCCAATTACTAAAGCCAAAAAGAATATTAATACTGAAGTCTTGAAATCGGAAAAATACTAGTTTGAAACTAAAACTTCAGAAAGAGTCTGGCAGCTGTTAGATTAGCAGCACGATACAATTCAAGCACCCAAAAACGACACATAGGCAAGCGTTGCATAATAGTAATATAAAAATAAGAGCGGAGCAGCAGTATACACACAAATGCTGCGTGTTTGCACATGAATTTTGTTTCTTCTTGAACACATTTGGGGGGTGCACCATTCCTAGAGGTACTGCAATACCAGGTCGATGCCTAGAGTGGACGGAGCAAGTTCCAAAAATCCATTTAATATATGGTCCCCGGATAGGGGACGTATCAGATATTAAACTGATAAGAACAGATTTTTTTTTTTGGAAAGATTTATTGACACTCAAAACATTTACATTTCTTGAATGCTTTACCCATATAAAACATTTCAACTCACTTTGACATTTCATAAAATCACATCAGTAAATAAATAAGTTCTCTATGTGGATGGTGTTATGTGTTGCGTGTCTATTAAAATTCTTTAAAAGGGAGTGCATTTGTCAAGATTTGTCTCATTTATGCCTATTTTTGTGCAGGAGCACAGTGAGTCCCTACCAAGGGTAACTCATGTTGCTCTCCCAAACAGTCGGTCTCTCCGGTTCCTGCCCTGGTGTTCAGGTGAGATCTCCACCCTGTTGCTCCTTCCCACCAGCCTCACCCGGAGGATCAGGCTGCCGCTGCTTTGAACTTTCCCATTGTGGCTCCGGCTCCTTCGTCCGAATGAGCACAGAGGCGATTCTTCTTTGTGGCTGTGTCCTAGACCGGCGACCTGCCGCACCGGCAAGTTGAACTGTCGCCGCAGCCATTCGGATCACAACCACGGGGGGGATCTGCTTGTGCCTTCTCACCAGCAAGTTTCTGGAGGTCCATATTGCATCTTTGATGGCAGCCAGGGTGAGCCACTGCTTAGCAAAGTCCTACTTTTGGATTTTTTTTTTGGCTCACCCCATAGAGCACTAATTGTGCTGTCAGGGTCTCCCTTGCCGGCAAGTACGGGAAATGCAAGGAGCCGGCCATTTTCCACTGTTCTGCGGCAGCGCTGCACTCCCAGAGCAAGTGCCTCACCGACTCAGGCTCACCACAGCCCGATCGGGGGCAGGTTGAGAGTGCCAACATGCCCCGGGAGTGCATTACAGACCTGACCGGGAGGATCTCATGGGCCACCATCCATGACAGGTCCCGGAGTCTGTTTGAGAGAGCAGGATGGTTCACATTGCGCCGAACAGTTGAGGGCTCACCGAGTGCAAGCCCGCGCACTGGACTCAGTGGTTCCAGCCAGACAACAATGGTTAGTTAAAATATGCAACTCCTCCTGCTCCAGTTTAAAATGCTTTAAAAACTTTTGGATAAAATCATAGGCTGGTGGCAGGCTAAAAGAAACAGTTACTTTTAGATCCGTAGGTAAAATCTTCAGTCTTCTGAGATAGGATCCCATCCAGAATCGTGACATTGCAGTCATCTTTGGGTTTCTGAATGGGTCTGTGGCAGCTATGATGTGTCGTGTGGTATATTGGCTTCCTAAAAACAGGTAAAAGTCTGGCACTTTGATCACGTCTCTCCTCAGTCTTTCCCACTTGGATCCCCATAAGAAATAGAAGATGGCTCGATCCAGAGCTAGAAGCACCTTTCTGGGTGGGGTAAAAATGGAACCGATCAGTAAAAGCAAGGGTAAAATCACTGCTTTGATGATTAAAACCTTTCCTTCCATGGTCAGTCCCCTCAGTCCCCAGTAGCCTAGTCTCTGTCTAACTTTCCCTAACACGTCCGGCCAGTTTGTTTTCCCTCCCCCTTCTTGATCAAATTTGATCCCCATTATGGTTATTCTGGGTCGTAGTCAGGGGGAGATCTGTCCCCCTGTCCCCATTTTATCTTTCTGTTAAATTAAACTGCCAGCTTCTAGTTTAAAAGACGAAAAGAAGAAAATCAACTTTACAGAATTGTAAAACTTTAACAAACAGGAATTCATTGGCTCAGAGGCTTCCTTACTTGTACACTGCCAGTGATAACATCTATTTATTGGGAGTTTTTGAGTGTTTTTTTAACACCTACCTAGTGGTGCCTCCACCATGTCGGCCAACCATGCAGGCATGCGGAGGCACCACAGTGTGCACTTCATTTTTAAAGAGATAGACGGAACGCTCCTGGAGATGTCAAGACTAGACTTCTCCAGGAAGCTAATCCAGAAGGCCTTGGGTTTCAACCCTGATGACTTAAATTGTATATTGACACTTCCTTTTAACAAAGGATTTGATGTAAGCTTTCGTTCAGCTGTTTTGTTTAGAGCATTTTGGGTAAGACTTGAAAATGTAAAACCCCAGTTTTCTGCGTTCAGTGTTGAGAAACTGACTGATAATGCCTATAAAACGGTCATTGTCAGGATGTTCAATGAAACAGTGAATGCAGATGACATATGTGTGTGGCTGGGAAGATATTGCACTGTCAAAGGCCAGGCTACCAAAGTAAGAGATGAAGATGGTATTTGAAACTGTGCTTGGAGGATCCCCATTCAACAATGGCAGGTTCCCCACGGCTTTCAAGGCCTGAAACACTTACCATCTGTGATATTTCTGGGAAATAACAGGGGCTACATCCAATACCATGGTCAGCCCAAGCCCTGCTGCAAGCATGGTGAGCATGGGCACCTGGCAGAAGCATGCACACAAACTATTTGTGGTAAATGTAGAGGAATTGGTCATACTTTTGAAGAATGTACCAATGGCAGAAAGTGTAATCTCTGTGGAGATTCAAACGACCTCTTCAGAGAATCCCCTAAATCTTTTGCCAACAAGCTAAAAGCAATAAAGGGAAGTGGACAAAATGAAGGACAAAGTGAACCGGTTACAGAGCTAATTGAAACAGTTGACCTAGAAAATTCAAATCTCCCGCCAAATCCTGTGATTGGAGGAGAAGGATCAGGTGAGGAAGGGGAGAGGCCTGCAACAGCCCCACCCATGGAAAAATCAGGAGGGTGGGGAGATGCAGGAAGGAGGCGGAGTTACCTACTATACTGAAGGCAGACAATTTTTGGTGAAGGGCAGCACTGTGGTGAGAAATGGTCGAGCACTTGTAGTACATCTGACTTTTAATGGACAGGATTTTAACTTCTTAAATATTTATGGTTTCAATGAAAAAATGACAGGTATGATGTTTTAGAGGATCTGCAGTCCCACATGCTAGGTAGGGTCCCACTAGTTGTAGGGGGTGATTTTAACTGTGTTTTTAAAAAAAATAGATGGAAAAAGAACAGGGGAAGATTTTAAAGCTGACAAAACATGGGTTTAATTACAGGGCATATGTAAGGATTTTAATCTACAAGACTGTTTTAAAACCATGCAAGGAAGGACCTAGACTTTTTTTTAGACAGGCAGGGGAAAAAAGAACAGAGAAAACAGATGCATGATGGGACTGCAGAAACAACTTCAACGGTATTTTAAATTAAATCAAGATGGCATGGATTTTAGAGAAGATATTTAACAAGTCAAAACAGACACCATAAACAGTGTGCTTTTAACCCAAGACTTTAACATCATGGAACTGAACAAATGTCTTCAAAGTTTAAAAAAAAAAAGGAAGTCCCCGGGACAGGATGGGCTCCCTGTAGAATTTTATTTGACTTTTTGGGAGATTTTAGCACCTGATCTGATCACAGTTTTTAAGGAGTTTGAGCAACTTGACCGACTTCCTGACAGTTTTAGAATAGGGATAGTGACTCTCCTTTATAAAAGTAATGATAAGACAGACCTGAAGAACTGGAGACCTATCACACTTTTAAACACTGACTGTAAACTTTTTAGTAAACTTCTAGCTTCTCGAATGTCCTTGTTTTTAGAAGAACTGATTGACCTGGATCAAGCCTGTGCCATCCCGGGGAGGAAGATCACCGACAGCCTCGCACTGATCCGAGACACCATCTGTTATGCGAGAGACAGAAACATCCGGCTAGTAGTCCTAAATTTAGACTTTGAGAAAGCCTTTGATCGGGTCTCGCACCAGTACCTTTTCCAGGTACCGCCACAAATGGGGTTCCCAGACAGTTTTTTTAGCTTGGTTGGGATTGCTGAATCGGGGTATTACCAGCAGATTTGTTGTAAATGGGCACCTGACAAAAGCAGTAGATATTAACTGCGGTGTCCATCAGGGTTGTCCGTTATCTGCTCTCCTCTACGTTATCTGTATAGAACCACTGGCGCAGATCTTGAGAAGGGACCAACGAATCAAGGGGATTGGGATCCCGGGAAGCGGAGGACTGGAGAGTAAATGTTTTTTATATATGGACGACGTGAACCTTTTATGCAATGACCTTTTATCTGTCAACAGGACGCTGGACTTGACGGACTGGTTCGGACGGGCCTCTGGGTCAAAACTGAACAGAAGTAAGACCCAAGCCCAACTTTATGGACCATGGACAGTGACAGAGAGGACAGATCTCCCCCTGACTACGACCCAGACTGACCAGAAAATACTGGGGATCAAATTTGACCAGGAAGGGGAGGGAAACCAAACTGGCCGGACGTGTTAGGGAAAGTTCAGTTCAGTTCAAAGAGCACTAATCATAGAGTTCAACTTATCCCTTTAAAAAACCCACAATCCTACCACAACAGTTGGAGAAATACTTGAAATTTAGTGCGCTGGGCAATTTTATCGACTGTGTGTTTCTCCTTCCAAGAGAAGTAATTCTGCATTGGATCGCTGTCATCTGAATTATCCAGTAGAGGGCGCCACAGTCCAGTCATCTGTAATAATTCTTTGGTTGTGTAAACTGTATTTACAGACACAGTAATGTAGATAGAAGTATTTGATCAAAATTTAATTATAGTCGAGCAAAAATTAATTAAATAGACCAGTAAAAACTGAAAAAAAGTTTCTATGTCAGGAGCGTCGGAGATTGGCGCTTGCGCAGTCCATCGCGTCAGTGATTTAAGAAGTGGATGAAAACATAGGTCAGGTTTAAGCACATTCTCCATCACCTGCATCTGGACTCCGTCATCATCAGTATTCAAGTGGTAGTCGGTGAATAATAAACATGTGTAGACTAAACATTGTTTAATAGCGTTGAAACCATGATTCTCCTCCTTTAAATTCCTATTGGTTTATCACGGATCACGTGACCAGGAAGCGCCGGTGAGACTAACTTCATTCATTCTAAAGTTACATTATTTCCCAGTGATTCTGAGACATTTTCTTTGTCCTTTGTTTCACTTCATTTCTCTGATCGCCACCATGTAACTTCTGTCTAACACCCTCAGTGAGGGCGACGGTGCATCGAATCCGATCTCTACCTCCGACCCTTTTGCGGTATCGCTTCTCGGCCTTTTGGCTAAGATCAATTGTCATGAGTAGTGATAGCGGACGACCTCCAATGGAGACATCAGCGACAATACCGCAGCATGTGCGAACCGTGCTGAAAAATACCCTGAGATTTATTTGGAAGAGCGATGAGGAGTTTATGGAGAGACGACAGTTTGGATTATCTGTGGTGCTTGGAGTTTTGGGTCTCAAGAGGGACGATGTTTTTTGTCTGCAGCGAAATGCCAGGGACAAGTATTACGATGTCACTTTCTACACTCTCACCAAGACGGAGGAGGTGCAAGGGCTGGCGGCTCGTTTGGCTGATGGTGTCCTCAAACGGTTTCAGGTGCAGAGCCTCTGCCGCACAGGTGAGCGTGTTATCACAATGCACGTTTACAACCCTTGGGTGGCGGAGGAGGCCATTAGATTTTTTCTATCGAGGTATGTGACTATAGTATCGATTATGTCGGACGCTAAAGATACGCTAGGTTTTTGGACTGGAAAACGCCAGGTCCGTGTACTTTTGAAGGATGACCCAGATGGCCACGATGGGTTTTGCCATCCTCCGGCTACTTTCACCATTGGCACGATCAGAGGTTACCTGTATTATGCAGGCCAGCCTCAGTACTGCAGACAATGTGCAACGTACGGCCATGTGGCCTCGTCATGCAAGCAGGTGCGATGCAGGAATTGTGATGAACTTGGACACACAATGGGGAAATGTGACCGCCGAAAAAGGTGTAGTCTTTGTGGGTCGGAGGGACATTTGTTTAAATACTGCCCCAAAGTTGTTTCCTCTTACGCAGGTGCTGTCAGACGCCATGTGGTCGATGACCCCCAGGCCTCCTCATTAGGGGCAATTGAGGACGCACTTGCCGGACTGATGAGGGACCAGGTGATTGACCCAGGTGCGGCGGACCCACGTGCCGCAACACTGCCCCCTGTGGAGGGCGGTGACTCTGGGGAAAAGCTGGTAGAAGAGGCTGGATACCTGGAGAAGACCGATGCTAATGCTGATTGGGTCACAGTGGGGTCTAGGGGGAGAAAGGGGAAAAGGAGGAGGATTGAGGAACGTGTGTCTGCCTTGTCTCTCTCCCCCCCTGGTTGATGTGAGTTCCCACACTTCGCCTGAGCCTGATGCTCTGGAGGAGAGGCAGGTGGAAATGGGGGCAGAAGAGCATAAAGGCACTGTGAACAAAACTGGCTCTCCTGCCACCCCGACCAAAGGAGACGGGCGGGATGGCAGTGGAGCGGAGGAGTCCCCAACTGGGCACGTTATGACAGAATCTGACAGCAGTGCTCTACCACCGAGTGGTGTCTTAAGAGAGTCTTCGAGTTGGGACTCTGCCCCCACCAAGACCTGCACTGTTTCTGATGACTGCCCCCTATCTTTAGGGGATGGCCTCTCTGGACTGGAGCATCCTTTGCCCTTGCGTGAATTGAGTGGAGATGACTGTTATTCATGACTGAGCACTGGATTAGTGAGTGAACATGATGTTTTGGTTTTTCCTTAATGCAGACTGTCTTCATTTCATATTGTTACTTTAAATGTTAGGGGTTTGAGAAATGCTACTAAGAGAGCTGTGGTTTTCTCTCATTTAAGTTCAATTAATTTCACTCTCTGCCTCGTGCAGGAGGCCCACCTGAAAGATATGGAGGATTTAAGTTTGTTTACAAAAGAATGGGTCAAAGGGGATTCTCGGTGGAGTATCGGTGGTGTTCACTCTTCTGGTGTGGGGACATTATGTGGGTATGGTGATGTAAAGATTGTGGGGAGTTTTTCCTTTATACAAGGTAGGGTTTTGGTTACTGATATTGACTGGAAGGGAATGAGTTTAAGGGTGGTTAACGTATAAAAGAAAGAAAGACGTGAGCTGTTTCTTAGTTTGGACACTCTCTTCATGACCAACCACCACGTGATAGTCGGGGGTGATTTCAACTCCCCAAGTGAAAGCAGTAAAGCGGGTTTCACTTTTCAGAGTTGGACAGGAAAGTACGCTTTATGTGATTCTTATAGCAAATTCCATCCAGATGACCCAGGTTTCACTTGGTCTAATAGCAGGGGAGCAAGGAGCAGAATAGACTATATATTCTGTCCATCAGATTTTCGGGTGATTGGAGCGCGGGTATCACCCGTCTTCTACTCTGATCACAACATGCTATCTGTGGTATTACAACTTGAGACCATAAGGTTTGGGAAAGGGTATTGGAAACTGAACAACAACATCCTAGAGAGCCGGCAGTTTAGGGCAGCTTTCAGGTCTTTTTTCAAAGAGTGTGTCAATATGAAGATGTTTTATGTGAATTTGTGTGACTGGTGGGAGAGCACAAAGGTGCGTATTAAACATTACATACAGGAGTTTTCCAGACAATCAAAACGGGCCGATTTCCGGGAGTATTATCAACTACAAAAGTCTATAGAAAAGTTGATGGTTCACAAAAACAATGGGCGACAAATTGATGAGGATCGACTGAAGCTCTGGCAAAGTAAACAGAGGGGTTTCTTCCACAACAGAGCGGAAGCTTTTAAATATAGGTGTCTCAGGAAGAAGTGGGGGAAGGATGAGAAGTGTTCTTCTTATTTCTTCAAACAAACCAAGGCCCGGGTGAAGAGGAGGTGTATCGTCTCTCTGCATGATGAGTTGGGTGGGGAGATTGACGACCCGGATGGTCTAGTGGAGGTAGTTTTTTCCTACTTTTCCAGATCCTTTAGTGCTGACATGGTAGATCATGATAAAGCTACAGTATTGTTGAATAACGTTGACAGGTTCGTACCAGAAGATCTACGATGCGAATTAGATAAAGATGTACAATTAGATGAAATTTTGAGGGCGCTTGTGTCTTTACAGAATGGGAAGGTTCCGGGAATAGACGGGCTCACCAAAGAGTTCTATGTGGCTTTCTGGGAGGATATTGGGCCTCAGTTGCTAGAGGTGTTTTCCTTTATATGCACATCTGGGAGTATGGGGAAATCCATGAGAGAGGGGGTGATCTCCCTTTTATATAAAAAAAGGGGATCCCTGCAAAGTATCCAACTACAGGCCCCTGACAATGCTGTGCACGGATTATAAGGTTTTTAGTAAGATTTTAACGGTCCGTTTAGTTTCTGCTTTGCCATTTATCATAGGTGCCGATCAAACGTGCAGTTCCAAGGAGACGGGTACACTGGAACCTCATGTTACATCGGGATGTCCTGGCTTACTCACGGGATAGACATCTTCCTATCATTATTCTCAGTCTCGACCAGGAGAAAGCCTTCGACAGGGTCGATCACGAGTTCTTATTTAGGACATTACACAGGTTTGGGTTTGGTAATAACTTTATAAACTGGATGAAAATTTTATACACAGAGGTGGGAAGCAGGGTTAATGTAAATGGAAATCTTGGTGAATGGTTTAGACAAACCAGAGGAGTTCGGCAGGGATGCCCGGCATCGGCTCCATTGTATGTGGTGTTTATTGAAGTGATGGCACAGGCGATCCGGGAAAATGACCGAATCAGGGGTGTACGGCTGCCGGGTGGTGAATCGCTGACCATATCTCAGTTTGCTGACGATACGATATTGTACTTAGAAAATGACTTTTGTTTACAGGAAGCTATGAAAGTTATAGACGTGTTTTCCGGTGCCTCAGGATCTAAAATTAATATGGGTAAATCTCAAGTTAAATATCTGGGAAAGTGGGAAGACAGAATCGACACCCCGCTTGGTCTCTCTTTGTGTGCGGGACCAATGACTGTATTAGGTATATCCTTTGGCAATACAGATGACATTCTAACGAACTGGGGACAACTATTGACAAAAGTGTTAAAGAAGCTGAACCTGTGGAAATTGAGAAGGCTGACTTTCAGTGGAAAAGTTCTAGTCATAAAAGCTGATTTATTGCCGACTTTGCTCCATGTCGCTTATGTTTTTCCAATGCCAGCATTAATTTGTTTGAAGTTACAGAGGGCCCTGTTTGAGTTTATATGGGGCGGGTACGAATATATTAAGAGAGTGACGATGTATCAGCCTGTCGAGAGAGGTGGCAGAGACGTGCCCAACGTTAGGCTTAAGTTGAATGTCATAATGTTTTCAAATATCTGTAAAATGGTGTTGTCACTGCCGGAGCATAAATGCCAGGGTCTGATGAAATTCTGGCTTGCCATTCATCTTCGACCCTTGGCTGTGGCATGGGATAATAGGTTTCCTAAGCCAGAGCTTATGCCTGCGTACTATAATGGTGTGATTAGGTGGGCAAAGAAGCACAGGGAGTGTTGGGACGGAGGCTTAGCCCTCAATCACAAAGAGCTCTACAAGGTACTGATTGCCAGAGTTGACCCTAAAGATGCATGTTATGTTACCGCTGAAGTGTGGAAGAGGACACAGGATAAGAAATTGGACAATAAATTAAAGGATTTCAACTGGCTAGTTCTTCATAAAAGACTGGCAGTAAGGAACACTTTGTTCAATCACAAACTGACCAGGAATAGGTATTGCCCAAGAGCGTGATGTTTTGGTATTGAAACTGTAGAACATGTATTATTTGAGTGCATTTTTGCTCAGCTATTATGGAAGGACTTGGGTCAGAAGTTTGTTGTTTTGAAGAATATGACCTTGGAAAAAGTGTTGTATATGGACTTTAAATTGGGGAAAACGAAACTGGTTAAAGTTTTGGACATTGTTTCTTTTGTAAAAGCCAAGTTATGGGAGGTAAGATGAAGGGAAATAAATGGCGCGACCAAGTGGTCAGTGCGAGGCATGGCACAACGCATAGAAGAAGCAATGCAGATGAAATTTAAGATGGAGATGGATAAGTGGGGTATTGACGCGATTAAAGATCGATGGAAAATTATTTTTGGAAGTTTATAGATGTCCATTGCTTTTTCCAGTATTGTTTGACCTGTTTGTAATGAGTTTTATGGTTCCACTTTCAAGCATGTGAGCTTGGTGGTTTTTGTTGTACATGATGCAATGAGACAAATGGTGATGATGGTTCCTTTTTTTCATGAGTTTGATATGTCTGTATGGACTGGATCATAATGTATCATTCTTTGTTTGTGGAAGCTGTAAATAAATTATTTTTCCAAAAAAAAAAAAAAAAAATCTGTTCTTATCAGTTTAATATCTGATACGTCCCCTATCCGGGGACCATATATTAAATGGATTTTTGGAACAGGGAGATGGAATAGGGGCTTGCTCCGTCCACTCTACGCATCGACCTGGTATTGCAGTGCCTCCAGGAACGGTGCACCCCCCAAATGTGTTCAAAATAAAATCAGCAAAGTGTAACATTTATTCTATTATAAACAGGTACAATAATGAACTACAGCAGTTGTAGTAAGGTAAAGAATAATTGCAACAAAGACCTTTTTAACTAGAAGACAACAGTTTAATTTAACAAAGATAAAAATTAAAACAAAACATTCAGTAACGTCAGTTAAATGAAGATTTAACACCTCTATCTGTTAGTCCTCAAACAGACATTTTTAGTTTCAAACAAGTTTTTTGGTTAAGTTTGTCAACTTATTTTTTTTAAATATTATTCTTTTAGGATTTAGTAATTTTATCTTAGTCAATTAAACTAATTTTTATTCTGACTACTGATTTACCAAATGCATTTTCCTAGAAATAGTCAGAACATAATACACATTACAATATTAACCTCCAATAAGTTTCAACACTGTTCAATCAGTTCAGTTCAATCAGTTCAATTGAATCAGCTCTATTCATAGAGTTCAATTTATCCCTTGAAAACCCACAATCCTACCACAACAGCGAAGTGGATTTTCGTAGCAGTGTCCAACTCGTCATCTTGTAGATGTCCAGCCCCAAATCCCAGTGCCTGAGACTGAATCTTTTCCCAGCTAAAAACAAATCAGAACTGGCCTGCATGACAGGCCACGCAGAAAGTCAGTCTTTGTTGTATTAAAAGTATTGCTAACCATCAATGAGAAATAATAGTCTGCAAACAGTCTCTGAAATCAACATAAAATATCCATTTGTTCTTTTATGTACCAAATAAACTCTTTACCTTAAATAAACGCTAGAATTAATATAAAACAAAATAAGTTCTCATTCAAAGTGTTTAAATGAACTCAAAGTACAATCACATGTCAAACCAATTAAGACTGGCGTCAATCAGAGCTTAATCACCTCATTAACAGGTGTTGCTTAAAACTAAAAGAAAGGAAACATTAAACTCACCACAATCACTCTGGTTAACGTTCTACGTCCAAATCAGCAAAAAACGTTTGTTCGAGTGGTAAAATACTTTAAATATACTGAGAGAAGTTCTAAATTAATCTGGCAGGTTTCACTCTCTGCCTCCTGCGTCGCTCTCTGTCTGCACATACAGGAAGAAGGGAGGCGGGGCCTATTAAAGGGAAGTTACGTCTGCACACCTGACTTCTTCACTGAAAACTTTTAACCACACAAATGACTTTTTGATAAAGATAATAAAGATTTATAGGAAGTGCTATTTAAAAAATGTTTTTATTTAATTAATCATCTATCATCAACTCATATTTATTATTATTTACTGCTGTTTTATCAATACTAAATAATCATTTAATCAATATACTTTTCATCACTTATAGGTGATGTCATTTTTCAACAATCCAGCAAGGAGTTTCTCTTCTTCAGAGCTTTGGAAAACACCATGACGTTGTGTGGGTCTTTAGTAATCCCTATGTGGTGCTTTGAGCTTTTGCCAGACGGTGCTCATTTTGTCCATGGACAAGCCTCTGAGGAGAGAGCGGTCTGTGTAATTATGTCACTCTAAGGTAGGGTGGGGGCTCATTTCACAGCCAGGTGCAAGCGTTGCACGCAATAGTGCATATGATTTTTTTTCAAGCGGTGGTCTGACAGCATGATTAATAAAAATGATTGTGGTTAGTCTGAGCATCCCTTCTTAAAAATTGTAACTGCAACTGTGTGTTTCTCTGTGTCTCTCTTTCCTCTTGTGTACACAGTTATTTATAATCATGTTAAGTCGGATGTGAATAAATTAATTTACTTTGCCAGTTATTGAGTCCAGTTTTCCTTCATACTTTGATTGCCAGTATGGAAGTCAAATGGGTCTTAAATTGCATTCATAATGACCTTTAAGGTCTTCATAGGTTTGAATAATATCACATGAATAATAATGCAAAGTAGGAATCAATGTGTTGTGAAACTCTTCTTTTTTTTATCAAGCAAGTGGCATCAAATGTCCAGTGATTTGTAATTATAAGTACAGCAATGAAATATTCTCAATGAAGAGTTATGGAAACAAATTATAGTCACACATTTAATAAATGCAGTGTATACGGAAAACATTTACACACAACATCGGATAAGTTCAGGTTTAACTGCGTTTCCTCATCACATCCTAATATCAAACAAGGGTGTGAAGCTCCAGTATAAACAGCAAACCAAACTGGTATGTCTACTTTCTTTCCAACACTGAAAAAAACAGAATATATGAATATGCAAATATTATACTTTCAAATGTTTTAGTGCAAATACACAAAATTAACACCGATAGGATGAAGCTGAAAAATCAGTAAAATATAATACAAATACGCAACACCAAACCAGTTATTCCAATGCAGAGAAAACAAAGTGCACCACATTGCTGCTGCTGGAATTTTAAGAAAGCCTGAGAGCGAACCACTGTAAAGGAAGGGTTGTGGTGGATTAATGACAAATGACTAAACAAGAGCAGTGTCGCAAAATCGAATGCGGCACAATAATCTGTTTTCTTGTTCTTATAAACAGTGGAAGCCTCAATGGTATTTGGAAAAATAACAGTTTAATTGCTCAGCCCGACATCAAACCTTGCATGACTTAAAAGTGTATCAAATTGAACAGTTAACTTAAATAAATGTGGGAATGTATTGATAAGATTATTAATAAACTACAATACAGACAGGATGAAGTGAAAATATCTTTAAAACAAAACCAATACAATGAGAACAAACAATATTGACATCTTATTACTATTAATAGTGGTATTCTCATACATAACACAAATCATTAATTATTTGTCTTGTTATTTTGATATTTTTTAATCATTGAATTCTAAGTAATGTAATTATCTGATATCAGCAGTGCCATGTGTCGAACAGCTCTACAAAGTGACATCCAATCATTAAACAAGTATTCGGTAACTAAAGAGTATCAGACAGTAAAGCAGTTTTCAGCAGATGTGCTCTGATCCCAAGCATACTTCTGTTTTCTACAAGAAGAAAACTGCTCTTTGGCAAACAACATTCTTGACCTCTGGGGAGAGGGAGGAGCGTAACCAAGGTACATGCTTCATGTAAACCTCGGGACCGCCCTTAACCTTTGTAATTCTACACCTGTGCATAATAGCTGATGAGCTACTTGTTGAGGCAAACACAGTCTCTTACCGTACACGATCAAGATCTGGAGAATTTCAACAAAAAATGGATGAAGAACCGTCACCAGAGAGAACAGATCCAAGCAAAGGGCACGACGAAGAGGAAGGGAATAGTTTGGATTGGCTCCTCAGAAGAGAGAGCCTAAAGGTTCATCCTGCACCGATGGATACTAACGTCTCAATATCTAGGTAACAACTCCAACTGGGGGAAGAATTCATGTTTGGTGTTATTCTCACTGGTTATGTTCGTGGGCTGTGATTATTAACTGACGGCGAATAGTTCGACATGTCAAGGCAGAAACCAGTATGGTTCCATAGCTGCCAAGATAAAAAGTCAATGTTGTCTTTAGGAACTCATGAGTATCAGGTGACATGCTGGTGGAGTTGTGATGAACAACTACTGTTTGAAGCCTGTGTTTACTCAGATGATATTTACTCTTTTGCACAAAAATATTAGATGTGACGCATATCTGAAATATTGTTATCATGAATTATGACATAGTTGGACATTGCATGACTATGATCTTCTATATTTCAGACAAAATTCCGTCAGTGCTGAGAACACTTACAGCAAAGCTTTCACCAGGCAGAGAGTCTTTGAAGCAGCGTCCCAGGGAGACACGTCTCAGCTGAATGGCCTCCTCAATTACCTGCGAGTTCACGATAAGAAACTTACAAGCCCTGAATTCACAGGCAAGTAGAAGGAAGCAGTTTTATGTGCTTTATTTATTAAATGACAATGTTGCACTGTTGTCTTGTTAGTTTCACAACTGTATGTCCTCAAAACTGTGTAGTGAAATGTAATTTGGACAAGCAGAGCACTGATATTTTCACTGGGGTTGTTGTTATTGAGGGCAAGTAGAAGAGATATCAGAATGAATGGAAAAAGGTTGATTACCTTCGAAACAACTGTATTGTTTTGAAAGAAATACTGAATCCAAATGAGCTGCATTTAAATCCTGCTGTTTGGTCCATTAAGTTGTGGTGAGACTCAAAGTCAAAAATAAATTTAGGGGTTCTTTGAATACTTCATTTCTAAAGTTAGGAGTCATCTACAGAAATTCTGTGTACATTGATGTTCAGTGAGAAACAAATCGATGTAATGTCTTCACAACTTTCAGATGAAACAAACGGGAAAACTGCACTCCTGAAAGCTTTGCTGAACCTAAAAGATGGGAAAAATGACACAGTTGAAGTCTTCCTCGACATAGCCGAGAAAACGGGAGACTTAGAAAATTTAATCAACGCATCTTACAAAGATCCTTTCTACAAAGGTAGGTGAAACAAAATTGACAGCCAAAAATCACTGTGCTCCTGCATCTGAGGGTTATAAAGAAATATGGATGTCATCAAGTGCATAGACTGTAAAAGCATTTGAAGCAAAACTGTGATTTTTTTTTTTTGGACTTCATAAATCAACTTAAGAGCCGGACTCTGCATAATAAGAGGATTTCTCCATATGAGCAAGAGCAATTTTTTAACAGCAAAGAGGAGATAAACTGTATGTGTTAGAAAAGAGTGCATCGTTTTAAGATTGAAGATATTAATTTGGATTAACATTCCGCAAAAATGTAGATAACTAACGCCAAATCACTTTAAACACAAATTCTCCGCTTGATAGGGGCTTAAAGCTTTAACGTAAGAGACTACCTTTGTGCAGGAAACGTCCACAGGCTGTTTCCTCTAACAAAACACATGTCACAGGTCAGACAGCTTTGCACATCGCCATTGAGAGAAGAAGCTTTGACCACGTGAAGCTGCTTGTCCAGAAAGGAGCAGATGTGCAAGCTAAAGCCAATGGGAAGTTCTTCCAGCGTAATGCAGGGCTGGGCTTTTATTTTGGTGAGTAAACACATCCTAAAATTACCCAGAGGCTATTTCTTCTGTATCCCAGTTGTTTATGGCTAAACTCACCTTTGTGTGTGAACATTAGGAGAGCTTCCTCTATCACTCGCTGCCTGCACCAACCAGCTGAATATTGTGTCCTACCTCACGGAAAACCCTTTCAAAAGAGCTGAAGTGACCTGCAAAGACTCGCAAGGAAACACCGTCTTGCACAGTTTGATAGTCATAGCCGACAACACGACAGAAAACACTGATATGATAGCAAAGATGTACGATGAGATCCTCATTCAGCACAACAAGCTCGAGAAAGAGACAGTCCATTTGGAAGCAATTACAAACAATGAAGGGTTGACTCCGCTGAAGTTAGCAGCCAAACTAGGCAAGATTGGGGTAGGTCTGTTTTCTTTTCAAGGTCTTATAGTTTTCCTCTCTAATGTTTAATTAGCCTTGTTATCATGGGATGCATTGTCTTATAACATTTAATTTCCTATGTAGATTAACACTACTGATGATGTAAAACCTGCTATATGTATTCAAGGCATGAGAAAATTCATTGTATGGTCACACAAGTTAATTATCTCCTCTCTGATCTCTCGTTGGTCAGCTGTTCAAACATATATTGCACCGGGAATTCGTGGAAGAGGCGATGAGGCCGCTGTCCAGGAAGTTTACAGAATGGGTCTACGGACCTGTTCACTCCTCCCTTTATGACATCAGCTCCATTGACACAGATGAAGAAAACTCAGTGTTGGAGATAGTCATCTTTGGGAGTGAATTTTCGGTTAGATTTAACTTATAATGAATAATCTTTATATGGTGTTTTTGATGATGTAAGCAGGGGCTGATCTAGGATTTTTCTAACTCAGGGGCCACATCTTACACAGAGGGGCAAACATCCATGCTCATTCCCTTATTCAGTAAGTTCTAGAGACATTTAATTTCTTGTTTGCAATTGGCTCTATAGCTTTGGGAAAAGACACACATAATTATATATATTTAGCAAATTATGCCTTGTTCAAGAACATTGTGCACATCAAAAAAAAATTAGGATTTTTTTTTTAAAATTTTCATATTTAATTCATTTTAAACTGGGGTGCAGAAAACATAATAAGACACGTTTTTTCCAAATACATTATGTAACACATGAACTTAGAACAGGTAATTTATATCATTACAGCATATAGAACAGTTCATAACAGAAAAACTGACATTATTTCACAAAGAAGAACAGTCTCTCAGAAGGTGAAGGCTTGCGACTGTATGTGAGAACTATAGACGGTAACAAACTGAAGCGTTAGCCAACAACATTAGCTAAATTAGTTAACTTCTGCAGGAATTGACGACTCCGTGCAGGTGCAGTCTCATGCCACGGTCAAGTCACATCGGATTTACCAATTCTAACTTATAAATAAGATTCCCGACATCCAAGTTGCATCATAAGTCATAAACATCGGAATCCTTCCAATTGTAAGCTTCCCCTCCCACATGATGTAAACGCAGCATCACTATAGTTACAAGATATGTTTGAGACTCCACCAAAAAACATCCCCCCAACCCAAAAAAAAGACAAGTGACAGGGCAGGGGCACTTCAACTGTCAATCAGATTTCTGCTGGGGCCATGGCCCTCTGGCCCCACCCCTGGATCCGCCTATGGATGTAAGAAATTTACTGACCTGCTAATAAGAACTGTGAAGCCACCACACCATCCTACCTATCTGAGGCAGGATGATGAGCTGGATTCACAAGATGATGTTGCCACAATGCGATTTTCACTATAGTAAATAAGTGTTTTAATTCACCTGTGAACATTGCCGTAGAATCGTCCTGAGATGCTCCAGATCGAGCCTCTACGCAGTCTTCTCGAGGATAAGTGGAACAGATATGCTTCCAAATTATTCTTGATGAATTTCTTGGGTTACCTGATATACCTGATCATCTTCACCACTGTGGCCTTCAACAGAAAGGAAGGACAGGTAAGGTGTAAAATCATCATCTAACTCAAAACAGGACAAATTATGTTTTAACAACCCAGCCTAAGTAAGGACTCCTAACCTGTTGACCTGCAGCCGCCGTTCCCCATTGAAGAGGTCCCACTTGACTACTTTCGTTGTATTGGTGAGATCATCAGTGTCCTCGGAGCAGGGTGGTTTTTCTATAAAGCGGTGAGAAAGTGTATTCTGGTCCAGCATTTCACACAGAGAGAGTAAAAAATTCATTACAAACTTAATCTATGTTTCTATATGTGTGTCTCCTAAATCCACAGATAGTTATCTTCAAGAGGAACCCCCCAAACTTCAAGGCTCTTTACACTAAAGGATTCTATGACATTGAATTGTGAGTTGTTACCATTCGATTATTTCATTCACAAACATCTTAAAAGCACCGATTTCTTACCAGTCCACTTTATTCCTGTTCCCAGCTTCCTGCAGGCGATACTCCTTCTGATCAGTGCGGTTTTGTACGGCTGTGGGCGGAGAGAATACGTTGGCCTCCTTGTGATCTCGCTGGCTCTCGCTTGGATTAACGTTCTTTACTACTCAAGAGGCTCGAAACAACTTGGGATGTACAGCGTCATGATGCAAAGAGTAAGAATTAAGATTTAGTAGTAAAAAGTCTCAAAGGATTGCCTGGTCTAAGGGTCTGCTTCTCTTTCTAGATGATCCTGGGTGACCTATTAAACTTTTTATGTGTCTATGGTGTCTTGCTTTTTGGATTTTCTGCTGGTAAGACTTTCATGGATTCTAAATGCAAAAAGCATATCCAGAATAAAAATGCTTCCCAAGGTAAAAACTTCTGACTTCACTTTCCTCCTCATCCATAGCTATTGTTGCTCTCATAGAAGACCCCTCTCCAGCTCCTCGAGAACTGACCAATGGCACACTGGCACGTGGAAGGAGCTTTGGTGATGAGCCCTTCACTTGCAAAAAGCCGACTTACAATGACATCCGTTTTACAACGCTGGAACTGTTTAAGTTTACCATTGGAATGGGTGATCTGGAGTTCACCGACCATGTTCAGTACAAGGAGGTTTTCTACATCCTGCTCATCTTGTACATAGTTCTCACTTACATCCTGCTGCTCAACATGCTCATAGCCCTTATGGGAAACACAGTCGACAGGATCTCAAAAGAAAGTGAAAACATCTGGAACCTGCAGGTAAGAAGCTGTTATTGCACACAACACCTAATGTTCACATTTGATACAGTGAAGACCTCCAATACTGTATATACATTTTAAAGAAGAAATATGACTATTACCAATTATTATGATAGAGTATTGACTTGATAGACTATATTGTGCGCAAAATAACAACAAAAACCAAAGATCTGACAGATTTTTGTGTAAACTGCTGATATTTGATTGCACATCCTTAGAGGGCTTTTACCATTGTGGACATGGAGAGGACTCTGCCGAGGTGCCTGAAGAGTAAGGTGCTGTGTGGAGTGTCAAAGATGGTGCGTTTCAGATGTGAGCAGAATGAGAACCGTAGATTTTTCAGGTAAACCACCTCTGGATGTCTCTAAAGTTAGTTCTTTTTATCAGACGTTGAACACTATCTGGGTGGTATCCTGTCAGGGAAAGTATTTCTGAAGGCCACACTGCAAAATTGTTCTGTTTGCTAAGATTTAAAATCATAGATCTAGAAACATGAGATGAATTATCATCTTTCAAAAGTTATTTACTAGTTGTTGTTTTTTTTTTTTTTTAATCTTAGCCTTCTCACTTCTAAAATTAATTAATCTTAAAATAAATTAATTAAAATTAATCTTTTAAAAAGGTCAGTTCACCCAAATTACAAAGAAACATTTTCTCATCTCGTGTGTAAACAGTGCAGATGATTTAAGTTTTACATGCTGTGTTGTGTGGGATGGAATAAAACCAAAATAATGAGACTAAAAAAAACTTTTCCATGTTTTAGACACCTAAAAACATTCAATTGCATTGTGGTGTTAAGAGAATAACTGTGAAATACTTTCTGATGAATTGACCCCTTTATGATGATCTAGTAATGTCAAGCAGTTTTAGTCTTTCCCCATGATTAAGAAATATTCTTCAAATTTAGGGTACAGGAAATGAATTGGAGAAAATGGAGGTCTGATCTTAGCTACATCCAGGATGAAGACCCCGGACATCGTATGATGGAGCCACAGCCCAGTGACACGACTCCTGGTAGAGCAACAGACCACACACAACCTCTCAACATTTCTTTTATTTACTTATTTTTTACTAGTAAGCCACTAATAAAAGTTTCCATTCAATCTTTCAGGGAATCTCTGGAATCCATTCTGGAAGAGGATTCGTGCGGGACGTCGCCAACCAGACATATTTGTTCCATGATCACAGCGACAGAACTGATACCTGTAATGAACATTACCTCTGATTTCCTTTCCATTTTGAATTAACTGGTTTGTAAACAGGTCACGCCTGTAGAATGAGTGAATTAAATGAAGTATAATGTATGTCATAAATTTACTTCGACATCTTTCCAAGTACATAAAAGCAGTCACACATAAAAGCTTTTGAGTTTGAAACCTTTATTTTGGTTAGGGGAATGTTTGTGCAAGACATTTTATTCCTGAAGCTTAGGCAAAACTGGAATATCACATTTTCACAAAGTAGATAAAGTAAGCCCCCCTCTTCCACCGTTCACAACATGATTGGTCTTTGATCATCAGACAATCACATTCATTGGAGTACAAATAAACCTCGAGCGTTGTTACATACTTGTGCACCAATAAATATTGCCATTTGAGTAAAACGACGAGGTGAGCGGCCATGTGCTGCAGTAAATTACGATTCTTACAGTGCATATTGACATGTACTGTTCCTGCATGTTCATATTGTGAAACTGAACCACAAAACATACAAAGTTCTGGTCAGAACAACAGAATCTTGCTGGGGGGGGGAATTGGGGTGTACTGTGCAGACAGGAAAACACTCCAGATTTGTTTATGCTTGGATCACATCTTTACAAGATCACTTCACAAGATAAACTTGTTCAAATGAGGGCAGCAGCTCTCCTTTATGTCACCAGGTTGTTGCTTTTTACCACCAGAACACAAGTTCCAGGTACAAGCTTTGCAAAAGGCTTTTTGTTTTTCGGGTGGTTACAGAGAGGGACGCTTAGTCACTTTGGGTCAGTGAGTCAGCAGCAAACAGTTCACACATCTCAACAGTGTCTAGGAATCGTGGCACACTTCAGGACTTCAGTCCATGACACAGTATCAGTAGTTACACTAGCTTGGTCCCCCACCAGAGATTAACTTTGTGCACACCCATGTGCAAGTATCCAAGCCAAACATACACACATGCAAGCACCCATTCACACATTTCTACATACTAAGCCCAGTGGAGGCACTTCATATGAAACTGTAGAACCTGACTATGTCGGGCTGTAACAAGGCAGTAACAAAAAAATAACAGGGCACATCTGTCAAATTGTGATTTTAAAGTTAAGAAACTGGCCTGGAAGGTGTCTGTCTTTAGGGTCAGGGTGGGTCAGACTCCTGAAATTAACTTTGAAAACCACTTTGAATATTGGTCAGTTGTTAAATATTTAGAGTAATCTCCAAATATGGCTGGTAGAAAAGATGTTACCAAATTTACCAGCATTTGAGTGATGCTTTGAGTTATTTCTGCCCTGTGCCCATCCTGTGAATAGGAACTCATTTCATTGATACAGCCCATACATTACTATTCATACACACAAAAATCATACTAGTGTGTGTTAAGATCAACATTAATAGCAGCTTTAAGGGGCAGGCACATCAAAAATGAGAGCCAGAAAACAAAAAAACAACAACAACAACAACAAAAAACTGCCATCAAGTATGAAGACCAGAATCCAGAAAAGCTACGTCTTGCATCTTTATCATCTCGTCATTCTTTCTCCCTTTTGACCTGTACTGTATTCAGAGAACGATTCAGAGAATAAATAATGCTCAGAACTGATGTGAAAGACATCAAATTAAAGCATGGAATCAAACCTCGATTTGTCTGCAAGTGCATACAATTCAGTTTACACTGTCTGTGTCAATGTGTGTCAACCTATGGCACCTACTGTGAAAACACCTATGGCTTCAGGATGCAGTGGTCCCAAAAAATAAATTAAAACTATATAAAGATATTTATTAAGTATACCAACTAAAACACAGTTCAAATATTTTAAAATAAATGCTACAGCCCTGTTCTACATACCTATTAATTCTTCTAAGTACTATTCATATTTTACTCTTAAAATCATCTTAATAGGCAACATTTGAGACAATAAGTGATTTATCGAAAAGGTGTGAGTAGCATTATTTCCTTAATATTTAAATTTAAGGCAACACCACCCATTCCCACTGCCTACACATATTAATGCTGCCCACCGATCGGACAGTACAGTATTAACAGATTTAAAATGAAGCAAAGAAAAAAAAAATAACTTACTCTTTCTCAAAATGAGGCCATAGCTAAGTTGGGATCCTGGCAAAAAAAAAGAAGAAAAAAAGTCACTTACGCTAAGAATTAAGTTGATGACAACTACGATGACATTTAAGGCTTTTTTTTCCAGATGGATTGAGGCGAGCGGAGCAACATAAGCCCAAAAAATATCCAATCTGAAAAATGTCTATGAGGAAATGGGTTCAGGTCTTCATGCTAGAAACAACTGGCAAACATAACCTGCGTGGGATGTTACTTTATATAGGTAGTAGGAATGCAAACACAGATTACAGCCAGTGATTAGCAGATCAAGACCCCACCACAAGCCATCAGTTCACTTGTTTTACAGTAGTTAGGTGGTGAGGAGATGTGTTTGAGGGGAAACAATCATCTTCCCAGCTTGCATTATTTGAAGTACTTGCACGCTTGTAAGTGATCAATTTGCTCTTCACATACTGACATAATCACCATTCTAATATTAATGGGATGCCATTCTGTTTCACATTAGCTATAGACAAATAGGGGCTAATGGAGTTTCTGCTCCTTTTGCCAAACATTTAGTATAACATTTACAAATAATTTTTACAGTTCAAGTAGGACCATCTACAGAATTACGACAAAAGAAAAAAAGTCATAAAATAAGTACTTCAAAAGTAATTCAGAAAATATTACAAATGAGGGCACTTTAAACTTTCAGAACACTAACTTGCAACTTGAGAAACTACACGAGTATCAGAAACGGAGCATGTTACCGATTTTTTTTTTTTTTGCTAGTGCTGGCTTTGTCTTTATTCTTCCACTAAAAACATCAGAGGTTTTTGCACACTGCCTGGACCATTCATGGTGCAGTTCAGAAGCCTTGTATTAGTGAGAAATTATGGCTCTCACTTAAATGTGCACCTCAACAATGGGCTGGAGCTCTTGGGACAAAAACCTTTCAACAGTCTTATTAATTGCATATACATGTAACCTTCTTAATTGAATTGACACAAACTAGTTAAGGAGATAAATAATTTCAAATAAAAACATTACACAAGGACATCCTAAATCTTGCCTTTGGGCAGTTGTAAGGCCACAAATGCTGAAAAAAAGTTGAGTTGTTCCATTGTCAACCTAGGTAAAGCACTGTGACACTCAAATGGCAAGCCTATCACAAGCTCCA
Source organism: Chaunax sp. Z400 (assembly GCA_037577475.1). NCBI lineage: Eukaryota > Metazoa > Chordata > Actinopteri > Lophiiformes > Chaunacidae > Chaunax > Chaunax sp. Z400. The sequence continues at coordinate 28,084,934 of CM075192.1, read as the reverse complement.
AATGGATATTTTAGATCACTATCTATATATATATGTACACACATCAACAAAGAAAAGCCCATCCATGCCAGTGATGAAAAAAAGAACATCTACTCAACAATGAGCAACAGTCTCAAAATCCCTTCATCTGCAACAAAGGTATGACATGGCTTAAGACCTGAGGAATACTTTGAGACATCACAACCTGGTGGGTCTACAAATCAAGCTCTGACGCGATAAAATGTAACTGATCACTTGTGAGATCTTAAAAGAATAAATCACAGAAGCTGAAAGTGGCTATTGAGAAAAGCTCAAAAACACACCAAAGAGGGATAAAGACACACTTTAATGGTAGCCTGGGTGATGAGTGTGGCCACCACTGCCATTGTTGGGGTCCTGAACTTGACCCATAGCTGATCTGTGCATCTTCTCCATCGCATCCATATTCTGCCCCTGAAAATTGGACATCTGGAAATCCCCGCCTAAGAAATCCACATTCTGCATCAACTTGGCCTGGCCAGAAGGACCATCTTTCCCTGGTCGGTACTTTGCCCCTGGGATGCGGTTTGTGGAAGCAGCAGCCTGCCCCCCCCGGAAAGCAACTGGGTGGTCCTGATGGCTGGATCCATTGTTACCTGCTGAGGCTGGGATGCTGCCCCATGGTGGCTGCATGTAGTGGCCATTAATGTAAGGCATAGAACCTACTGGGCAGTTAACTGGGGATGAAGGTCGTGGTTTTTCTGCAGGGTGCTTTAGTGGAAAGGACTGTGCAGTGTTAGGTAGCTTGTGGCTATAGTTGAGGTTTTGAGAGGGGAAAGCACACTCAGTTGGAGGCTCCATCCTTGGGTTCTTGCAGGGATGGGCCCCTTCTGGTGGCTGCTGCATGTGGGCCTGTTGATGCTGAGCCCAAGAGCGCTGCTGCTGCTGTAGCTGCTGTAATTGTAAGTGTTGCTGCTGCAACTGTTGATGTTGTTGTTGTTTCTGCTGATGTAAATGGTGCTGAAGCTGCTGCTGCTGCTGTCGTTGGTGCAGGAGTACCTTCTCTGTGTCTGTGCGAAAGGCAGGCATGCTATTAGTATCAGCTATACTGGGCTGTGCATGGAGAAGAGCACAAGGAGTTTGAGCTGTAGCTTTGTCCGGGGGTCCCCCCATGAGACAGCTGGGCACAGAGCCTAAAGCCGGGTGGTGAGAGGACACCCTTGAGCTGGCATTGATCAGCAGGTTGCGGCTGATGGGGCTGGGGTTTGCAATCTGGCCCTCGCAGACTGAGGTGGTGCCCATGCCAGCCCGTGCCTGGCACAACTGGTTGATTTGGAGCACAATGCTGCTCAGGTCACCAGGCCGGTTCTGATGCAGAGTGGCTGCCATGGACAGTGGGATGGTGGAGGTAGATACAGTTACATTTGGTGGGGCATCTGCGTCAGGGAGCTTCCGCGGTCCATATGCCCCCGGTGGGGGCTGCTGGAGGCTATTAGGCATGGTAGGAGGTCCTGCACCCACAGCTTGGGGAAGGGGCTGTGAACCAATCAGTCCCTGGGTATGCTGAAGGCTCGGAAGCTGAGCTCCGTCAGACATGTGACGCAGATCCTGAGTCACTCCTTGTTGTGCAAGTAAAGCCTGTGGAGGAGCCGGCTGATGCTTTAGCGTCTGCAGATGAGAAAGATGCTGCTGTGGTGGACAAGACTGGCTCTGTTGTTGTTGTTGTTGTTGTTGTTGTTGTTGTAGAGCCTGGGTGTGCAGCAGAGTCTGCTGCCTCTGTATGCCTTGTGGGTGAGTCAATCTTTGCTGATGCGGAGTCTGAACCTGGGACAAGTTCTGCTGCCGCTGCAGGGCATGTGAATGAGCCACGCTCCTTTGCTGCAATGCCTGTGGGTGAGGCATCGTTTGAGGCTGCTGTAAAGTCATTGGATGAGTCATGGTTTGCTGCTGCTGTATCGTTTGTGGGTGAATCATGGCCTGCTTCTGAGCAGCCTGGGTCACAGGCTGAGACGGACCCTGTAGGTGAGCAGGCTGAGGAAGATTTAAAGTGCTTTGAGTGGCGTACGGCCCACTGTGAGGGTTCATGACGGCTTTATGAATCTGTTGGGTGCTGCTACCGTCGGACTCTTTGATGACGCCTTTGACAGGTGAACGGAGGACAGCCAGCAGGCCCCTACTGGAGCTGACCTGAGAGGGGAATGGACTCTGGCGCTGGCTGGATGAGGATGTGTCAAGCCCGTTGACTGTGCGGCGAATGTGCTTCCTTTGAGGTACTTTGACACTATTGGGGAAGATCTGGATGGTCAGAGGGTTGTTGGCAACTTTCTTAGCATAGGCATCCAACTCTGCTGGGGTTGGATTGCTGGCAGATCTCATCTTCTGTGTAGTTTCCCCTAAAATGTGTATATGGTCAGACAACCAGACTGGAGCTAGACAATACATTACGACACAATATACTGAATGTACTGTATGACAGTAAGCAGTGTAGGAATAAAAAGGTACTGCAGCACAGCTTCATTGCAGGTTTATTTGGTATAGAGTTCTGAAGTCACTGAAGCTGGCATGACATTTTATGGATGACAAAAATTCACATTGCCTCCATGAGTGTAATGTATCAGATGCACTGTGCCTTTAATAGTGGGCTGGAGTGAAAAGCTGACACAACAGTCATTTCTGAGTATTCAACGCATAAAGCCAGGATCAGGTGCACGTTTCTGCAGGTAGAGGTTGTTGGTTCATCATATTTGAGTAAAATAAATAGAGCAGAAGCTCTTCTTACATAGAGACCATGCAATACCGCTGTAATGAAGACCCTTATCTAGACTGCCCTTGTTTTTCTTTTGCACTGAACAAAACAACAGTGGTACGACGACGCCCAAGAGTGTGCTTTTGGATAGCATGCTGGCATTCCTCAGGTTAGAGGCATGACACACAACAGTGTTGGCATCTAGTGTAACTTTTTACATACAATTCCAGCAGCACTTTTTGAAAATAATGAAATAACATGGTGGCAAAAATCATTTACTGTCCCTGTTATATGGAGGTGACTCATGCTCTATTGGAAGATCCTTGCATTCTCTCCCCAATTTGCAGAGGTTATAGGTTGTTCTTCTTTTTCTTTGGGTTAGCTGCTAATTGCTGCTAGCTGCTTTTCCAATACCCTGGTTGTTGGTCGCACACATAACACGTCAACAAAAAAAATTAAACCCCTGCCCTGTCGGATCACTCGTTTTATGCAGACACTACCTCTACTGCTGACTCAGAAGTGGAACAACAATAACTCCTTATTCCACCTTCGTATTTTTTTTATAGAAGATAACTATGCCTGATAAAGGCACCACAGCTCTGGGATCCACAAGCTGTGTAAAAAGGGGGCATTATCACATTTCTCTAGAATAGTCACTTGCATGTTTTAGGGGCCAGTAATAATTATATGTTCTTGTCATGTGAATTTGAGTAAATCATGGACAAATTATATTTTGCACACCTCAGACTCCGTTTAAAAACCGCAACACCAACACCTTATCTGATCCCTGAAGCTGAGCAAAGAGGAAATCACTCACTTCAAAGTAAACAGAATCACAACAAGGTGGAAGAAAGTGCTTACATTTCTGAAGTCCAGTGTTCATCTGCGTGCGGGAGAGAAATCTGATGGTATGGTCACCTGATGCTGGCAGACAGACCAGCATGTCACTCTTCCACTAATGCAGCATGGGACAACCTCTTCCTCACCATACTGGGGAGAAACAGAGCAGGAACAAGTCAGCTGCTGACAGACACTTTCGTTAGCGTGAAATCATTTCGCTATTGCTTTTTTCACATCCAGTACAGTTTGACCTTTTGCTAATTGCAGCTTGTAATAAACTGACATCACAGTTCTGTTTGAGCAGGCTGTGTAACACCATGCAGGCAGCCAAGAGCAGATGAAAAGATGGGAACTAAAATTCCATTGCTGGATATCTTAGGTCATATTTTGAAAAACTAGATTCCTGAATCCAGATAGATTTTCATGACAAGTCAAGTCTTCTTGCTGAATACCTGGTTACATAAAGAAGGGCAGTGCGTGTCCAAGACAGCACTAAAGCTTTCAAAAAAAAAAAGCTTGGTCCAAAAACCTGTCAGCTGCTCCAATGTCAGGAGTCAACTTTTGGTCTTATATCAGCAGTAATGAATTAGTGATGACTTACACACAGCATCTAAATCAATGATGAATCTGCAAAATGATGTGAGTAAAAAAATGCATTTACTGGCCAGATCTGGAGTCAGTTAGCAAGGGCAGTGCTGCCTGTCCTACACTGGAAAAAACATTGGACGACAATTTTTTTTTTCTTCTTCCTTCCCCCTATGCTTCCAATCAAAGCTATTGGGGCAAAATTATTTTAACTCACATTTACATCTGAAAATTATTTTTCACAATTAACAGATTAATTATATAGCCAATAAAATGCCAGGAAATAGTCAAATGTGACTAACCAGCAGTCCAAAATCCAAAAATATCAATTTTTTTATCCACATAAATCAGCATTTTCATTACAACTTAGAAACTAGACCTAGGGGATGTTTTTGCTTGATAAATTATGCAAACTGATCAATTATCAATCTATCAATTTACTGCAGTACTCACCAGCTGAAACATGTTATTTCATATGTGGAGGTATTGGGTAATCACAAAGAAGCAGTGCTCATAAGAACAGGGGGAGTTTAAACTGACAATCTTTCAATGAAAAATTTAAATTATTGTTGGTTTCAGCTCAGTAGTGCATTTCATTCCATCCCTTCTTTTGGAATATCATTGGGAAGAACCAAGTCATTGCATTTACTTATAGTTTAGTCATTTCCCCAGACTCACCACAGATTAGCAGACAGTTTGTGATTCACAACTCGCTCATTTCCAATGTTCAAATACTTGTTTGCCTTGTCATCGTTCAATTCTGTATATATTTTATATTAAGCTTAACCACTGTTGTCTTGGACATATAAAGCATGCGTTTGTGTAAGCATGCATTCAATATGACCCCTTGCTATTGTGTTTGAGCTAAATTTAAACGCATTTGGATGCAAGTCCTTCTATGTTGACGTAGGTCTACTTTTTTCATCCTCTGTATCCCCAGCATGACGCAGTGAAGAGAATGCTGTTAAAAAAGGATCCTCATTAATGCAGAATGGATAATGTGACCTTTTCCGCTGTCAAGAGTCACACTTCTCCTGTGGAGCCATGGTGTCGTCCTCAGCTAACCCATGGGCTAACCTTTGTCAGACTTTTCACATGTCAGATATTTAGTACAGCCTTGCAGTGTGCTAGGTTAACTTTCACACAGCCCGTCTGTAGCTAGGTAACGTTAGCCATCTGTCTAGCAATCCAGTCATAATGTGCTGTAGATTAAATCAGCCTGGCAACGTTAGTAATGCTCCATTTATGTAGCTGGACTATTTTAGCCAACAAACGTAAAATGAACTCACTTGGCCCCCACAGCCCCTTAACGGAAATCAAAAAATGCTAAATTACGTCGTTCAATATGTTACATCGAGTCAAGCACCACAATAAATAAGGGGCTTCTTTGTGCTTATTGTGACCAGGCCAGCTGGTTAGCAAACTTTAGCTTATCGTTGGCGAAAAACACCGACGCGACCCGACTTAAAGCGATAATACTTACTCCTCATGAATCTATGAGAACGGGAACTTCATTTTGCGGAGATATAAGGTTGGTATTGGCTTTAAAAAGATGAGACCATGCCCTGTGTGTTGGTTCTCGGTGCTGCTGTCCGGCTACGGCAGCAACATTTGATGAGCATGCGCAAGACAAAGGACCCCGACTCAGCATGTAGGTATTTATGGCTTGCGCCTGTTAAAAAATCCCCCTCGATAGGATGACTATGCTTTGGTGCGTCGGTAGAAGTAGTATTCCATTCAGCAGCACCAAAAAAAAAAAAAAAATTGAATTATACGTGAATTTTAAGATTCCTTAAGAGGATTTTTGGCGTACAAATGTAAATCTCTAAAGTTATCTCTGTGTCGGTCTCAAAAATGACACTTAGATAACATCTCTAACCAAAGTCTGGTTTTATTTCCGTTGCGAACGATAACTATGTTTATCTGTGTCCCCCAACCCTGAACCGAGATTAAGAAACTGAGTCAGGAGTCAATTAAAACAATGAAAGGTTTTCAATGAATAAACGATGACACTTTAATTCATTAGAATGACAATTAGCTAAGAGTGAACTGATTATTCTGAGTACAGTTAGATGACATGCAGCAAGAGCATACAGGAATTCATGGCTGTCAGAGACCCACAGTGTGCATGTTGGAAATAACACTAGGAAGATAACACAAATAAGTCATATATACATAAGGGACAACATTTAAAGCTGAGCAAATAGATATGGTCACAGTATTCATCAAGTTACTTTGTCAACAAATATTGATGAAAAAACCCAAAACTAAGGATGAGCAAAAAACAAACAAACAAACCGATATAAACAATAACAGTCCTCTGTGAATTCTGTCACAATGCTTACATTAGTGGTTTCCTCAGGCATTCATAAAAATACCACCAGGTTAAAACTTAACACCAGCGTCATGTCAGTCATCAGTTTAAGTTTAGTGCAGCTCTTTACAGGGAGTGATAATCAGGTTCTGGTTCATAGAGGTCAGTTCTTGAAATGTCCAAACAGGAGGAGTTACTTGTTAAACCCAATAATATACACAACCTGCCGACTTTGCCAAAAAACCTTTGTCAGTTATTTGTGTATCAGATCCATATTAGCCTACTGCCATACAGGTTAACATTTGCCGAATTAGACGTAAAAACAACAAAAGCATTGTGACCATTTACAAACAGAAATATCACTTATTAAAAGTGACACAAAAACATGAAACTTCCTTCTATATTAGATTCACAGTTATTAAAACAAACCAATGCAGATAGACACCAAACAGAAAGTGTGTTTCTCAGAAAAGTGTAAAAGTTTGGTTTGTTGAGTCACCTTGTCAAACATGGCTTAGCGTCTACAGATATTCATAGTATGAAATTAAACATAAGATAACAAGTGCACTACCCCGAGTCCTTCTGGTACAAGTTAAATAAAAGACATTCTATTCTATTTGGCATCACTGTTGGTATTCATTGTCAGAATCTATTCACATGAAGCTTTTTTCCACAATATAAACACATTTCACACAACTCCAATTCAGTCATTTTACAATTTGCCCATTAAATCTTTTTTCTTTTCTGTTCATCTTTTTTTTCTTCTTTTTTTTTTTTTACACCACACATATTTTTCAAAACCTAATCAAAGTCAAAACTACTAACATTTACATTAAAGCCCACAGTATATATTAAAGGACTACATTACAAGCTAACATATCAGGACAAGATCAGAATTTGCCAGCATATAAATAATAAATATAGGTACCATGCCTTATATCAACAGGTTTTCAAGAATTAAACTTCTTTCAGAGGAATTAGATAAATTGTACACTATGAAAGAGGCTTCTGTTATGATTGTAAGCACCTGTTATGTTGTTCAAATAAAACAATCAATAAGACATAAAATAACTTAAAGAAAATTTGAGAGCTTTACAATAAACAAGAACTGATTCAGATTATTTAGGGAGTGCAGATGTGTCAAAACAACAAAAGAAAGAGTATAGAAAACAAAAAAATGGCCACAACACAGGAGAACAGAGGCCTGCTTTGCTGAAAAAGCAGGACCTCAATGCAGAAATACCAACGAATGTGTGTTAATATCAGCTGTCCGTTCACATGGCAATATAAACTCAAGGGATTTAAAAAGGCACCACTGATTTTTTTTTTTTGCCCATTTTGAAAGAACCTTACATGTTAAAGATTTTGTGATTTTTCTCAACATATGAGGTTTGCCATAATGGCTTCATCCAAATAAACCCAAATGACCACTCCCTTGTTACACTATAAAAAGATTGGGAGAAAACGTCATCTGCCAGAATGCCACAGCTGGGGCAACATGACCTGGATCGTGCCATCCCACGGCGACGAATGCTCACCATTCCAAAATAATATGTCTACGCCAAAGCTATGTAGCCAGAGGAACAAAGACAGACCGCCTACGCCCTGGTGGACCATGGGTAACAGTCCCAATCAGAGTCAATATATGGGATACACTAATTACTGATAGTGTAAAACGTACCTGTATTCTCCAGCTGTGTCAGCGGAGGAATTTACAGAGCTTACGTTTTTTTTGTTGCGTCTCTTGTTTTGTCGCTGATCATATTAGAATAATCATTAAAAGAACTACATAAGAACATTTGCTAAATAAACACAATGCTGCATTTTTAAATCCCCTGGGCGACAGAAAACAGGTCGGTTAACCACCGGTAAAATATCAACTCTCTGCTTTGATGAAATGTCATTAAAATGGGCCAAAATATACATCATTCAAATACAAAAAGGAAAATACAACACAGAATGTTCCCGTTGAAGACTACCTAAAAAAAAAAAAATCTTTCAATGAGCAGCAGTGCATGCAAATGTTCTGGTCCTGTATAAAGTAAGGCACCAGAGGTTTCCAAAATTCACTTGGTATGCAGTATATACGTAGAAAACAACTAAATTCTTCAAGTGTATTAAAGGCAGTCTATCAGAGTGCATACAACAGATACTGAAGTTGTGGAGTTGTCAGTTTTCAGGCTTGAGTACTGGTCATCTTCTGCAGCAACGGCAGCTGTTGAGAAAGGACGGATTATTGAACCTTTAATCTTTATCAGTTTTCCACAACGAAGCTGGAGAGGCTTCATGACCTTCGTAATTTACTATTCATTGTTTTACCTGAAGGCTCCTTTGGCTAATTTAGACTCTGTTTACGCTCGGATTGTACAACAAAAGGCTTCCTTTAAATAACACCTTAAAAAAAAATCTACATGCCAGACTTGGGCAAGGTCATAGTTAAAGGGACATTTCACAGTTTTTATATACATTAAATTTAAATGTTCGGTGAGCAGTCGACTCAGCCAGTGAAAACAGATGCATTATGTCTTCTGTATACCTTGATGTGTTTTCTGAAGAGCATGAATATAACCTGGGCTTTTAGCAGAAAATCTGCATTTTTAATTGGAGGTATGGTGTTCTAAACTGTGTCGGCAATTACAAGTCAGAGGCTCTACTCAGGTCTATAAGACACAATCATCTTGGCCTCTGCTACTTTGATTTTGACCACTTCTCTTACAAGTCCCCCCAAACTCAATGACAGTGCAATCCTAAATCATGAGGGTGCCTCTGTAAGCGCTACATGGTGAATTATAACCACCCACCAAAAAAGACATTCAAAAATACAAGTGAGGACAAAAGCAAACGCAGAAACATCAGCTAAGTGTCATCCCTCTTTAAACCCATCAACAACTAAACCACATCATCACATGTGAGTCAATCCTAATCCCTAAAGCATTTCATAGTTTTGTAACATCACAAACGTATACTGTAGAGGAAGCTTACCTTTGACAAATCCACTCCAGTGAGCGCATTGACAGACACAGGAAGTTCAGCCAACAGGCGGTTCACCTCGCCCGTCACGCGGTGGCCCTCCCCACTGAGGATGACGATCTCATTGGTCCTGGCTAGTGGCGCTGCCACCTTGGAAGCAATCTACAATGATATGGTTTAAGTGTTCAAAGCAAGCAGCAATTATCATGTGATACGTTATACAGTCAGAGTCTCATGACTAATGAATCATTACAATAAAGAAAGGATGGTGACCCTGATGTAAGACAGAGCTGGCATTTCCCATGGTTTCCAGATCCCGTCGCAAAATATAGTAAATAGTGAAGTTTTTTTTCATGCTTGTTGGAACTCTGACAGGAAGTTCTCTTGGAACAAAGGACCCATCTTCACTGTGGAACTTTCACGGCTCTGGTAGAACCCATCTCATGTATATGTTTTACCTTAGGTAGAGCCTCGAGGACCAGGGCAATCTTAGCTGCGTCTCCGTACTCCTGGTAGGCCTCAGCCTTCAGTCTCATCTTCTCAGCCTCCGCCTTGCCGACTGCTTGGATGGAGCTAGCCTCTGCTTCTCCGACCTTCCTGATCTTCTCTGCCTCAGCCTGAGCGATCAGCATCCTCTTCATCCTGATGCAGGGAAACGCACGAGTTCAAATATCTGATTCGTCCAGAAACACATCTGTGATAAACAGCTATTTTCATACAATATTCTGCTACAGCTATACATGCTGTTTTCAGCAAGGATGAAGGCTGGAAAGACAGTTTTCAAACCTGCAGGACAGATAATCATCCTGCGTTAGTTAGTCTTTGACAAAGACAGTAAATCAGATGTACAGGGATGAACAGCTCTGCAGCTCCTGTCTCCTGATCTTCCTGTGCAGTCGGTGATAAAAGGACTGAAAATGACTAGACTCTGGAATATACTACAGGAACAGATTTGTTGATTAATACCACGATCAATCATTCACTCTGGAAAAAAATTCTCCTCCACCTATTCACATTTTTCTACTCATAACTAGAGGATGTTGCTACAAGCAATTTAATTCACGAGGCTATCGAGGTTACAAAGCTTGTAGTCGATATAAAAAAACTGAAACAACGAAGCTGTGATAATGCTACTGGAGTGTTTTGTATTTTGACATTACCTTTAAACCAGATATTTTTTTCACTTCTCTCCTCTAATTGACGAGCTACGTCATCTCTTTTAATTCACAGGCCTCTGCAGGACAAGAGGAGCCAGAGTGTGGACTACAGCAAAACTCATGTTTTGGTTCTTTAAGAGATGTTGAAATATTTACTTACTGGTGACACCGGAAGAAAAAACAAACAAACTACTGAATGTCAGTTGAACTGATTGTCACTCACTTCTGCCCCTCAGCCAGCCGCTGCATTTTGTAGGCCTCGGCCTCAGCCGGCCTCTTCACAGTAGCAATCAGCTCCTTGTCAGTCCGGTCGATCTCTTTCTCCTCGATGGTAATCTGTTTCTTCCTCTGCACAACCTGGATCTCGATCTCCTCCAGACGGATCTTTTGCTGCTCCTTGGCCGCCTGCAGCTCGTACGCCAGCTGGGCCTGTGCTTTCTGAAAACATCAGCAGACACACACTGTCACATATACACACACATTTAGTTCGAAGCCCACTGTCAACGTCATTTCAAACCTCAAGGTTCCCACCTTAGTGTTGACTTCCTGGTTGAAAGAGGCTTTCTGCAACTCCAGTTCTCGTTTGGAGTCGGCCATCTTGGTGTCAGCCAGGAATTTGACATCCATCATCTCCTTCTTACATTCTGCTTCCTTTGAGACAATGAAGCAGAGTTCAGTTGGCTGTTGTGCACAACAGAATCCACTTCTGGGAGTCTCCCACCTGCTAGGGGTTTCTTACCCTTATCCCAGCATCCCTCTCCGCCTCGGCCACGCCAATGTCTGCATCCCTCTGCACGGCTGCAGTCTGGGTCTTACCGAGGGAACTCAGGTAATCAAGTTTATCATAAACATCCTGCGGGCGCAAAAACAAACAGGTCAAACTACACAGAGCTCAGCTTATTGGAAACTCTGAATCACAGCAAACTGAGTAGCTGAAAAGATGATTTAAATGTAAAAAAAAAACATTCTCTTTAGCTGCTTTGAATGCACATCGTTTTCTGATTTGTGTCTGTGGTCTCACACCTCTGTGTGATCAACATGATGTCATAATATATCTACTTATCAATGTTGGAGCAGCAGCCATCAGTGTTCCTGGATTTAGGTCATATTTAACATTCTGTGCCTCATCAGTAAAAGTCCGTCTTCTCTTCACGACCCCTGGAGCGAGTGAAGATGTCCCGTTTGGTAAATACATTTGCTCGTCCCTGCATCCCTTAATCAACTCTCTCTCTCTCTCTCTCTCAAATATCCTTGTTGGGAGGAGTTTAGATGTGACGAAGAGTGAGGGAGACAGGAAGCCAAATGGAAGGCAATGGGAGAGGTGGCCTGGCTCTCTGGTTGTGTCAGGGTCCAGCATCATCAGCACCCCTCTGTGGTTAAACATGACACGACTGCTAATGGAGGCTAGACTGCTGGGCTGTGTTTCACAGGATCCCCTGAAGATGATTGTGGTCACAATAGTGCTGGCAAAGAAAATGCTCATGGTTGCTACCATACAGTAAAACCACATCCCAAAAAAAAAACTAATTTTATGACTTTTTGTGGCCTGAGGATCTTTTTCTGCTGATCTTTATATTAAATCTAATCATGCAACTAAACTCCACCTCCTTTTCAAAACTCACCTTAATGGTAAAGCTGAGAACCTCGATGCCCATCCTGCCTACATCTGGAGCTGCCACCTCCCTCACCAGTTTGGCAAACTGGTCCCTGTCCTGATAGATCTGCTCTACGGTCAAGGTACCTGCCAAAGAGAGACACTGTCAGTATCTCCAAACCACATGTCCAGCACACATTTCAAACAACAGTACAACACAAGACGAACTAGCAGCTGTCTTTGGTTCAATATTTCCTTGGTAGCTTTCTGAACCCTTTAGAGAAGGATGTAATCCTTTTATTAAAGAGACATAAGCGTCAAAGACTCATGAGGTTTTCTCGTGACAACAATCAATCTAGGGCTAAAGACAAGTAGTTGTAAATGTATTGATCAGCCAAAAAACTTACCAATCAGCACCTATTTTCATTATCTATTCATTGTTTAAGTCATTTTTCATGCAAAAATGCTGTAGATTCAAGCGTCTCCAACATGAAGATTTGCTCATTTTCTCTGTTTTTTTTCTCTAAATAGATGATCTTTTAGGTTTGGACTGTTGGTTTGATGAGAGATGAAATTTTAAAGACTGGAATCACCTTAAATTAATGAAGAAAACAACATGACTGAAAATGAAAGTAACTCTGATGCCTGGAGAAGTCGTGAGAAATCAGGTCTGGGATCTTTTGTAGGTACAAATGTTTGGCAGATTATCCAATAATACGATGCATTTAAAGATCACTCAGACTGATGCACCATTACTTTCACATGGGGCGTGTTTGAGACTGAAGACAATAAAATCTGTGTACTTTCTCCTCGTGTGTGTGATTCAACCCAATTCCAAAAATTGGACAGGATTTTAAAACTCATGTGTTCTGAGTCCAGCATTAGGTACAGCCAAAAACAAATCTAGTAAATTATTTACACCTGCCTCTGTGTCCTAATTCTGACAAAGACACAGTTCAAATGAAATGAATGTCCTTACCCAGAATGGAGCGCAGATGTCCCTCCAAAGTCTGCAGAACCACAGCTTTTATTTCCATGACTGATTTACCCAGAAACTGCTCACAGGCTACAGCCAGCAAGTCCAGCTCTGTCATGACTTTCACCTGAAGACAGAGACACACAGAGACACACAGAGACACACAGAGACAGACACACAGTGACACACAGAGACACACAGTGACGTCACAACATCCAGCCCAGCATGTTTAGGTGGAACTGTGTTATTTTCTCAGCTCCCTGCAGAGTTCAGTGATAAAAGTGTTCAATGTTTAAGCAGCAATGAAAGGCGCCATCGACCAACTGAGGTCATCACTGTCGGCTACCTCATTTATTAGATTTACCCATCACCTGTCACCATGGTAACCAAGAAAAGGAGGGGAGAAGCTCGTCCTGGATGTGTCTGTCTATCAGAGATAAAAAATGATGATCCGGACAGAGAAGCAGATCCAGCTGGACTCAGGAGGGTTTTCTCTGCAGTCAACCCTCTGTTCACAAAGCCTCAAGTTAGCCACCTAGCTTAGCTACCTAGCTCTAGTCGCACACAGAGCTTCATCCTAGTGCTCCTCATCACTTTTGTGCCAGAAAACAAAACCCCTATGTGGACACAAGCCGTTCTACACAAAACACTTTCTCATGAACAAAAGAAGCAAAACGATCTCAAATGTTGAATGCTGTCTGGAAACAAGCAGCAGTGCACAAACTTACAAATAAAAAGAGTGTAAATCAGGAATGATCTCATCAAATAACACGACTGTATTTTGAGATCTTTTGGTAGGTTTAAATTTGAGCACGTATCAAAAAAAACGCACTTGAAGTTCAACACTACTGATAACAGATGAAGTCTTAATGGGTTCATAGAGAAGACACTGGGATGTGGTCTTACCTGAGCCACCCCTGTGACGGTGATGGCGACCCCCTCTGCTGTCTCCACATCCTCACACCTGGGCTGCAGAGTCATGATCTCGAGGGTAATCCTTACAGCGAGGAACAAAAGCACAGTCACTGGGCCGCGAAGGGAAGACATTACAGCAATGAGAGCAAGCTGTGGAATACTAGAATAACATCTCTAGATGTTAAAGAGTTACATTACATTAGTTACACTGCTGAAGTTATCAAGTATTTAACTGTGTCCTGTTTTATTATCTCACTACGTTGAACTAATGTGGATTTAGAGAGCATTTTTTTAACATAGATCAACATAAAAATATTTTTACATATATTAAAAAAGTGGTGATGGTTGTTTTGTTCTATTGTGAAACACAGAAGTTTATATTATTTCCATCTGAAGTGACTCCAGATAAAGAATGACGAAGCCAACCAATCCCTGACTGGTTTGGTTCAACCAGATCAAACTGAGGTGATCTGATGATTTTAGAACCATTTCACTTTTCTTCTTCTGAAGGTTAACATTAAAACAATAAGTAAAATTTCAGCCTAGTTCAACTTGAGGAAAAGATGGCAGTAGCCAAGATTTCACCTTACAAGTGACTTTTCCACACGATGGTCCTACAACTGTTTCACAATAAAAGCCTTGCTTAGAAACGCAGGATTTCTTTTCCAGTGACATTGTTAGAGGGCTTTTAATTTAAGCAGGAATATAAAATAATCCATGTGATGAAATGATCCAGTGACATGTGCTCTCGAGACATTACACATCTTAGGTAAGATTTATTGTGTAGTTGTATACATTAGAAACACACCGTATGTAATACTAGACAGAATATGACAGAACAGTTTTCATAGACTGCAGATAACGGGAGTGACTCAAAAATCCAATTCAGCTGTGGTTTTATAAAAAAAACCATGGTCATACTGAACAGACGGCTTTTTAACAGAATCACTCCCTCGTCTGGGGTGAGTTGAGCTTGCCGACACAAAACGCATCTGAAGGAGATGTTACGAGGCCAACTCCATTCCAAAACGTAAAACGTGAATCTAAATGGACCTTGTGTTCATAATGTTGTCACCTTTGGGTGTCTGAGAGGAGCCACCAGGCCCAGGACCAGCCTCCAACCACGTAGGTCTTCGAATCAGAGCCACAGCAGCCGCCTGAGGGAAGAAGTACAGGTTCCGTAAGATGACGGTTCATGTTTGATTATCCACTCATTAAAACTTTTACATCCAACATCAAACAACGCGTCCAGATCAAACTGCAGGAAAAGGCCAACGAAAGCACAGAAATGTTGACTGGATTTCATATAAGTGTTTTTTTTAGCTGAACACTGAGCAGACCTGTGACTTATTGAATATTTATACTCTGATATCTCTGCCCAGTAAAACCAGGTCACACAATAAAAGCACGGCACCCAGTAGAACATGGGTAAAAACTAAGGGTGGAAGAAAACACGGCGACACGATACGACCGCAAATAATTGTGTTACTGTATTGATTCTCATTCTCATTTTGTGTGTTTTAACCACAAAAAAGCTAGATGGAGGTTTTGTAATCTATCTTCTTGACTGTTCCAACTCCAACATAACAAGTAACAATGTAAACTGAGACAGGGACAAGTTAGTGTCGCTAGCATGAACTCAAAGAACACAGGTAACAACATATGGCCCTGCTTACAGGATCCCAACATGTCACAATACACTGAATGTTATTGTACCTGAGTTTAGTGACAATAAAGATCTTTCTGACTCTGTTTTGTAGGCCTCATAAAAGTTGAGGTCAACCAGGAACCAGGATCTACATGATGTTATACAACACTGTTGAGGGGCAGCATGATTGAAAACCACCATTTTTTAGATGTTCCTCTTGTTTCTGTTTTTTTTTTAACTTCTGAATTACTACATAGTTACTATGTACTACTACTACTACTACTACTACTACTACAAACCTTTCCTGGGTTCTAAAATTGTTTCAAATAAATGGAAACTGACACACACAGGAAACAGGTGACAATGAGTCACAAGTAGACATTGTGAACACATTGTGACCACATTGTGACCACATTGTGACCACATTGTGACCACATTGTCACTGCTGTGCAGCATCCAGTGTGTGACAATATAGCCGATATACTAAATATTCATGTGCAAAATTCCCTGTTAGGCCCACCTGTAAATGTTCAGTATTCAATATTCCACATATGGACTGTTTGCACTGAGTAACTTTTCATTTTCAAATTGAATCAGGAATATAAAATCAGTGATAAACTAATAAATTATACTATTACTATATTTTTCATTTGGTTTCTTATGACATAATTATCTACATTCCCAGTGATAGATAGACAGATAGATAAATGATAGACAGATAGATATAGATATAGATGATAGATTGAGATGATAGACAGATAGATAGATATAGATGATAGATAGATATAGATATAGATGATAGATAGATATATAGATGATAGACAGATAGATATAGATATATAGATGATAGATAGATATAGATATAGATGATAGATAGATAGATGATAGACAGATAGATATAGATATAGATGATAGATAGATATAGATGATAGATAGACATAGATATAGATGATAGATAGATATAGATATAGATGATAGATAGATGATACACAGATAGATATAGATATAGATGATAGATAGAGATGATAGACAGATAGATGTAGATATAGATGATAGATAGATATAGATGATAGATAGATATAGATGATAGACAGATAGATGTAGATATAGATGATAGATAGATATAGATGATAGATAGATATAGATGATAGATAGATATAGATGATAGATATAGATGATAGACAGATAGATGTAGATATAGATGATAGATATAGATGATAGACAGATAGATATAGATATAGATGATAGACAGATATAGATATAGATGATAGATAGATATAGATGATAGACAGATATAGATATAGATGATAGATATAGATGATAGACAGATAGATGATAGATATAGATGATAGATATAGATGATAGACAGATAGACATAGATATAGATGATAGACAGATAGATATAGATATAGATGATAGACAGATAGACATAGATATGGATGATAGATATAGATGATAGATATAGATATAGATGATAGACAGATAGATATAGATGATAGATAGATAGATATAGATGATAGACAGATAGACATAGATATAGATGATAGATATAGATGATAGACAGATAGAGATGATAGATAGATGGACAGACAGAGCTCTATATCCATGTTAGGTGTCATATGATGTAAAGACTATCAGGAAAAGCTTGTGATGAGTTTTTTTTGTGAAGAGATTTAATCCTCTATTTTTAAATTAAATTGATTTGACAAGCTGCACAAAAAATCCTCACTGCAGTCTTTCAAATTTTTAACGTTTCACTATAAACTCGATTATTTTATTTGGCTCTATTTCTTGATTTCTCACATTTTCATTCACTCGTTAACTACCACACCATCCTGTCTTACATGCTAACGACGTTGGCGTCACGGCACTTTAAGCCGTGATTAACGTAAACAAATACAAGGGAGACTCAGGGCGTCTTCCTGCACCTTATGAACTTTACACATTTCATTTCGAAGCCTTTTAGCGTTAGCATGCATTGGCTGGTTATCCTGCGACAAACAAGAGCAAGAAAATGTGACTTGTTTGGGTAACCTGGTTCGCTATAGTTAGCGCCTGACATCAGCTAGCTAGCACCAGCTACCGTTAGCTCAACATGACAGCTAGGTGGCTTCTTTAGCTCAGTGAGAGGGGAGAGCCTACCAGAGACGACCAGAGCTTCGTTTGGCCCCACAGTAAGGCAGTTCCCCATGTTCACACAAGACAGCAGAAGAAAACAGTCGTAAACAGTTAGATCCTTCACGGAGCTGCCTTATTCGTTGTTTAATTAAAGTCTGATGGCGTGGAAAAATCTTCACGTCTTGAAAGAGTACAGCAACAACGCAGCTCACGCCCCACCTAACGACACCGTATTATCAGTGACGTAACGTTTACCAACAAGAGACTATCCAGAGGAAAGGACACGGGCTTTAGCTAGATGCTGCATTTTGGTAGCCTCGCTAACTTTATGTTAATGATACTTAAATATGATTAACAGAACTAGTAAAGGAGATAACATTATGCAAGCTCGACTATCCCGTTAGTCCCATTAACGGTAGAGGTTGACCTAAATTTACAATTGACTTACTTTGAAAGTATTGACCGGATGTAGCAGTATCTCTGTTATTGTGCTTATTGACGTCAAGCGACGAATTCATTTGCAGTTCCTGCATTACAACCACTAGAGGGAAGTAAAACACCATTATAATACATTGCATCGTCTATAACCGCAATAAAAATCAGAGCAATTAAGAGACAAACTAACAGGAATGACTGTTTTCTGGCCAACAAACATCTTCTCAGGTTAAGCTAATATGAAAATAAGATTTGAGATACCTCCACGCTGTACAAGGCAAAGTCACATGACACGGATGGAGGCCGAGAATGCAGCTACTTTTTTGTAGCCTCGCTAACTGCGCTAATGTTACTGACCAGGCGAGTTTAGTGTTCTATGCCCTCTAGTGGTCAATACTGAGGAACTGCATAAGATTTAATTAATAAAGCTAGCGTCAATGTGGACATGAGAGCAAATTGGAATTTCCGGTAAATAATTTCAAAATATATGAACAACACATGACTGTATAATGAAACACTAATTTTAATTGTTTTCTAGCAGTCAGTTTCACATATTATCGGTATTAATTTACACTTAATCAATTAACTAATCAATCCATTTGGTTAGGATGCCCCCCGGACGCCTCCCTGGGGAAGGTATTCCGGGCATGTCCCACTGGGAGGAGACCCCGGGGTAGAACCAGAACATGCTAGAGGGGTTGGTGTATCCTCTGAGGAGCTGGAAGAGGCGGCTGAGGAGAGGGAGGTTTGGGCTTCTCTGCTGAGACTGCTGCCCCCGCGACCCGGACCCGGACAAGCCGAAGAAAATGGAATGGAATGGAATCCCCGCACCATATTTAGAAGGCCTGCAATGTGTTGATAACCATGACTTTGACCCACTTTTGAGTCCACTGATTGCATTGTTTTTTTTTGTTTTTTTACGTGTCAGCTGCTTCCTTATCAAAATATTAATAATAATGTAGATGACTATTAGTATTTATAGTATTTTTTTTGTTTGCGGCTTCATTTATTTTACTGTAAATCCTACGAATTTGCATTAAGTTTGCCAACAGAGACTCTAGCATCAATTCACAAACCACTTCTTTGACCTCTAAAGAGGGTTGATTACCCGTTAGATACAGACAATAAAGACTAGATCAGAAATGCATAGTGATAGCATTCTAAAAATGTAGAGCTTTTGGACTCAAATGTCTCCTATACTTCACTTCAAGGTCCATCCTCAGTGAATTCAAACTGAAGTCTTCAAGTTTCCACAATTTACATATTCAACCACGATTGAAAAACAAATGATTGATTTTTATTCTGTAAATAAGTCCAGGTGAGAGATTAAAGGTGAGCAAAGGGAAACCTTTCTCCCTCCGGAGGATGACTGTGAAAACAGCCTCATTACATTATTCTGCACAGAGAAGGTTCAGCATCCAAGCAAAGTAACTGGAAGTAAAACACGTTTGAGTGGAGCTGGACGTTCAGTTCATTCAAATGAGATGCATCTTAGACACACACACCAACTTCACTCTGTCTCACAAGGTCTGCAAAAGCCCAGCAGTGGTTTTAATACGTAGTCGGAGAATTATTTAAACTTAAAGCTTCATCAAGCCTGAAGCATTTAAGTTGATTTTTGAACAATGAGGCTCAAAATGTATGTATTTATTCATGAGGCCCCATTTACACTCGTTTTCAAATTTATCCAAACTGTAAAAAAAAAAAAAAACACTGCATGGAGAATATTAGTTTATTATTTGTGCCTGTGCATGTAATATATGCATGATTCATGAATTAAGTATTAGGTTGAGAGATTCAGCTTTTAAGTGAAACAATTGCCAATAAAGACATTAAAACAAGTCTTTGTTAAGTCCTGGCTAGAAGAAGAACGGTGCAAATATGCAGAGGTACACAGTATTATAAAGCTAACAAGGAGCAACACACAATGAAAACGTTGTAAGATGAAGTAAAACTGCTTCTATATGTCAATCCCAATGGAGTTTAGTGAAAACCTCTCTCAGGGGAGTCTGAGGGCGTCTTCCTGCACCTCACAACCCAACAGTGCATTCCCAGCTTCCACACACTCTGTCATACATGGTGCTGGAATAAAAAAACAAACAGCAAACAAGTCATCAGCAGAGGAGACGGCACAGCTACTGTTAACCAGCACACATTTAAAAACATCAGATCACTACGTTCTATGGTTGTTACCTTTCTGAGCATGGAGCCACAACAATGCCTTCATAGCCAGGAGGTCCCACTCTTCTTTAGCATCCATCTTGAAACCATGAAGCCAGATCAGAGCAAGAGTGGTGGCCCACACTTCCTGGTTCACCTAATTCACCAAATCAAAGAAAGTAACAGGAGAAACAGGAAGAAAAATCACAGAGAAGGTCAAACACACTTTGTCTGACTCATGGCTCCACAAAGCTTCATGGAAATCAGTATTTTTTTTAATGCTGTTAGGGAACAATGCAGAAAAATGTAGTGTTAAAGAAAGTGGGGGGAAAAAAATCATGTCTCATTATTCATTTGTGTTATTTTTGTCATTCGCTCACGGCTGAAGGTTTTGTGTTCTCCAGCTCCTCGCTGGTCTTTCCCAGTGCAGTGGCAAGAGCTGGAACCAACAACCAGCAGCCAGAGGCCTTCTGGAGGGAGACCAGCTGCAGGAAGGGGTCTCTGGGTGGCTGCTCAGGAACAGGAACTTCAACCTCTTCAGCAGGGAACTTTTCTAAGAATGAGCAAAGTCAAAATCAACCCAGTAAATCATTCTACTTGTCCTTATTTTATAGTAATATAACAATACAGGAAAAAAGGATGAGACAATTTTAACAGCTAACTGTATGTATGCTACTTTATTCATTCATATTGCTTCAGATTTTTTTTTAAACCAAAACATGTCAGGCTGGCTTGACTAGAAGAAAATCTACTGTATTATAATGAATTACATAACTGGGTTGTATAAAAACATTGAACATTACATCTACAAGCATTAATATAGTGATCTAGCTCTAGTCTAGATTTAGTCACAGCTCATTCACAATTTAGAGTTTTAAAACTTAAAATCTGAATTCATCATCACATTTAAAGTAAAAAAAAAAAAAATCAAAAAAGAAAATTCAGACTGCTGTCACAGATTTAGCCTTAAATATGGAAAAAAAACTATTAAAGTCATGTTTATAGACATGTATTTTTGTATGTACAGGCTCATTTCTGGATAAAATTTGATCCCATGCTCTGGTACAAAGATGGTGTACAACAATCAAATTTAAGATGTCTTAGAAATGGGTAAATATAGCTGGTTAAGTTAAATTTATAGCTGGTTAAGTTCAACAGCTTGGTTTGGTATCTGCTCCTCTCAAGATACGATACTTAGCCAGTTAAACTGTCTGTCTGTAAAGAATGAATAGATGATGTCAAGTCTATAAAGTGTGTGAAAAAAAGCAGAAACCTTCTCCATAAAGCACAAATTCGTCATTGTTCCCAGCCATGTAACAATCACCCTCTGCTATCCCTGAAAAAAAAGAAGTACCGTTACATTAGTAAAAGCATAGCAGCATATATTATGACATCTGTACATTTCTATTATAAGTATCTTTTTTTTTTATACCTCCATCAAAAAAGGTTTGTTTTTGTCTGCATTGGTTTGTTTGTTTGTCTGTAAACAGGATTATTGAAAAAGTTTTTTTGTTTTTTTTTTGGAGGTAGGCTGTGGCCCACAATAGGGTAACATTATAGGGAAATAATGGGAAAATGGGACATAACAGGGAAATAAGCTTCGTTGGCGGAGGTTTGTGTTTTCTGTATGTTGTCTAGTTATGTCATTATGTCATTTGATGCTATCCACTGGTGCATTAGCAGATTCTGACGATATTGATGGCTTGTTTGAGTTCACATGGACTGTAACCTGTGATAATTGGTGATACTCCAATTGCCTGGCAGCTCAATCCTTACACCTCTATGAGATTTATTTGTACATACCATTTATTTAAATATGAATTTTTGCAAAGCAGTGTGTGCCCTAGTAATTTGTTGGTTATGACCTATTGATCACAAAGTAATGTGGAAGTCTAACCTCCTTCCATTTTCTGCATTCGTTTTTTTTTTTACCTTCATCCAAGAAGCAGCACTGCATGGCCATAGCGTAAGGAGGAGACATGAGCCCAGCATACACTGAGACAGAAAGAGGAGGCTGTTCAATGAAGGTCATCAGCTGGGGTAAAAATAAGAGACTGAACATAAAGTAGAAATTGTATATCTTGAAATATTAAGCTATCAATCGCAGCCTATTAACTCTACATTTCTGTGGTACGGCTGGGACATGTGCCATGAACCATATAATACAATGAATGTCTAAGAAATGCATGCATTTTATTTAAAATATGAAGCTTTTAAGAAACGTCATTCGCTTGAAACAACAGGGACTTGAACTGTCAGTCGGAACAAAAGCAACACTTATCAACTGTGGTTCTTCTGTTTCCTCATTCATGAAACACATGAATGACCTCGCTGTCATTTCTTTAGACGTTAGAATAAACAGGGCAAAGCCACATTCCTCCTTTCACTCAGTCTCAGTCATGCAAACACGAAACCATCAGTCAGAGCGGCACATTAAAATCACAACACATGGCAGGAAATCTGGAAATAAATCCAGGTCTTAGTTAATATGAGGCATGTGCTCTGTGGTCGAACCCGACAGGTTTCCTGCCTCATGAAGATTAAACATGACGTATTTTAATATTAATATAGAAGTGGAGTAACTGCATCCGTTTTTAAAAATGTGTCTGTTGTCAGTTTATATCAAATCTCACCTTTAAATTCCTCCTCAAAAAGTACTCACTGGGTGTTGGAACATCTCTGCGCACCAGAGGTCCTTGAATGGCTTCGCCGTCGCCTTTGTTGACAGCGATGAAGGCAGTGAAGGAGCTGCTCACTCCTGACTGAACACTGAGCTCCACCACCTTCTCCTTCACTCCTCCATCCTGCTCTCCTCCTCTGCCCTCCTCTTCCTCCATCTCCAAGGAGCGAATCAGAGTCCGAGCGGCCAGCCTGTGGACCGTTAATCTGGAGACAGGAGAGAGGAGTAAACATGTGGGTTTTAGTACAAGATATGATTACTTTTACAAGTATCTGGTCTTTAACCAAAGTATTAGACAAACGTATATTTTGACCAGCTTGTGGAGAAGAAAAGAAAAGTGATGTTTTCCAGTGATTTTTCAGACTAACCCCAAACCCTCAAAAACGTGTTGGAAGAAGAAACACAAACACAAACAGCTTCAAATTCTTGGTCTCTTTCTTTCTGTGAACTGCAAAACTTTTGGCAGCGTTTAAACCAGACTTTCTCTGACTTTATTGTCATTTTGACTTTTATCATCTTTATTTTTCATGCTTTTTTTAAACTGTAACCATTTCTCTTTTCGTTTTGCATAAAATAAAAATATGCATTAAAAAGATGCATAAAAGCCCATGTAAGGACAAATGGCTCCAAGTAGCTTCAGCTATAAATGGAGTATGACATTACTGCAAGGAATATGTGTTTCTATCCACATGTTTTAAAAATCGACTCTTTCTATCCCGTTTCTGTTTCTGTTCATTGTCACGTCTCGGTTTGAACGGGATGGGTTGCACATAAATGTTGAAAGGCTTTACTCAGGTAAAGCAGATTAAAATGTACACACATGTTAGGTCGCTATCTAACCTACAGTACGTCTGTTTTCTGACCAAAACGTGTTTTACCCAGAGTCCTCTGCAGGTTTGAGACTGAAGTGGAACTGGTTTTGAGAGGGATGACCTGCCAGGCTGTACTTGACCGTCACACAGCCTTCTGCTTTCTCTGGACTCTGAGAAGACATTAAAATGTTGGAAAAACTCTTATATTTACATAAAATTCATATTTTTTTAAACCTTGACAGTGACCAGAGATGCATTTCACTCTGAGGTGTTCCCGCTCCTACCTGTCCAGAGAGCTGAGCGTAAAGCAGTGACCTCTGACCCTGAAAAATTGCTGTGATTGGTGGAGAGAGGACAGTGATGGAGATTTCCTTTGGCAGATCCCACGTGACTGAGACGTCCACCACAGCTGGTTGCAGAGCAAATCGCAGCGACTGCATTGCCTGATGGGAAAAAAAACATACATGCAAAGTGTTGTTTTTACTGAATGTATTTACTTACATTTGAAATCAGGCCTTCTGTCCAAATAATTTTCTCACTTTGGGTTGCATCCTGTCAGTCCCGGTGATGAACTGAGCGTGACCTCCTCCTTCTTTGGCCAACCCGTTGATGAGAGCGGTGCTGGCTCCTTCCCCAATCCCAAAAGAGAAACACCTGCGACACAGTCGTTTGTTTTATTTAACACACACACACACAGCACTGGATGAGACATTTTCTGGGAAGGTTGTTGGTTTTTTGCTTCTTTGTTGTTTCACCTGTGGAAACCTGAATTCTTCCGCACCAGATTGATAACGTCTTTGGTGTTCTCCACCTCTCCGTCAGTGAAGACAAACAGCTGGGGAGGAGGGTTAACATATCACTGTCAGTTACACAGAATCACGCCCTCAGAAACATGCAGCATGTTTACACACTTTTTACACCAGTAAAGTATGAGGATCAATAAACTGAGCGTCGAATAAACTGGTCTGTTCCGGACTTTACTCAGTAAGGGCATGACATGACATGACATGACCGGGCTGATTTATTCCCAATCATTTGTTTCCTGAGGACACCACCTGTGTGTGTGTGTGTGTGAGTTTGAGTGTGTGTGAGTTTGAGTGTGTGTGAGTTTCAGTGTGTGTGAGTTTCAGTGTGTGTAAGTTTGAGTGTGTGTGAGTTTGTGGGCACGTCTGTGTGAGTAAATGTGTATTACTTGTCTCGGCTGATTGGGAATGCACTGCTGGCTGTAAATGTGATTTAGGGGCTGAAGGATCTCCGTTCCTCCCAGATCAGCGTCCATCTCTTCTACTTTCTTCAGAGCCTCTTCCATGGTCCTCTCACAATACTCCACACTCTTACTGCCAACAGAAACACACAAATGGAGGAGGTCAGACAAATGTCCTCACTGCAATCTCACTTTTTTTTATATAACTACACTAAAATCATTCCCTAAACTGACAATCCAGTCATTATCCATCCAACCCCCAATCAGATGGAAAGTCGGATGAAGATTCTTCCAGAAAACATTTCTGGATTTTCTTAACAAGGTTGTTGCTTTCCTCTAAACAAACATGAAATGATTTACAAATACAGCTTGTATGGTTATAATTCAAGTCTCCAGAAGCTCCAGTGTAGCTGTTGTTGCTATTATATTGTTTGAATCATTTGTGTTATTTGTTAGGTCCTCGAAAAAAATCTGCCATGATTAAGAATTAAAGCAACATTTGTCATTAGTGCATTTTTCATTTCATGCAAGAGGTTGAGCTTTTATTTTGAAGTCTCAGTAAAAACTCACAGTAAGAAATCAGTGAGAGTCTCTTTTGCTCCTGTGAGGAGTTTTAATAAGACTTAAAAGATAATAAAACAACCTGAAGACTGTTTCCCATCAATGAAGTATTTATTTGTTTATATATGTATTTTACTCTGTGCACACTAAGGCTATTAGCTTAGCGGCTACAGTGAAGATTTCATCTTAAAAACGGGTGTAAATGGGGCGTAGATATAGTGCAGTGGGTAAAGCGTGTGCCCCATGTACCGAGGCTACAGTCCTCCAGCGGCAGCCACGGGTTTGATTCCTTCGTGGGGTTCGTGGCCCTTTGCTGCATGTCTTCCTCCACATTTCCTGTCAACAGATCTTCAGCTATCCTATCAATTAAAGGTAAAAATGCCCAAAAATACAACTTTAAAAAAAGGGTGTAAATAAAGTCTTCATTTCTTTCCATCAGCATGGAGGTAAGAAGGTAATGATTGAATTTTCATTTTTTGGGTGAACTGTTCCTTTAAGCTCACTGAAGCTGTCAATCTTTGTGAAATGCTGGGAGTGAACATCGAAAAAATGATTGAAATCGACATTAAATATAACGCCTGGTTTCTTAGAAACAACAAATATCAACGATCTGTCTGTTGTTAGAGTTGAAGTAACACATGTAAAAACAGACTTACGGGAAGACGTGTTCATAGCTGGAGCCAAAACTGTAGATGTTGAAATAGCAGCCCATTGGTAAGCTCTTCACCAGGAGCAGCAGAGTGTCCTGAAGGGAAGAGAGACATGATAGTGAAGGTCTCTGTGTGAGAGGGACGCTGTGATTGGTTCTATGACAGACAGACACATATCATTAATACCCTGGCACTGCTAATGCGAGTTTCTTGCAGATTGTTGTTATTGGTGGCACAATCCATACTTCCAGATCGATCCAATAAGAAGACAAACTCTCCACATGAGGCGACGGAGGACATCACATCCTTGGGGAACTCAGGGTACAGACTCAGCATCAGTGCTGGATCACCCATCAGAGTTCCTGGAACACATACGTTTACCATTTATTCCAACATAGGAAACGCATCAGCTGGAGGATCGTGAACCTTTCAGGTAACATTCACAAACTCACCAGGCTTGGCAGAGGTCTGTCCCGCCTCCACCACAGCAGTGGGCTGGTGGGCATCTTTGTAATAAATCAGCAGTTCGACATCTCTGTCAAACTTGTGTCCTGCAGCCAACTTGACCTGCGGTTCCCAAAGACTCTGATAAATAAATCGGGAACAATCACACTAATCGCACACATCAGCGCTCTGCCTACCGTGGCCTGGGTTTGCTCCGTGTTGAGGTACTGGACAGGGTCCAGGGAGCAGTTGGACTCTACTTTAGAGACGGGACGGGGAGAAGATACTCGAGCAGAGAAAGACAGAGTGTAGGGCACCAGAGAGGTTGGAACAGAGGTCACCTGGACACCAGCACCTTCATTACCTGTGAACAAACACGAGACAAGTCAGGAATACTGTCATTAAAGAAACATTGTAGACTGAGAAACTTTAGCACAACAAACATTCCGGATGTCCACAAACAAATCCCTAAACTTAAAGACCCCTGTTGTAAGAAAAAAACGTCACAACCAGACACCGCTCTACTTTCAGCTTCTCTAGAAGAATGTCTATCCATCAGCATATTTATTATTAGCTGGAAGAAAGTTTTCAGAGTGTAAAAGGAGTTGTGAGATTATGTGTATTTGCATTATGGTTTTTGACCTACTTTGCATGAACACGAAGCTGAAGTTTAAGCGTTGGCTGGTTTTTCTTACCCTGAGGTACGTAGCGAGGGTTGAGCACAGCAGGAAGACAGAACCTCAGCCCGTCATCGGCCTGCACAGCCAGCTCAGTGACGTACTCCAGTCTGATGGAGGCGCTCTCCTCTGGACGCAGACTGCCCACACTCAGAGAGAAGATGTCTGGACTCTGATCACTCTCCTCCAACAGGAAGGCCTGCTGACCGGAGCTCAAAGCATCATCATACTCCTCCCGGGCCTGGAGGACAGATGACGACACATGTGAGTGACTTTCACCATGTTTACTGAGGCTTTAAGCTCCGTTTCAGTCAAATAAGTCTTTACTGTCCAGCTCACCTTCTTTTTCTCCTTCACCTCAGCTACAATCTGTTTCTGTCCGATCGTAGCACTGAAATGACAGACGGCAGCATCTCCAGGCATAGGGAAGACAAAAACCGCCTCTAGCGGTTTGTCCTCCTTGTTCTCATAGATCAGAGTGGAGATCACCGTCGCAACATGATCCCTCACCTCCAGCTCCACCTCCACACTCTTCAGAGGAACTGACCCAAAAACAGAAGGAAACAGAAAACATTGTGAGAAAACTTGGGTTCTTTGGGTAAAAGACATTTTTTCAAACTGTTGAGGACGCTGGTTAAGCTCTCTTCTTACTGAATTGTTGTAACCAAACTGGTAAACATGACTCTATCTGATTGTTTATTATGTGCCAAACAGCTTCTACAACAGGACAAACCTTTAAGCCTTTACATTTGATATTTTGACTGTTGTTTTGCAGGAATACACAAAAACTATCCAACCAGTTTTAAATGACATTTGGTTTAAGGGTCAGGCAGGCATGGGCTGAGGAAGAACCCAATAACCTTTGGAGTTGATTTGGACCAAGATACACACCAAGGAAATGTTTTGCATCCATGGTGGAGGTGTTAGTAGTTAAGTTTTACCTGGTTCCCTCTGGTCAGTGAGCAGACCACAGCAGTTCATCTTCGTACCTGTGCAACAAGTAACAAGGATGTTTGAGGACTTTGTGCAGTCGTGATGGCAGTTAATGTACATTCTTGACGCTATTCAGCGATTAAAACACTTTCCCAAAATCTAGTGAATAAGTTCACTGTTGACTATTGAATATATCGTCACATGAATCTCATAAAAAAATAATTGTATAAATATAATAATAATAATAATACTTGTGTTCTAATTATTGAATAAAATTCTTCACAGTGGAAAAAAACTCAAAAAGTAATAAAAACAAATTTTTATGGTATTTTTTTTGTTTCATGTTAGAAGCTAAAAAAAGCAACTGGAGTTAAAAATATCTACCACTGATATTTCTATTAGTGAGAAATTATCTGTTGATATCAATAAATAACACTGTGACTGGTGAGAAATGAAGTGTACATATCTTTAATTAGAAAAGCTATTAGTCAGAATTACATTATGGATATGTTGGCTTGGATTTCTATTGAGTCAAAAAGCAATTCTTGATATCTGCATTTGCTATTATTGCTCCTGATTAGATATGAAAACGGCTTGTCATACGAGAGGATATATTTATTGTAGAGATCTACAACTGTTCTTACATCACAGATATCATGAATGTAATTCTAGATATCTAAAACTGAATTCTGACTAGTCAAAATTTAATTATTGATATGTTGGCGTGTAATTGTAATTCGCAAGAATGTATTTTCAGGTATCTGATATGTAATTGTAACTGGTTGCAATTAAATTCACACTAGTAGACTATATTAATGGGTCATGCTAATCAGAGCCACATATCCCAAAATAATATACAAATTAGCACGACATCTAAAAAAAATTTAAAAAAGAATAACATGCAAATTATGGCGACTATGACACCGTGTTAACGTCATTAGCGACGCTCCAATCCTTTTTGGACGCTCCAAGCACCAGAGGACACGCCTAGGAACGCCCACATATCATATAAATGTTTTCTTGATACGTCAAAACAACACTTTGAAAAGTAAATACAAATCAGGGTGACACGCCCACTTATCCGAAATGGTTCGTAGAAAAATAATACGCAAATCAGGGCTGCATGTTCGAAAAGAAGATACAAAGTACGGAAACATATTAAACAATGATTTGTTGATATGTCTTGAAATATCTTTGTTAAACAATTCGACATGTCAAAATGTCATTTCCACCAGTGAAAACTAAACCACTGCTAGTCTCCACTGATTAAATGTCACCACAAATATAACAACAGTATTCAGCAGCCATTAATTATTATTATATAATCATATGTATGTTGCGTATCTCTGTTTACCAGACTGCTAAATAAACACAACAGATTCCAGGAGACATAATGAATGAATGAATAATAGAATATCTCTCACCTCTGAGGATCAATGTGTTCTGGACGATCAGTTTCCCCTTTTAAAGTTGAGACAACTCTCAGATCGGTAAAGCAGGAAGAGATGACCAGAATACACTGACGGCAATGTGAAAGTCATGCCTGCTGAGTACGCTCGATTTCCTTACAAAAGACTACCGGATGGGTGGAGCTTGATTGCAAACAGCAACAACCGATAAATAAGTTCCAAAGAGATACAACTACATTGACGTCATCATAATGGAATGAAGTTGCGGGTGATATGTTATGAAGATAAAGAGAAAAGGTGGTCTGGCTTCTTCCTAATAAAAAAATAATCACAATAAATTCAAGGAAATTTCTTTTAAACTCATTTATAAAATCTATCAGCTAAGATCTGTATTAAGATGACTCGTATTTTTGTTTAAACAGTATCCTCCATCATTCACATATGTGGGATAGCATGTCTTTGTCCTCTCTCTATGGATAAAAACCATTTACTCATCAAAAAATGAAAAAGCTCCATAAATAAACCTGAAATAAATCAATACATATTTTATGAGACAACCAAATAAAAAGCTTTAATAGCTTAAAATAGAAAGCAGGCCTAAATACATAAATAAATGTTATATTGCTACAGTTCTACAGCTTAAAGCAAAATTATTAAACCTTCATTTCATATAATAAATTTCATATATTTATCAGCTAAGCTAAATGCAACAGATATTACTTTTCCACATTCAACACAAAATGCCTCTTTTACTGACAGCTGCTGTTCAACATTATTCAACCGTCTGAATATCATCCCTCATAAGAGATTCACACAAAACACCTCTGGTATTAGAGAACCATCGCTGACAATAAGATGAAGGAAAGTCAGCAGCATCTTTTCTGTCTGAGGAAGCTAGCCAAGTCCAGATGTTTTATAAATCCTTTATTGAGTCAGTTGTCACTTTTTTTTTCCCATGTGCTGGTATGAATGTCTCACTCTCAAACAGAAAATAATGAACATTAAAATATGGAGAAATACCAAATGACAGATATAATAAAAGAACCCATCAAACAATGGGATTTAATTGTTACATTGTAGACAGTATGGTGCAGGATTGATAAAAGTAAAGGTTCTGGGATGGAGCAAATCTACTTCTGAGTCCAATCCTGAAGCAGAAGCCGGTTTCATGAAACCCTCAGAGCCCCAGGGTGTCTTTCTGCACCTTGCAACCCAACAGTGCATTTGCAGCTTTCACACACCTTGTCACAGATGGTGCTAGAAAAAAGAAACACAAGTCATCAGCAGAGGAGATCATGTGGGCAAACAGCTGATTTTTAACCAGCAGACACCATTATAAACGACATATCAGAAACTAAATATGGTCATTACCCTTCTGAGCACGGAGCCATGACACAGCCTTCATAGCCAGAAGCTCCCACTCATCCTTAGCGTCCTTCTTGGAACCATGAAGCCACACGAGAGCCAGAATGGTAGCCCACACATCCTGGTTCACCTAATTCACAAAAAACAACAACAAATGCATTGTGCAGTCAGGTGGTTACTGTATAAAAACAGATCTTGGTGCCAGCTTAGTGTGCATTTAGAAGCCCGATTAACACAACCTTTGTGATCCCTGATTTCCAGACTTGTATTGTTATTTAAACTTTGCCATAAAAAGTGATTCCATTATCCTTTGGGTTACTGTTTTTGATAATAACCCACCGCTGCAGGCTTTGCCTTCGCCACCTCCTTGTTGGTCTTTCCCAGAACAGTAGCCAGAGCTGGACCCAGCTTCCAGCAGCCACATGCCTGTTGAAGTGAGACCAGCTGCAGCAAAGGGTTTCCGGTAAGCTCTTCGGGCAAGCTGGGCCCTGAGGAGAAAATTACAGAATATAATAATCTTTGTGGATTATACTGGTATATATACATTTGAAACATTCTTTTTTTTAAATTTTTTTTAATGTTAGTCTATTTAATAATGATGCGCTCTTAAAATCTCAGAATCCCCAGGCTTTTTAACTCACTCTAAAGTTAATATTTCTTAGCTTAATCTGGACAAATTATACACCAATGTTTTCAGCAACTTCTTGGGATCACCATCGAGCCATCGTTTCAGCGATACGACCTACGGTTTCAGCCAGAGCCTCAGTTGTTCGGATGTTGGTTGTTGGTCATGTTTACTGTGTGTCTGCTGTCTAAACTGCAGGTGTTCAGTGACACAGCTGGGTCTCCTGCCCTCATGAGTCTATTTTTAGAACATGCAGTAAAGGCAGAGCCAAAGACATCTAGTTTCAAGAGCTGCCATTTATCATGAATGGAAGAAATTAAAAGGGTAAATTAGCATTAGCAATATTGGTATGATCGATATGCACCAAGCACAGGCACACGTTAACATTTCTTGCGAAATTTTCTTGTTTAATATGGTCTTATACTTACTACACTTAGAAATGTGAGTAAGCATAAGTCCAGGAAGCTCACATGCACACAATGTTAGTGTTTTTTAGTGTAGTATGTTAGCATGCTAACATTTACTCATACTAAAAGTCACAACTGGAGGCTGTTGTTACTAGTTTTGCTGTTATTTGGCCATAAATTTAAGTACTGGACCAATAAAACATTTGAAGGAGGGAGATATGAATATGTGCATCCAAAACTTGTCAACAGGTGCATCTACAAAAAAAAAACCTCTTTGTCGCTTACGATAATCCTCCTCACTCTCTTCCAAGTCCATAGTTTAAAGAGAAAAAGAGAAGTACAACATCACATCAGGCAGAAACAGTCAGGATAAAGGCAGTTTATCCTCAAGATCAACAACAAATACTTGCTTAAAGTATGTTGCTGTTCCTGTAACATTGACCCAACAGAAAAGTGATTCGCCCCCACAGACTCTGGTTTTATTAGTGGGTGTCAGTCAAAGAATTAAAGTTTAAGAAAATCAAAATATAAAAATCATGAACTAAATTAAATATTCACTGATAAAGGGGAAAACATAGACCTGGCAGCTATGTGCATGTGAACAGGTGTATCTACAAAAAAACCCTCTTTGTCACTTACCACTAAAGCTACAAGCCCTCTCACTGCTGTCCATGTCCATAGCTTAAAGAGAAGAAGAGAAGTACAACATCACATCAGGCAGAAACAGTCAGGATTTAACTGTAACACGTCAACATTTCTACAGTATAACCCGATGTGTTGACCTCTTTACTGGCAACACATTACAAATACAGCAACTACATCACAACAGAAATAAACATAATTCAATGCATTGGATTTTATCTTTGATAATATAATAATATTAATAATAATCAATCTGAACAATATATTTCTACACTAGTGCTAAATATATTACGATACATACTGTGTCAAATTACGGACCACCCCTCCCCCCACGGTTCTGCACGGATATATGAGTAATAATCACAAAATGTAACCATCATAGTGTGGAATACAGTTTCACGGCTGCTGTTAGTTTTTAAAGTAGCAATTATCAAAATCTTGATGCGAAATAAATAAAGCATGTCATGAGTTTTATTCTAAAGTGCAACAAACGACTTGTTTTAAAAAGCTTGCTTTGTGTCTCTTGAGTGAAACCTCGTTGGCTGTGGTCTTAATGGGGAAACTGGGCACGCTGGTCATCCTAGAAGCAGATTGTGAGATTTTGATGCTTATTGCAACTTCAGAAAAATCTGATGCCTTCCCTTTGACTCACAGCTCCAGCTAGAATCTACGGCCATTCTCGTACTACCCTACACCCTCCTCCCTACACATTTCCACTTGAGAGTCTGTTACAATAATCCTGAAGTGAAAATGGGTTATAAAACCAAATAACAGCAAGCCTACACCAATTCTGTCCTATCAATCACATGCATTGCTGTGTTGTGTTCAACACCACACTTGTACAAGTATAACTTCTGTGGAATTACCTGTACAAACCAAAACTGCTCAGACTAAGACAGACATGTAATACTGTCATACAGATGTTAACACCTTCAAGGTTACATTGAAGATCACATATACCATTATCTAAACGTGTTTATTTGAGTGTTAAAGGCAGTTTATCGTTTCAGCGATACGACCTACGGTTTCAGCCAGAGCCTCAGTTGTTCGGATGTTGGTTGTTGGTCATGTTTACTGTGTGTCTGCTGTCTAAACTGCAGGTGTTCAGTGACACAGCTGGGTCTCCTGCCCTCATGAGTCTATTTTTAGAACATGCAGTAAAGGCAGAGCCAAAGACATCTAGTTTCAAGAGCTGCCATTTATCATGAATGGAAGAAATTAAAAGGGTAAATTAGCATTAGCAATATTGGTATGATCGATATGCACCAAGCACAGGCACACGTTAACATTTCTTGCAAAATTTTCTTGTTTAATATGGTCTTATACTTACTACACTTAGAAATATTCACTGATAAAGGGAAAAACATAGACCTGGCAGCTATGTGCATGTGTCCACTTACAATGAGCCTTCAATGATTCAGTCTGTGGAGACATCTTGGATAATTTCTTTAAGGCGCGGTTTTTCACCCTGGATGATAGATCAGCTTTCTCCCAAGCTGTTGAGAGCAGAGTAAAAACAACCTGATATCACATTTACATGGTCTATGTATTTACCACATATCATCTCCCCCAGAAGAAAACATAAATATTGCTCTGTATTTTCACCTGGTATACTTGGAGTGGACAGGCATTATTGTAATATATATACAGTATATATATTTTTTTTTCTTCTTTTTTTCTTTTTTGGTTTTGTTCTGCTTTATTGATTTGTTCACATTCTCACGTTCACACATTAACATTTCTTGCGAAATTTTCTTGTTTAATATGGTCTTATACTTACTACACTTAGAAATGTGAGTAAGCATAAGTCCAGGAAGCTCACATGCACACAATGTTAGTGTTTTTTAGTGTAGTATGTTAGCATGCTAACATTTACTCATACTAAAAGTCACAACTGGAGGCTGTTGTTACTAGTTTTGCTGTTATTTGGCCATAAATTTAAGTACTGGACCAATAAAACATTTGAAGGAGGGAGATATGAATATGTGCATCCAAAACTTGTCAACAGGTGCATCTACAAAAAAAAACCTCTTTGTCGCTTACGATAATCCTCCTCACTCTCTTCCGAGTCCATAGCTTAAAGAGAAAAAGAGAAGTACAACATCACATCAGGCAGAAACAGTCAGGATAAAGGCAGTTTATCCTCAAGATCAACAACAAATACTTGCTTAAAGTATGTTGCTGTTCCTGTAACATTGACCCAACAGAAAAGTGATTCACCCCCACAGACTCTGGTTTTATTAGTGGGTGTCAGTCAAAGAATTAAAGTTTAAGAAAATCAAAATATAAAAATCATGAACTAAATTAAATATTCACTGATAAAGGGGAAAACATAGACCTGGCAGCTATGTGCATGTGAACAGGTGTATCTACAAAAAAACCCTCTTTGTCACTTACCACTAAAGCTACAAAACCTCACACTCCTGTCCATGTCCATAGCTTAAAGAGAAGAAGAGAAGTACAACATCACATCAGGCAGAAACAGTCAGGATTTAACTGTAACACGTCAACATTTCTACAGTATAACCCGATGTGTTGACCTCTTTAC
The DNA here is from genome assembly GCA_037577475.1 of Chaunax sp. Z400. Taxonomy (NCBI): domain Eukaryota; kingdom Metazoa; phylum Chordata; class Actinopteri; order Lophiiformes; family Chaunacidae; genus Chaunax; species Chaunax sp. Z400. The sequence continues at coordinate 28,049,561 of CM075192.1, read as the reverse complement.
TGGAAACACATTACAAATACAGCAACTACATCACAACAGAAATAAACATAATTCAATGCATTGGATTTTATCTTTGATAATATAATAATATTAATAATAATCAATCTGAACAATATATTTCTACACTAGTGCTAAATATATTACGATACATACTGTGTCAAATTACGGACCACCCCTCCCCCCACGGTTCTGCACGGATATATGAGTAATAATCACAAAATGTAACCATCATAGTGTGGAATACAGTTTCACGGCTGCTGTTAGTTTTTAAAGTAGCAATTATCAAAATCTTGATGCGAAATAAATAAAGCATGTCATGAGTTTTATTCTAAAGTGCAACAAACGACTTGTTTTAAAAAGCTTGCTTTGTGTCTCTTGAGTGAAACCTCGTTGGCTGTGGTCTTAATGGGGAAACTGGGCACGCTGGTCATCCTAGAAGCAGATTGTGAGATTTTGATGCTTATTGCAACTTCAGAAAAATCTGATGCCTTCCCTTTGACTCACAGCTCCAGCTAGAATCTACAGCCATTCTCGTACTACCCTACAACCTCCTCCCTACACATTTCCACTTGAGAGTCTGTTACAATTATCCTGAAGTGAAAATGGGTTATAAAACCAAATAACAGCAAACCTACACCAATTCTGTCCTATCAATCACATGCATTGCTGTGTTGTGTTCAACACCACACTTGTACAAGTATAACTTCTGTGGAATTACCTGTACAAACCAAAACTGCTCAGACTAAGACAGACATGTAATACTGTCATACAGATGTTAACACCTTCAAGGTTACATTGAAGATCACATATACCATTATCTAAACGTGTTTATTTGAGTGTTAAAGGCAGTTTATCGTTTCAGCGATACGACCTACGGTTTCAGCCAGAGCCTCAGTTGTTCGGATGTTGGTTGTTGGTCATGTTTACTGTGTGTCTGCTGTCTAAACTGCAGGTGTTCAGTGACACAGCTGGGTCTCCTGCCCTCATGAGTCTATTTTTAGAACATGCAGTAAAGGCAGAGCCAAAGACATCTAGTTTCAAGAGCTGCCATTTATCATGAATGGAAGAAATTAAAAGGGTAAATTAGCATTAGCAATATTGGTATGATCGATATGCACCAAGCACAGGCACACGTTAACATTTCTTGCGAAATTTTCTTGTTTAATATGGTCTTATACTTACTACACTTAGAAATATTCACTGATAAAGGGAAAAACATAGACCTGGCAGCTATGTGCATGTGTCCACTTACAATGAGCCTCCCATGCTTCAGTCTGTGGAGACATCTTGGATAATTTCATAAAGGCGTCGTTTTTCACCCTGGATGATCGACCAGGTTTCTCACAAGCTGTTGAGAGCAGAGTAAAAACAACCTGATATCACATTTACATGGTCTATGTATTTACCACATATCATCTCCCCCAGAAGAAAACATAAATATTGCTCTGTATTTTCACCTGGTATACTTGGAGTGGACAGGCATTATTGTAATATATATACAGTATATATATATATTTTTTTTCCTTTTTTCTTTTTTGGTTTTGTTCTGCTTTATTGATTTGTTCACATTCTCACGTTCACACATTAACATTTCTTGCGAAATTTTCTTGTTTAATATGGTCTTATACTTACTACACTTAGAAATGTGAGTAAGCATAAGTCCAGGAAGCTCACATGCACACAATGTTAGTGTTTTTTAGTGTAGTATGTTAGCATGCTAACATTTACTCATACTAAAAGTCACAACTGGAGGCTGTTGTTACTAGTTTTGCTGTTATTTGGCCATAAATTTAAGTACTGGACCAATAAAACATTTGAAGGAGGGAGATATGAATATGTGCATCCAAAACTTGTCAACAGGTGCATCTACAAAAAAAAACCTCTTTGTCGCTTACGATAATCCTCCTCACTCTCTTCCAAGTCCATAGTTTAAAGAGAAAAAGAGAAGTACAACATCACATCAGGCAGAAACAGTCAGGATAAAGGCAGTTTATCCTCAAGATCATCAACAAATACTTGCTTAAAGTATGTTGCTGTTCCTGTAACATTGACCCAACAGAAAAGTGATTCACCCCCACAGACTCTGGTTTTATTAGTGGGTGTCAGTCAAAGAATTAAAGTTTAAGAAAATCAAAATATAAAAATCATGAACTAAATTAAATATTCACTGATAAAGGGGAAAACATAGACCTGGCAGCTATGTGCGTGTGAACAGGTGTATCTACAAAAAATAACCCTCTTTGTCACTTACCACTAAAGCTACAAGCCCTCTCACTGCTGTCCATGTCCATAGCTTAAAGAGAAGAAGAGAAGTACAACATCACATCAGGCAGAAACAGTCAGGATTTAACTGTAACACGTCAACATTTCTACAGTATAACCCGATGTGTTGACCTCTTTACTGGCAACACATTACAAATACAGCAACTACATCACAACAGAAATAAACATAATTCAATGCATTGGATTTTATCTTTGATAATATAATAATATTAATAATAATCAATCTGAACAATATATTTCTACACTAGTGCTAAATATATTACGATACATACTGTGTCAAATTACGGACCACCCCTCCCCCCACAGTTCTGCACGGATATATGAGTAATAATCACAAAATGTAACCATCATAGTGTGGAATACAGTTTCACGGCTGCTGTTAGTTTTTAAAGTAGCAATTATCAAAATCTTGATGCGAAATAAATAAAGCATGTCATGAGTTTTATTCTAAAGTGCAACAAACGACTTGTTTTAAAAAGCTTGCTTTGTGTCTCTTGAGTGAAACCTCGTTGGCTGTGGTCTTAATGGGGAAACTGGGCACGCTGGTCATCCTAGAAGCAGATTGTGAGATTTTGATGCTTATTGCAACTTCAGAAAAATCTGATGCCTTCCCTTTGACTCACAGCTCCAGCTAGAATCTACAGCCATTCTCGTACTACCCTACAACCTCCTCCCTACACATTTCCACTTGAGAGTCTGTTACAATTATCCTGAAGTGAAAATGGGTTATAAAACCAAATAACAGCAAGCCTACACCAATTCTGTCCTATCAATCACGTGCATTGCTGTGTTGTGTTCAACACCACACTTGTACAAGTATAACTTCTGTGGAATTACCTGTACAAACCAAAACTGCTCAGACTAAGACAGACATGTAATACTGTCATACAGATGTTAACACCTTCAAGGTTACATTGAAGATCACATATACCATTATCTAAACGTGTTTATTTGAGTGTTAAAGGCAGTTTATCGTTTCAGCGATACGACCTACGGTTTCAGCCAGAGCCTCAGTTGTTCGGATGTTGGTTGTTGGTCATGTTTACTGTGTGTCTGCTGTCTAAACTGCAGGTGTTCAGTGACACAGCTGGGTCTCCTGCCCTCATGAGTCTATTTTTAGAACATGCAGTAAAGGCAGAGCCAAAGACATCTAGTTTCAAGAGCTGCCATTTATCATGAATGGAAGAAATTAAAAGGGTAAATTAGCATTAGCAATATTGGTATGATCGATATGCACCAAGCACAGGCACACGTTAACATTTCTTGCGAAATTTTCTTGTTTAATATGGTCTTATACTTACTACACTTAGAAATATTCACTGATAAAGGGAAAAACATAGACCTGGCAGCTATGTGCATGTGTCCACTTACAATGAGCCTTGAATGCTTGATGCTGTGTAGACATCTTGGATAATTTCATAAAGGTGCGGTTTTTCACCCTGGATGATCGACCATCTTTCTTACAAGCTTTTGAGAGCAGAGTAAAAACAACCTGATATCACATTTACATGGTCAATGTATTTACCACATATCATCTCCCCCAGAAGAAAACATAAATATTGCTCTGTATTTTCACCTGGTATACTTGGAGTGGACAGGCATTATTGTAATATATATACAGTATATATATATTTCTTTTTCTTTCCTTTTTTCTTTTTTGGTTTTGTTCTGCTTTATTGATTTGTTCACATTCTGGAGTGGATATTTATAAATACCTGTGATCTAATTAATATTCAGATATATGGATTATTGTCTTACACATCTGACAAAAAGGAAAAAAAGAATGTTGTATGAAAATTAATATATTGTATTGTTGTTGAAACAAAACAACCTGATATAACTTATGCCTCTGTGTCACAAGAAAAATGCCTCCAAGACAATGATTGGACATTAGTAGCCACATATCTGTGAATGAACCAATCATTGTGAAGTACATTGCCAACAGTTAATTCCAATCACATATGTTCCATTCCCATTCAGCTTCTCAATTACCAGGCATTTTTCTTGTTGCACAACCAGCGGACATCATCATGGGCATCGACATAGGACAGGACATCAACATCACTGATCCAAAAACAAAAAAAGGCAATTAAACTTCTGGTTTCTGGGTTTATTACAATAATCTACAACAAACAGTGAGTAATTCAAATATTTAGGCTTTCAAATATTGAAATGAGTACTAGAGTGAAACTGTAAACATACCATTCATGGTCAGCTAATATCTGTTAAGTACAGAGTGGCTTTTATTTGATTCGGATAAAACTCACTGGGTGTTGGAACATTTCTGCGCACCAGAGGTCCTTGAATGGCCTCGCCGTCCTCTTTGTTGACAGCGATGAAGGCAGTGAAGGCGCTGCTCACCCCTGACTGAACACTGACCTCCACCACCTTCTCCTTCACTCCTCCATCCGGCGCTCCTCTGCTCTCTCTGTCCTCCATCTCCAAGGAGCGAATCAGAGTCCGAGCGGCCAGCCTGTGGACCGTTAATCTGGAGACGGATACGTACAATGTTGGAAACACACAGTGGACACACAGATTTGTTATATTATACAAACTCTTCTCATTTTCCCCCCCAAAACTTACTTTGCACTGCCCTGTTTGAATGAATCTCTGAGCTATGCAGCTGGGCACCAAAACACCACACGGGTGGGGGATGCGAATTTCAGAAAAGTACTAAATGTTTGGATCACTGGGTATAATATAATACTTATTATCACTCTAAATCAATGATAAATAGCCACACACCCAAAACAAATGATTGTGCATTTCTTCTTTAATTTGGTCATTTATTTTAATTATTTTGGTGATAATCAATAAGCAAAATCCAATTATTAGCAATAGATCATAACTAAATCTCAATTTCTACTATTTATTTTATATATGTATATTTGCTCTTTACTGCTTCTGCACTTCTGGTTAGATGAAAATCTGCATTTCGGCATCTTAGTATTTGTACTTTGTGTAATGACAATAAAGTTTAATCTAATCTAATCTAATCTAATGTTTTCTGCAATTTAAAATGCAAATAGCATGTATCAGAGCAATGTTATTTTAAAAAAAAGACAAGTTTGTTAAACCCCTTCCTACTTTTTTGTATTTTATTCTATGTAAATAATTAAACTCAACACACGTAAGGTCATAAATCAATGCATATGAGTGCAATGTGACCAAATCCTCTTACCCAGTGTCCTCAGTAGGTTTGAGACCGAAGTGGAGCTTATTCTCTGAGGGACGACCTGCCAGGCTGTACTTCACTGTCACACAACCCTCTGCTGTGTCTGAGCTCTGAGAAGCATCAGTGTTAGAAAACAAGTTTAAATAATGTAAACACATAACTGAATGCTGAATAAAATATTCAACAAATCTTATGTAGCTGAATACTGAAAATCATCAGTCCAGAGAGGGATTTCACTCTGAGGTGTAGCTACTCCTACCTCTCCAGTGAGCTGAGCATAAACCAGAGACCTCTGGCCCTGGAAGAGCGCTGTGATTGGTGGAGAGAGGACATTAACAGAGACTTTCTTTGGCAAATCCCATTTGACTGAGACGTCCACCACAGCTGGCTGCAGAGCAAATCGCAGCGACTGCGTTGCCTGATGAGATAAAACGTTTACAAAAAGATGAGAAAGTGTTTTTTTTCACACATAATGGGATATGTATGTGTTACAATACATTTTTTTTATTGTGCTTGTTATTTAAAAATGCCAACATACATTGGTCATAACTCAAGTCACGCTGTCAAAACTCTTCATCCAGTGAAACATGTCTATGGAGCAAACTGTGAATCATTTTTCTTTGCTTTCACACAAAATGTATTCAATTTTATGTATTTATTTTATTCATCCTTTATTTAGCCAGGAAGGTCCCATTGAGATACAGGAGCTCTTCTTCCAGGGAGTTCTGGTCAAAATTCTTACTCCACTACATGCAAAAAAAACTATATAATTGCTGCATTTTAAAAAAAAGCATTCAAAATAGAGCAAAGGCAAAATTTGGGCATTTCTGCAGCAACCATATTAAAATATATAGAAAATCACGGAAGAATTTTTACAATAAAATGCAAGAAAAATCATTTAAAACAAAGCTGATTGCAGCCTATGGAGGTGTCCTGCTTTTAGTTTTTAGAGGAGGAGAACTAGAACAATCACAGTTCTGCATCTTTACATACACTATGTTTGAAGTGTTATTAAAATCGGTTATGTTTTGTGTTTAAAAATGTGTTGTTTAAAAATGTGTTGTTCTCATTCGATGATGAAATACTGAATTATGTGAAAAACGATCAAATATTAAAGATAAAGCTTCATCATTCATGTAATGCTCTCTATCGTGAGTGTTTTTCATCTTAACGTGTTTTGAATGACACTTTCTGAATGAGAGCATGTTGTTATTTTGAGACATTTTATTTTGAAGTCCTTTGGAGATGAGAGTTTGGATAAAATGCATATAAGTAATGCAGGATGTATGAACTGACAAATGCTTGTCAGCAGTTGAAAAAAAAAAAAAAAGAAGAGTTAAGTCTCACTTTGGGTTGCATCCTGTCGGCTCCGGTGATGAACTGAGCGTGACCTCCTCCTTCCTTGGCCAACCCATTGATGAGAGCGGTGCTGGCTCCTTCCCCAATCCCAAAAGAGAAACACCTGCAAAACACAGTCGTTGTTTAACACACAGACACACAGCACATCACTGGGAATGATTGTGTTGTGTTTTGTAGTTTTTGTGGTTTCACCTGTGGGAACCTGAATTCTTCTTCACCAGAGTAAGAACGTCTTTGGTGTTCCCCACCTCTCCGTCAGTGAAGACGAACAGCTGGGGAGGAGAGTTAACATCAGTGAGTAACATAACATCACACACAAAAACATGCAGGGGGGGATTAAAATCATCCGCCTCATTCTCTAGACCTACTAGACTGCTGTTTGAGTAAAGAACAAGAGGAACCTGAAACTAAAAAAACCTGTTGGTTCAGACTTGTAAATGCAAAGTTTAAAAATAGATCACTGGGAATTTCTGCAATGATCGAAACGTATTACCAACAAGAGGTTTTTGTACAACCTTTTCAACATGTACTGTGTGTGTTTGGGTAAATAGTAAACTGTGCCACTCATTGTGCTTTACTACATTAACCAGCATTCACCCATTCAGGCAGAGGCTTCATTGCAAGGCACCAGCTGCTCATCAGGAGTGACACACATTCACCCAAACACGCACCAACGTCACCATTTGAACAATTTTTTTTCACAAAAGTTTGTCCGCAATTAGAAAACAACTCATTTAAGTTGGTTGAGTATAAGGGTTGGGGTTTGGCTAAGTCTCCAGGAAATTGATTGAATTCCATGTGATTTCCCCCAAAGCGACCAAAGATAGTTTGTGTGTGTCTGTGTCTGTGTATGTTACTTGTCTGGGTTGATTTGGGATGCATGGCTGCTGGTAAATATGCTTGAGGGGCATCAGGATCTCTGTTCCTCCCAGGTTAGCATTCATCTCATTAACTTTCTTGAGAGCCTCTTCAATGGTCGTCTGGCTGTACTCAACACTTTTACTGCCATCGCACAAACACACAAAGTCGAATATGAGATTTAACGAGTTACTTATGGGAAGACGTGTTCATAGCGGGGGGGGGGGGGGGGGGGGGGGGGTTTACTTACGGGAAGACGTGTTCATAGCTGGAGCCAAAACTGTAGATGTTGAAATAGCAGCCCATTGGTAAGCTCTTCACCAGGAGCAGCAGAGTGTCCTGAAGGGAAGAGAGACATGATAGTGAAGGTCTCTGTGTGAGAGGGACGCTGTGATTGGTTCTACGACAGACAGACACATATTATTAATACCCTGGCACTGCTAATGCGAGATCCCTGGTCGTTCTTGTTGTTGGTGGCACAATCCATACTTCCAGATCGATCCAATAAGAAGACAAACTCTCCACATGAGGCGACGGAGGACATCACATCCTTGGGGAACTCAGGGTACAGACTCAGCATCAGTGCTGGATCACCCATCAGAGTTCCTGGAACACATACTGTACGTTTACCATTTATTCCAACATAGGAAACGCATCAGCTGGAGGATCGTGAACCTTTCAGGTAACATTCACACACTCACCAGGCTTGGCAGAGGTCTGTCCCGCCTCCACCACAGCAGTGGGCTGGTGGGCATCTTTGTAATAAATCAGCAGTTCGACATCTCTGTCAAACTTGTGTCCTGCAGCCAACTTGACCTGCGGTTCCCAAAGACTCTGATAAATAAATCGGGAACAATCACACTAATCGCACACATCAGCGCTCTGCCTACCGTGGCCTGGGTTTGCTCCGTGTTGAGGTACTGGACAGGGTCCAGGGAGCAGTTGGACTCTACTTTAGAGACGGGACGGGGAGAAGATACTCGAGCAGAGAAAGACAGAGTGTAGGGCACCAGAGAGGTTGGAACAGAGGTCACCTGGACCCTGGCGCCTTCAGGACCTCCACTTTCTGTGGACACTTTAGAAATGAAGACATTCATCACAGGGCTGACACATAAAGAGAAAAATACACAGTAACCAATGCACCTCTTGTTGGGTGAATTTCATTCCACATCAATGCCAGTAGTCGGCACGCCCAGGTCCCCTACTTTGCCTGCCACCCAGCATGCAATGCACCTGAACCCCAAAGCCTATCCCTGCAGGTGGTAGGCCCACCGGGCAGCAGCTCCAAACAACACAGCCCCAAGAATCGAGAGCTCTAAAGCCGAGGGCAAAGCTCGATCTACATTTAAACCCTCACCTGTGGTAATGAGCTCTGAGTAGTGACCCTAAAGATTGAAATCGGGGATACAGGCAAACAAAATGAGCTTCCTCTGTGGGGGGGTGGCTGGGCTCAGCTTTAGAGACAGAATGAGGAGCTCACAAAATTCAGACAGAGCACAAAGTAGAACCGCTGCTCCTTTGTGTCGAAAGGAGCCAGCTGAGGTGGTAAGCTGTGAATAATGGAAGGGGAAATCATAAGACATGATCGTATCTCTCTCTCTCTCTCTCTGAATGCGGGTAACAGAAATCACTTCCTCATCATTACTGATCATTATCAAAGGCTCCATGTGGGAGGATGTAGGGTGTGAGGATGCAAACACACAGCCAGTTCAGTATAGAACACACAATCTCATCACTCAAACTACTGAAGTTAACACAAGTAAATAAAATGTGCAATAGATTTATTCAAAGAGCAGCTGCAGCAGGGAAAGTGCTCTAAACTCACATTATGTGTGACGGTTGCAATAAAACCCTTTGCACGGACAGATGTGTTGAACACTAAGCTGAAGTTTAAGCGTTGGCTGGTTTTTCCTACCCTGAGGTTCGTAGCGAGGGTTGAGCACAGCAGGAAGACAGAACCTCAGCCCGTCATCGGCCTGCACAGCCAGCTCAGTGACGTACTCCAGTCTGATGGAGGCGCTCTCCTCTGGACGCAGACTGCCCACACTCAGAGAGAAGATGTCTGGACTCTGATCACTCTCCTCCAACAGGAAGGCCTGCTGACCGGAGCTCAAAGCATCATCATACTCCTCCCGGGCCTGGAGGACAGATGACGACACATGTGAGTGACTTTCACCATGTTTACTGAGGCTTTAAGCTCTGTTTCAGTCAAATAAGTCTTTACTGTCCAGCTCACCTTCTGTTTCTCCTTCACCTCAGCTACAATCTGTTTCTGTCCGATCGTAGCACTGAAATGACAGACGGCAGCATCTCCAGGCATAGGGAAGACAAAAACCGCCTCTAGCGGTTTGTCCTCCTTGTTCTCATAGATCAGAGTGGAGATCACCGTCGCCACATGATCCCTCACCTCCAGCTCCACCTCCACACTCTTCAGAGGAACTGACCCAAAAACAGAAGGAAACAGAAAACATTGTGAGAAAACTTGGGTTCTTTGGGTAAAAGACATTTTTTCAAACTGTTGAGGACGCTGGTTAAGCTCTCTTCTTACTGAATTGTTGTAACCAAACTGGTAAACATGACTCTATCTGATTGTTTATTATATGCCAAATAGCTTCTACAACAGGACAAACCTTTAAGCCTTTACATTTGATATTTTGTCTGTTGTTTTGCAGGAATACACAAAAACTATCCAACCAGTTTTAAATGACATTTGGTTTAAGGGTCAGGCAGGCATGGGCTGAGGAAGAACCCAATAACCTTTGGAGTTGATTTGGATGAAGATACACACCAAGGAAATGTTTTGCATCCATGGTGGAGGTGTTAGTAGTTAAGTTTTACCTGGTTCCCTCTGGTCAGTGAGCAGACCACAGCAGTTCATCTTCGTACCTGTGCAACAAGTAACAAGGATGTTTGAGGACTTTGTGCAGTCGTGATGGCAGTTAATGTACATTCTTGACGCTATTCAGCGATTAAAACACTTTCCCAAAATCTAGTGAATAAGTTCACTGTTGACTATTGAATATATCGTCACATGAATCTCATAAAAAAATAATTGTATAAATATAATAATAATAATAATACTTGTGTTCTAATTATTGAATAAAATTCTTCACAGTGGAAAAAAAGTCAAAAAGTAATAAAAACACATTTTTATGGTATTTTTTTGTTTCATGTTAGAAGCTAAAAAAAGTTAGTTAGTTAAAAATATCTACCACTGATATTTCTATTAGTAAAAAATTATCTGTTGATATCAATAAATAACACTGTGACTGGTGAGAAATGAAGTGTACCACAAATATAACAACAGTATTCAGCAGCCATTAATTATTATTATATAATCATCTGTATGTTGCGTATCTCTGTTTACCAGACTGCTAAATAAAGACAACAGATTCCAGGAGACATAATGAATGAATGAATAATAGAATATCTCTCACCTCTGAGGATCAATGTGTTCTGAGACAACTCTCAGATCGGTAAAGCAGGAAGAGATGACCAGAATACACTGACGGCAATGTGAAAGTCATGCCTGCTGAGTACGCTCGATTTCCTTACAAAAGACTACCGGATGGGTGGAGCTTGATTGCAAACAGCAACAACCGATAAATAAGTTCCAAAGAGATACAACTACATTGACGTCATCATAATGGAATGAAGTTGCGGGTGATATGTTATGAAGATAAAGAGAAAAGGTGGTTCTTCCTAATAAATAAATAATCACCATAAATTCAAGGAGATTTCTTTTAAACTCATTTATAAAATCTATCAGCTAAGATCTGTATTAAGATGACTCGTATTTTTGTTTAAACAGTATCCTCCATCATTCACATATGTGGGATAGCATGTCTTTGTCCTCTCTCTATGGATAAAAACGATTTACTCATCAAAAAATGAAAAAGCTCCATAAATAAACCTGAAATAAATCAATACATATTTTATGAGACAACCAAATAAAAAGCTTTAAGTAATAGCTTAAAATAGAAAGCAGGCCTAAATACATAAATAAATGTTATATTGCTACAGTTCTACAGCTTAAAGCAAAATTATTAAACCTTCATTTCATATAATAAATTTCATATATTTATCAGCTAAGCTAAATGCAACAGATATTACTTTTCCACATTCAACACAAAATGCCACTTTTACTGACAGCTGCTTTTCAACATTATTCAACCGTCTGAATATCATCCCTCATAAGAGATTCACACAAAACACCTCTGGTATTAGAGAACCATCGCTGACAATAAGATGAAGGAAAGTCAGCAGCATCTTTTCTGTCTGAGGAAGCTAGCCAAGTCCAGATGTTTTATAAATCCTTTATTGAGTCAGTTGTCACTTTTTTTTCTTCCATGTGCTGGTATGAATGTCTCACTCTCAAACAGAAAATAATGAACATTAAAATATGGAGAAATACCAAATGACAGATATAATAAAAGAACCCATCAAACAATGGGATTTAATTGTTACATTGTAGACAGTATGGTGCAGGATTGATAAAAGTAAAGGTTCTGGGATGGAGCAAATCTACTTCTGAGTCCAATCCTGAAGCAGAAGCCGGTTTCATGAAACCCTCAGAGCCCCAGGGTGTCTTTCTGCACCTTGCAACCCAACAGTGCATTTGCAGCTTTCACACACTCTGTCACAGATGGTGCTAGAAAAAAGAAACACAAGTCATCAGCAGAGGAGATCATGTGGGCAAACAGCTGATTTTTAACCAGCAGACACCATTATAAACGACATATCATAAACTAAATATGGTCATTACCCTTCTGAGCACGGAGCCATGACACAGCCTTCATAGCCAGAAGCTCCCACTCATCCTTAGCGTCCTTCTTGGAACCATGAAGCCACACGAGAGCCAGAATGGTAGCCCACACATCCTGGTTCACCTAATTCACAAAAAACAACAACAAATGCATTGTGCAGTCAGGTGGTTACTGTATAAAAACAGATCTTGGTGCCAGCTTAGTGTGCGTTTAGAAGCCCGATTAACACAACTTTTGTGATCCCTGATTTCCAGACTTGTATTGTTATTTAAACTTTGCCATAAAAAGTGATTCCATTATCCTTTGGGTTACTGTTTTTGATAATAACCCACCGCTGCAGGCTTTGCCTTCGCCACCTCCTTGTTGGTCTTTCCCAGAACAGTAGCCAGAGCTGGACCCAGCTTCCAGCAGCCACATGCCTTTTGAAGTGAGACCAGCTGCAACAAAGGGTTTCCAGTAAGCTCTTCAGGCAAGCTGGGCCCTGAGGAGAAAATTACAGAATATAATAATCTTTGTGGATTATACTGGTATATATACATTTGAAACATTCTTTTTTTAAATTTTTTTTTAATGTTAGTCTATTTAATAATGATGCGCTCTTAAAATCTCAGAATCCCCAGGCTTTTTAACTCACTCTAAAGTTAATATTTCTTAGCTTAATCTGGACAAATTATACACCAATGTTTTCAGCAACTTCTTGGGATCACCATCGAGCCATCGTTTCAGCGATAAGACCTACGGTTTCAGCCAGAGCCTCAGTTGTTCGGATGTTGGTTGTTGGTCATGTTTACTGTGTGTCTGCTGTCTAAACTGCAGGTGTTCAGTGACACAGCTGGGTCTCCTGCCCTCATGAGTCTATTTTTAGAACATGCAGTAAAGGCAGAGCCAAAGACATCTAGTTTCAAGAGCTGCCATTTATCATGAATGGAAGAAATTAAAAGGGTAAATTAGCATTAGCAATATTGGTATGATCGATATGCACCAAGCACAGGCACACGTTAACATTTCTTGCGAAATTTTCTTTTTTAATATGGTCTTATACTTACTACACTTAGAAATGTGAGTAAGCATAAGTCCAGGAAGCTCACATGCACACAATGTTAGTGTTTTTTAGTGTAGTATGTTAGCATGCTAACATTTACTCATACTAAAAGTCACAACTGGAGGCTGTTGTTACTAGTTTTGCTGTTATTTGGCCATAAATTTAAGTACTGGACCAATAAAACATTTGAAGGAGGGAGATATGAATATGTGCATCCAAAACTTGTCAACAGGTGCATCTACAAAAAAAAAACCTCTTTGTCGCTTACCATAATCCTCCTCACTCTCTTCCAAGTCCATAGCTTAAAGAGAAAAAGAGAAGTACAACATCACATCAGGCAGAAACAGTCAGGATAAAGGCAGTTTATCCTCAAGATCATCAACAAATACTTGCTTAAAGTATGTTGCTGTTCCTGTAACATTGACCCAACAGAAAAGTGATTCGCCCCCACAGACTCTGGTTTTATTAGTGGGTGTCAGTCAAAGAATTAAGGTTTAAGAAAATCAAAATATAAAAATCATGAACTAAATTAAATATTCACTGATAAAGGGGAAAACATAGACCTGGCAGCTATGTGCATGTGAACAGGTGTATCTACAAAAAAAACCTCTTTGTCACTTACCACTAAAGCTACAAGCCCTCGCACTGCTGTCCATGTCCATAGCTTAAAGAGAAGAAGAGAAGTACAACATCACATCAGGCAGAAACAGTCAGGATTTAACTGTAACACGTCAACATTTCTACAGTATAACCCGATGTGTTGACCTCTTTACTGGCAACACTTTACAAATACAGCAACTACATCACAACAGAAATAAACATAATTCAATGCATTGGATTTTATCTTTATTATTAATATTATTATATTATCAATCAATCTGAACAATATATTTCTACACTAGTGCTAAATATATTACGATACATACTGTGTCAAATTACGGACCACCCCTCCCCCCACAGTTCTGCACGGATATATGAGTAATAATCACAAAATGTAACCATCATAGTGTGGAATACAGTTTCACGGCTGCTGTTAGTTTTTAAAGTAGCAATTATCAAAATCTTGATGCGAAATAAATAAAGCATGTCATGAGTTTTATTCTAAAGTGCAACAAACGACTTGTTTTAAAAAGCTTGCTTTGTGTCTCTTGAGTGAAACCTCGTTGGCTGTGGTCTTAATGGGGAAACTGGGCACGCTGGTCATCCTAGAAGCAGATTGTGAGATTTTGATGCTTATTGCAACTTCAGAAAAATCTGATGCCTTCCCTTTGACTCACAGCTCCAGCTAGAATCTACAGCCATTCTCGTACTACCCTACACCCTCCTCCCTACACATTTCCACTTGAGAGTCTGTTACAATTATCCTGAAGTGAAAATGGGTTATAAAACCAAATAACAGCAAGCCTACACCAATTCTGTCCTATCAATCACGTGCATTGCTGTGTTGTGTTCAACACCACACTTGTACAAGTATAACTTCTGTGGAATTACCTGTACAAACCAAAACTGCTCAGACTAAGACAGACATGTAATACTGTCATACAGATGTTAACACCTTCAAGGTTACATTGAAGATCACATATACCATTATCTAAACGTGTTTATTTGAGTGTTAAAGGCAGTTTATCGTTTCAGCGATACGACCTACGGTTTCAGCCAGAGCCTCAGTTGTTCGGATGTTGGTTGTTGGTCATGTTTACTGTGTGTCTGCTGTCTAAACTGCAGGTGTTCAGTGACACAGCTGGGTCTCCTGCCCTCATGAGTCTATTTTTAGAACATGCAGTAAAGGCAGAGCCAAAGACATCTAGTTTCAAGAGCTGCCATTTATCATGAATGGAAGAAATTAAAAGGGTAAATTAGCATTAGCAATATTGGTATGATCGATATGCACCAAGCACAGGCACACGTTAACATTTCTTGCAAAATTTTCTTGTTTAATATGGTCTTATACTTACTACACTTAGAAATATTCACTGATAAAGGGAAAAACATAGACCTGGCAGCTATGTGCATGTGTCCACTTACAATGAGCCTTGAATGCTTCAGTCTGTGGAGACATCTTGGATGATTTCATAAAGGCGCGGTTTTTCACCCTGGATGATAGACCAGCTTTCTTACAAGCTGTTGAGAGCAGAGTAAAAACAACCTGATATCACATTTACATGGTCTATGTATTTACCACATATCATCTCCCCCAGAAGAAAACATAAATATTGCTCTGTATTTTCACCTGGTATACTTGGAGTGGACAGGCATTATTGTAATATATATACAGTATATATATATTTCTTTTTCTTTCCTTTTTTCTTTTTTGGTTTTGTTCTGCTTTATTGATTTGTTCACATTCTGGAGTGGATATTTATAAATACCTGTGATCTAATTAATATTCAGATATATGGATTATTGTCTTACACATCTGACAAAAAGGAAAAAAAGAATGTTGTATGAAAATTAATATATTGTATTGTTGTTGACACAAAACAACCTGATATAACTTATTCCTCTGTGTCACAAGAAAAATGCCTCCAAGACAATGATTGGACATTAGTAGCCACATATCTGTGAATGAACCAATCATTGTGAAGTACATTGCCAACAGTTCATTCCAATCACATATGTTCCATTCCCATTCAGCTTCTCAATTACCAGGCATTTTTCTTGCTGCACAACCAGCGGACATCATCATGGGCATCGACATAGGACAGGACATCAACATCACTGATCCAAAAACAAAAAAAGGCAATTAAACTTCTGGTTTCTGGGTTTATTACAATAATCTACAACAAACAGTGAGTAATTCAAATATTTAGGCTTTCAAATATTGAAATGAGTACTAGAGTGAAACTGTAAACATACCATTCATGGTCAGCTAATATCTGTTAAGTACAGAGTGACTTTTATTTGATTCGGATAAAACTCACTGGGTGTTGGAACATTTCTGCGCACCAGAGGTCCTTGAATGGCCTCGCCGTCCTCTTTGTTGACAGCGATGAAGGCAGTGAAGGCGCTGCTCACCCCTGACTGAACACTGACCTTCACCACCTTCTCCTTCACTCCTCCATCCGGCGCTCCTCTGCTCTCTCTGTCCTCCATCTCCAAGGAGCGAATCAGAGTCCGAGCGGCCAGCCTGTGGACCGTTAATCTGGAGACGGATACGTACAATGTTGGAAACACACAGTGGACACACAGATTTGTCATATTATACAAACTCTTCTCATTTTCCCCCCCAAAACTTACTTTGCACTGCCCTGTTTGAATGAATCTCTGAGCTATGCAGCTGGGCACCAAAACACCACACAGGTGGGGGATGCGAATTTCAGAAAAGTACTAAATGTTTGGATCACTGGGTATAATATAATACTTATTATCACTCTAAATCAATGATAAATAGCCACACACCCAAAACAAATGATTGTGCATTTCTTCTTTAATTTGGTCATTTATTTTAATTATTTTGGTGATAATCAATAAGCAAAATCCAATTATTAGCAATAGATCATAACTAAATCTCAATTTCTGCAATTTTTTTTATATATGTATATTTGCTCTTTACTGCTTCTGCACTTCTGGTTAGATGAAAATCTGCATTTCGGCATCTTAGTATTTGTACTTTGTGTAATGACAATAAAGTTTAATCTAATCTAATCTAATCTAATGTTTTCTGCAATTTAAAATGCAAATAGCATGTATCAGAGCAATGTTATTTTAAAAAAAAGACAAGTTTGTTAAACCCCTACCTACTTTTTTGTATTTTATTCTATGTAAATAATTAAACTCAACACACGTAAGGTCATAAATCAATGCATATGAGTGCAATGTGACCAAATCCTCTTACCCAGTGTCCTCAGTAGGTTTGAGACCGAAGTGGAGCTTATTCTCTGAGGGACGACCTGCCAGGCTGTACTTCACTGTCACACAACCCTCTGCTGTGTCTGAGCTCTGAGAAGCATCAGTGTTAGAAAACAAGTTTAAATAATGTAAACACATAACTGAATGCTGAATAAAATATTCAACAAATCTTATGTAGCTGAATACTGAAAATCATCAGTCCAGAGAGGGATTTCACTCTGAGGTGTAGCTACTCCTACCTCTCCAGTGAGCTGAGCATAAACCAGAGACCTCTGGCCCTGGAAGAGCGCTGTGATTGGTGGAGAGAGGACATTAACAGAGACTTTCTTTGGCAAATCCCATTTGACTGAGACGTCCACCACAGCTGGCTGCAGAGCAAATCGCAGCGACTGCGTTGCCTGATGAGATAAAACGTTTACAAAAAGATGAGAAAGTGGGTTTTTTTCACACATAATGGGATATGTATGTGTTACAATACATTTTTTTTATTGTGCTTGTTATTTAAAAATGCCAACATACATTGGTCATGACTCAAGTCACGCTGTCAAAACTCTTCATCCAGTGAAACATGTCTATGGAGCAAACTGTGAATCATTTTTCTTTGCTTTCACACAAAATGTATTCAATTTTATGTATTTATTTTATTCATCCTTTATTTAGCCAGGAAGGTCCCATTGAGATACAGGAGCTCTTCTTCCAGGGAGTTCTGGTCAAAATTCTTACTCCACTACATGCAAAAAAAACTACATAATTGCTGCATTTAAAAAAAAAAGCATTCAAAATAGAGCAAAGGCAAAATTTGGGCATTTCTGCAGCAACCATATTAAAATATATAGAAAATCACGGAAGAATTTTTACAATAAAATGCAAGAAAAATCATTTAAAATGAAGCTGATTGCAGCCTATGGAGGTGTCCTGCTTTTAGTTTTTAGAGGAGGAGAACTAGAACAATCACAGTTTGCATCTTTACATACACTATGTTTGAAGTGTTATTAAAATCGGTTATGTTTTGTGTTTAAAAATGTGTTGTTTAAAAATGTGTTGTTCTCATTCGATGATGAAATACTGAATTATGTGAAAAACGATCAAATATTAAAGATAAAGCTTCATCATTCATGTAATGCTGTCTATCGTGAGTGTTTTTCATCTTAACGTGTTTTGAATGACACTTTCTGAATGACAGCATGTTGTTATTTTGAGACATTTTATTTTGAAGTCCTTTGGAGATGAGAGTTTGGATTAAATGCATATAAGTAATGCAGGATGTATGAACTGACAAATGCTTGTCAGTAGTTGAAAAAAAAAAAAGAAGAGTTAAGTCTCACTTTGGGTTGCATCCTGTCGGCTCCGGTGATGAACTGAGCGTGACCTCCTCCTTCCTTGGCCAACCCATTGATGAGAGCGGTGCTGGCTCCTTCCCCAATCCCAAAAGAGAAACACCTGCAAAACACAGTCGTTGTTTAACACACACAGACACACAGCACATCACTGGGAATGATTGTGTTGTGTTTTGTAGTTTTTGTGGTTTCACCTGTGGGAACCTGAATTCTTCTTCACCAGAGCAAGAACGTCTTTGGTGTTCCCCACCTCTCCGTCAGTGAAGACGAACAGCTGGGGAGGAGAGTTAACATCAGTGAGTAACATAACATCACACACAAAAACATGCAGGGGGGGATTAAAATCATCCGCCTCATTCTCTAGACCTACTAGACTGCTGTTTGAGTAAAGAACAAGAGGAACCTGAAACTAAAAAAACCTGTTGGTTCAGACTTGTAAATGCAAAGTTTAAAAATAGATCACTGGGAATTTCTGCAATGATCGAAATTTATTACCAACAAGAGGTTTTTGTACAACCTGTTCAACATGTACTGTGTGTGTTTGGGTAAATAGTAAACTGTGCCACTCATTGTGCTTTACTACATTAACCAGCATTCACCCATTCAGGCAGAGGCTTCATTGCAAGGCACCAGCTGCTCATCAGGAGTGACACACATTCACCCAAACACGCACCAACGTCACCATTTGAACAATTTTTTTTAACAAAAGTTTGTCCGCAATTAGAAAACAACTCATTTAAGTTGGTTGAGTATAAGGGTTGGGGTTTGGCTAAGTCTCCAGGAAATTGATTGAATTCCATGTGATTTCCCCCAAAGTGACCAAAGATAGTTTGTGTGTGTCTGTGTCTGTGTATGTTACTTGTCTGGGTTGATTTGGGATGCATGGCTGCTGGTAAATATGCTTGAGGGGCGTCAGGATCTCTGTTCCTCCCAGGTTAGCATTCATCTTATTAACTTTCTTGAGAGCCTCTTCAATGGTCGTCTGGCTGTACTCAACACTTTTACTGCCATCGCACAAACACACAAAGTCGAATATGAGATTTAACGAGTTACTTACGGGAAGGTGTGTTCATAGCGGGGGGGTTACTTACGGGAAGACGTGTTCATAGCTGGAGCCAAAACTGTAGATGTTGAAATAGCAGCCCATTGGTAAGCTCTTCACCAGGAGCAGCAGAGTGTCCTGAAGGGAAGAGAGACATGATAATGAAGGTCTCTGTGTGAGAGGGACGCTGTGATTGGTTCTACGACAGACAGACACATATCATTAATACCCTGGCACTGCTAATGCGAGATTCCTGGTCGTTCTTGTTATTGATGGCACAATCCATACTTCCAGATCGATCCAATAAGAAGACAAACTCTCCACATGAGGCGACGGAGGACATCACATCCTTGGGGAACTCAGGGTACAGACTCAGCATCAGTGCTGGATCACCCATCAGAGTTCCTGGAACACATACGTTTACCATTTATTCCAACATAGGAAACGCATCAGCTGGAGGATCGTGAACCTTTCAGGTAACATTCACAAACTCACCAGGCTTGGCAGAGGTCTGTCCCGCCTCCACCACAGCAGTGGGCTGGTGGGCATCTTTGTAATAAATCAGCAGTTCGACATCTCTGTCAAACTTGTGTCCTGCAGCCAACTTGACCTGCAGTTCCCAAAGACTCTGATAAATAAATCGGGAACAATCACACTAATCGCACACATCAGCGCTCTGCCTACCGTGGCCTGGGTTTGCTCCGTGTTGAGGTACTGGACAGGGTCCAGGGAGCAGTTGGACTCTACTTTAGAGACGGGACGGGGAGAAGATACTCGAGCAGAGAAAGACAGAGTGTAGGGCACCAGAGAGGTTGGAACAGAGGTCACCTGGACCCTGGCGCCTTCAGGACCTCCACTTTCTGTGGACACTTTAGAAATGAAGACATTCATCACAGGGCTAACACATAAAGACAAAAATACACAATAACCAATGCACCTCTTGTTGGGTGAATTTCATTCCACATCAATGCCAGTAGTCGGCACGCCCAGGTCCCCTACTTTGCCTGCCACCCAGCATGCAATGCACCTGAACCCCAAAGCCTATCCCTGCAGGTGGTAGGCCCACCGGGCAGCAGCTCCAAACAACACAGCCCCAAGAATCGAGAGCTCTAAAGCCGAGGGCAAAGCTCGATCTACATTTAAACCCTCACCTGTGGTAATGAGCTCTGGGTAGTGACCCTAAAGATTGAAATCGGGGATACAGGCTAACAAAATGAGCTTCCTCTGTGGGGGTTTGGCTGGGCTCAGCTTTATAGACAGAATGAGGAGCTCACAAAATTCAGACAGAGCACAAAGTAGAACCGCTGCTCCTTTGTGTCGAAAGGAGCCAGCTGAGGTGGTTCGGGCATCTGGTTAAGATGCCTCCTGGGCGCCTCCCTTTGGAGGTGTTCTGGACATGTCCAACTGGGAGGAGAACCCTCCGGGTTGATCGCTGGAGGGATAGCATATCTCAACTGGCCAGGGAACACCTTAGGATCCCCCAAGAGGAGCTGTCACTTAGCCTGCTGCTAACCCTACCCCTGATAAACGGAAGAAAACGGATGAATGGATACTGGGAGGAGTACCAGGAGATAACCCACGCAGCCGAAAGGCGCCAGGTCTGGATTTGAACCCACAACCTTCTTGGTGTGATGAATGCAATTTTAAGCTGTGGATAATGGAAGGGACAATCATAAGACATGATCGTATCTCTCTCTCTCTCTCTCTGAATGAGGGTAACAGAAATCACTTCCTCATCATTACTGATCATTATCAAAGGCTCCATGTGGGAGGATGTAGGGTGTGAGGATGCAAACACACAGCCAGTTCAGTATAGAACACACAATCTCATCACTCAAACTACTGAAGTTAACACAAGTAAATAAAATGTGCAATAGATTTATTCAAAGAGCAGCTGCAGCAGGGAAAGTGCTCTAAACTCACATTATGTGTGACGGTTGCAATAAAACCCTTTGCACGGACAGATGTGTTGAACACTTAGCTGAAGTTTAAGCGTTGGCTGGTTTTTCCTACCCTGAGGTTCGTAGCGAGGGTTGAGCACAGCAGGAAGACAGAACCTCAGCCCGTCATCGGCCTGCACAGCCAGCTCAGTGACGTACTCCAGTCTGATGGAGGCGCTCTCCTCTGGACGCAGACTGCCCACACTCAGAGAGAAGATGTCTGGACTCTGATCACTCTCCTCCAACAGGAAGGCCTGCTGACCGGAGCTCAAAGCATCATCATACTCCTCCCGGGCCTGGAGGACAGATGACGACACATGTGAGTGACTTTCACCATGTTTACTGAGGCTTTAAGCTCCGTTTCAGTCAAATAAGTCTTTACTGTCCAGCTCACCTTCTGTTTCTCCTTCACCTCAGCTACAATCTGTTTCTGTCCGATCGTAGCACTGAAATGACAGACGGCAGCATCTCCAGGCATAGGGAAGACAAAAACCGCCTCTAGCGGTTTGTCCTCCTTGTTCTCATAGATCAGAGTGGAGATCACCGTCGCCACATGATCCCTCACCTCCAGCTCCACCTCCACACTCTTCAGAGGAACTGACCCAAAAACAGAAGGAAACAGAATGAGCAGAAACTGTGAGAGAACTTGGCTTATGTGGGAAAAATTACAGTTCCTGAATGGAACCTTGCCTTTATTTGTTTTATCTTTTATTCAGTTTTACCTTCCTGGCAACTAACACACACTTTTGCATGGACAAATACAAGCCGAAATACAAGCCATTATATTCACACTTGCAATCAATCTTGCACATGTACAACCTTTATTCCAAATATAAGTTGGGACAGTTTGTAAAACGTTAATAAAACAATGTCCTTATCCTTTATGACATGCAATTAAATTGAAATCAGGTCAAAGACAATATACTGTATATAAGTTGTACATAAACTTCATTGTAATTTGTATTTTTATGCTTATTCTGAATCTCATGGCAGCAACACGTCTCAAACAAGTTATGACAGGGGCAACAAAAGACTGGGAAAGTTGTGTAATGCTTAAAAACCCCTGGTTGGATCATTCCACAGATAAGGAGTTCATTGGTAATGAAGTCACATGAGAGCGTTGTTAGCAGCACAAAGTTCAGAAGCCAGCATCTGTGATGGGATGGGGTGTAATCATGCCCTGGGCATGGGTAACCTGCACATATGTGATGTGACAGAACATCACATATGCATGCTGTCCACGCGACATCTTTTTCAGGGATGTCCCTGCTATTCCAGCAAGAACAATGAAGCCACATTCTGCCGCCTTACAACAGCGAGGCTTTTGAGTAAAACAATCCAGGTACTAGACTGGCCTGTCTGCAGTCCAGACCTGCCCCCCAATGAAAATGTGTCGCCCATTATGAAACACTAAATACAACAACTGAGACCTCAGACTGAAGTTGTATATCAAACCGTCCACAATTAATGTCATCTCTTCCCAAACACTTACTGTGTGTTGTTAAGAGAAAAGGTGATGTAACACAATGACAAACATGAACCTGTCCCAACTTTTTAGAAACGTGTTGCAGGCATCAAATTCAGAATGAGAGTACATATATTTTTTTTAAAAAAGAAAAAAGTTTATGTTTGAACATTTAATATATTTTCTTTGGTGTTGTATTTAATTGCATTTGGGATAAAAAGGGATTTTATTGCATTGCATTTTGTTTTATTAACATTTTTTTAAATCAAAATTTTACATTTTTGGAATTGAGGTTGTAAAAACTAGATGCACAGCAAACAAGAACGGATTGAAACTTTGACACAGATAATGATCCTGTTCCACTTAATGCTGAACAACAAAGCTGTTCCTGTGTTTAATGAGGTATTGTGGTTGAGATCAGTCCTTTATGTCCTTTATGTTTCTCAGAGCTTTGTACCTGGTTCCTTCTTGGCAGTGAGCAGACCGCAGCAGCAGTTCACCATCATGGCAGTTCAACAGGTTAGACTGAGGAGGTAGTGAAACTGAGGTAAAGGGGAAGTGAAAAGGCAACGAGTCACAAAGAGCAACCGTGGGACGTTTTGAAATTTGAAGTCTAATATGCTGCATTCAAGTACAATATGATTTTCATAAATTGAGCTTTGCTTTTTAAATCCATCAGCATCATGCTCAGTAGAATTACGCTAAAATAAAATTAACAAAAAAATATAACCTAAATAGTAACAGGCTACAATATTATTTCTATTAGTTGCGTAATGCTTATCGTCAGAGGTTAAATATTGTAAATCCGCTTAAAGCTTTGCTTTGTAAAGATCGTAAGATGTGACTGTAGGTCAGTAACACTGAGGAAACGTCTATATGAAAGTAGACACCACTGTAGGCTATACAGTCAATAAATGTTTAAAGTTATATTGATCAGATACCTTTGAGAAGAAGGTCTACCTTATGCAGGAAGTGTCCGGAGAGGGAATAAAGGCGGCTTGGTTAGGTGGCCACTAAGCACTAAGTTCACAGGTGGAGTTTTGCAGTTATTTGACTTATGTATCCGCAAGTACATCTACAATTTATGCTTTCACAAATCTACGACTCTGTACTGCTCGGCGAGTTTGGCTATCAGCTGTGAAGGGGCGTGTCTGTTACCGTAAACGCGCCCGTCCTACAGGAACACGTTGCTCTTCGTGAATTTGATTTACTTTAAAAATATTTATAAATATAAAAAATATGACAGTGGGTTTAAATATGTATGCAATCATGATAAATTGATTAGGTTAAAAACACATTATGATAACTGGTACACGGTAGCGTCCTACACAGGAATGTATAAAAAAAAGAAAAAAAAGCCAGGAATTAATTTGCAGCAGATTTTATTTCAAAATAAAAGTGGGCTGCGTCTGAATTTTACGTCGGTGTATAAGGGCCTCATTGAGAAATAGAAAATATGAGATATTAAGACAACAGCCGGGGAAAAAAATCACAATATTACGACAATGCTCGTAAAGTCGTAATTTTAGGCTACATATAGGGGAAATATCAGAAGAGTGTCGCCAGCGTCAAAATATCAGGAACGTGGAGTTTTGTCAAGCTATATTTTAGTGGAGGTTTCACAAACACAGAAATATCGAATGTCTGGGCTCATCAACACCACTTCATTATATGTATAAATACTTTGAAAAGATTGAGGAAGAAAGTTTGTTCCGAAAAAAAAGACCCAGACACACTCGGAGGACTGCAGGCCAATTTTGAGTCTGTCAGATTTGTTAGATCTCTCTCTCTCTCTCTCTCTCTCTCTCTCTCTCTCTCTCTCTCTCTCTCTCTCTCTCTCTCTCTCTCTCTCTCTCTCTCTCTCTCTCTCTCTCTCTCTCTCTCTCTCTCTCTCTCTCTCTCTCTCTCTCTCTCTCTCTCTCTCTCTCTCTCTCTCTCTCTCTCTCTCTCTCTCTCTCTCTCTCTCTCTCTCTCTCTCTCTCTCTCTCTCTCTCTCTCTCTCTCTCTCTCTCTCTCTCTCATCATATCAACACTCGTACATCTGGCTTCAAGTAAATTGATTTCACCGCAAACTGAATGTGTGATGCTGCAGGATCAAGCCTCCTACTGACCTACTTTCACTTCCTGAATTGCTCATTAGATGAACACAAACAA
This sequence comes from Chaunax sp. Z400, assembly GCA_037577475.1. Lineage (NCBI taxonomy): Eukaryota > Metazoa > Chordata > Actinopteri > Lophiiformes > Chaunacidae > Chaunax > Chaunax sp. Z400. The sequence continues at coordinate 28,024,291 of CM075192.1, read as the reverse complement.
CAACAACAATGGGCAGGGGGGCTGCTGTTTGTGGTAGTACAATGAAATACACAAACACTTTCTGCAACACAACTTCGCCTCTCTTCTCGAACTTATTTTTCTTCTAGTAAAACAGGAGAAAATACTTCAGTTTGGACAAAAACAGTTTATTTCTCATTGGGTATTTGGGGGAACCAGACCCCTCTAACAACAGAAGACCACACTCACTTCTTTTACAACGCTCACTCCAACAAACTGAAGTTCAACACTATCCCCATCCGTTGGCTAGCAACGGATGCCTTGCATTGCTGACAGAAATGTGGGTTACTAGGCAGAGAGGAAGGGGTTGTAGTCTTTGCAGTTGTGAAAAGCAGAGTTTTTTTAGTTTTGTGAGGAAAAAGTGAGAGTGATGGATAGAGGGCAGGGGGGTTGGGGAAGGCATACGATGAACACCCTGGCTGGTAATATATGCGGCCCTATTGTGGTGAATCAATGCACCGTGCAATAATGGGGACTGAGGAGGGGGCACAAGGCTTTAGGGGGAGCTATGATGAGATGTCTTCTGCCTCATGCTGTTGTCCCCCTTGATAAGAAACTCACCCAATACTCTCATCGGAGTTAAAGAGCTTCTTCCATTCACATCTCAGCCGTTATTTTTCTCACCGAGGAGCTGATCAGAGACAAGAAGCCAGGGACGGAGAAAATGTGAAGACTTTTTCTTGCACAGAGAGGAATGACGCTGAACACTTGTTCCACCGCTGACAGGTTGTGGTGAAGGTCTACGTTGTCAGATGAAGGTACATACGTGGTGTTCCTCTGCGTTTCAAAAACTAGAAAGTCCATCGCGATGACTTAAAGTGAGAATGCTTTTATTTTTGATTCAAAATTCTTAAATTATAGTTACAGCTTCACGTAAATTATTGTTGTTGTCCACTAATGTGCAAATATCCTCTGGTAATTGCATGCACCGATGTTTGCAAATAAATCTTTGTGATTAAAAAAAATTTGCACATCCTAGTTTACATTATTGCATGTGGAGGAAGGAGGAAAGCTTGAAATATTATAGCATAAATATGCTGCAAACTCAGCACAAGATGGTGAGCACAGAAGTTATAGGTTTAGATTTATTAAAATAAGAATTAGTATTGCATTACTCCTGCAGAATTAGTTAAGGGAGGAGTCGTTGTGCTCTCAATGTTAAGAGTCCACACCAACCAATTAAAAGTGATTTGATGAATGGAGGCTGGCAGAGTGGAGGGAACAGTTAGCTCCACTTAGTCCTCATGCTTTGTTTCAGTCTTGAGAACAAAACCAAAGTATTGTATCTGAATACAGATGACAAAGAACAAAAGGCGCCTCTGTACAGACAAGGAAGGGAAGGCTGAGAAAAAAACGAAGGGCGGTTGGGAGAATTAAGGAGCGGGAGATTACAGGAAGAGACACAAGGATGATACACAAAGTGATCCAATGAGCACAAAACATTAGCTAGCAATAGGGAAAATACTTCTTGCATGACAAAATCATTATCATTAAAAATGATTTGGTGAGGATCATTCTTCTCATCAAAATGTTTGAATCAGCAATATTTTCAACACGGTTCAGTATAGCAGAAAATAATGAGTGATGCATTCACAAAAAAACACTGAAAGCTTCAATTAGATGTATTAAAGCTGCTCTTTTACTTTTCCATGGACTCCTCTAATGACTTCTGCATGTATTAAATGCTCCAAATAACAAACCCTACAACATTGTGGCACATTTGAGCTCCTTGTTTTGGTTCTCTAGCACACAACTGCTGTTTCTGTTCACTTTTACTGCTCGGCAGCAGCAACAAATCAAAGAAAGGCTTAGATAAAGGTTCCGTCAGCTATCAGTGACAGAAACAAACAAGGTTGACGATTAGCAGCTGAACATAATGGAGCATTTAGAGGCTGAGGAGCCTTTTATTTTCTTTATGAGTTGGTGGAGACTAAAACAGAGATAAAAGGAGAGTGAAAACTGGACTTACATTTAGCAGGTGTCCAGAAACACGACTGTACATTCTTGTTGCTCCGTGTCTGCTGTATGCATTGGACTGGATATAAGAGTGTTTGTTGGACTGCAAATTACAAAATGGTTTTTATTTTTTTCTCTTCAGGTAGGATGTGACATCCTCACCCCGTCTCCACGACATGATGTCGCAGAGCAGAGAGAGAATTTGGGAAGAGAGTGGGAAGCGTTTGCACTGGCTTGCATTGGCTTACCTTCTCCTCCTTCCTTTGCCCTGCACGGGGTTCCTCCCAGACTTTTGGTCTCGAGTGTTAACACTGTCCTGGAACTCTCACACGCACCAGTACATCACAGAGCAATCTATCCTCAATGTCACCCTGGAGACTCTGAGGAGCACCAAAAAACATCAGGGAGACCATGCAGAGGAGCAGGTGAGCAGGATAGTTACTTTACATCCAGTGGCACGTTGTGTTCATAACACATTGTGATATTTGAGCACAGAACTATCTAATTCCGATGATCATAATAAAATCTGCCTGTATCCCTCCCAGACCAGACTGGGCCGTGGCTTCTGGAGAGCTGTGGGAGAGGTGGTGAAGTCAAACGCAGCCATGGACTTTTTGAGCTCCACCAGGTCCGACCCAGTGTTCCACTTTGACTCAGAGCGCGTGGACAGCGCCATGGTGATGTTACGCCAGCTCTGGGCTCAGACTCTGCTGTCGGTACGGGCCAAAGAGTTCCAAAGTGCTCGTCACAGCTTGGGCCAACTATTTCACTCCCTGCAGGTACACAGTGACGCTGGGATTAAGACAATGAAAGACAATATAAATGTGATATAACCATGACCGTGACTTTATTGAAAATAGCAGCAAGAAGATGTAATGAGCTTTCACAGCCCCTATCAACTGATGCAGGTTCTAACCCTGACTTTAGTTCAGAGGATGTATGGATGAAGAGGATGGCTGTGGAAGTTGATACCATGTTTGCATGTTAGCCACGAAAGCTAACCTAAAGGGACGCCAAATTTAATATCAGATCTGGATGATAGGGACCAGAACTAATTTAAAACAGGTCTAAATATGTGCTGCAATGTATAAAAGTTGTATTACCTAATAACAATAGAATTTAAGAACAATATTCTTTTTGTAAAAAAAATTATTTTAAATGCAAAAAACCTCAAATTTGAGATTGGAAAGTAAACAAAACACCAAAGTTTTTTCCATTTACTTTCTGACACACTGTTTGTACGGATGTTATTCTGTTTGTTCAAATGGCTAAAATGTCAACATGAAAATTTAATCATTTATGCTGGCAAAACTAAAAGTTACACCCTTTCTAGGACTTCTACAGCCACAGTAACTGGGTGGAGATGGGCCAACGCATCATTTACCTCCACCTGCTGCAGCCAGAGGAGCCTGCCATCCCTGTGGCCAAAGGTAACACAACCTGCAACACAAAGTCTGTCAGTCTGACATCATCAGAGTCTGATTTCATGTATACATAACAGTTCACTGCTTCAGACACTGGCTTGATTATTCAGTGCTTTATGTCATTATACATGTTTAATTGTGTATTGTAATTGATATTCAATTTAAACCATGTTGTGGCTTTTCCACCTGGGTTCCTATAGGAAAAGAAAATATTAGACATGGCTTCATATAAAAATGAGTTAACAGAAAAGTAAAGAGTTGACAGATTCTCTCCATCTTGACAGGCACTTTTCACTATGATGTAATTCAGGCATTTCTATCCACAGCAGTTTTATACTGCCAGTAGATCTTCATTATGCAAATCAACACAGATGATGGCCTGGACTTAAAAGCTAACGAGATGAGAGATCAATGCTTAAACAGTAGAAAGGCAGTTAGTGTAACAACCACTGATAAAACCGGAAAGAGGTTTCAGACGTATATGACAGAATCTTAATCGTCTCAGGTTCCCTTAAGCACCTGTGGCTGAACCACAAAGCCTTTCCAACATGTGCTTATCATGAAACTACACTTTGGTTAAGTTCAGTGGTTTGGTTCAGGAAAAAGATCAGTGAGAAGTGTTTTCTTTCACACGGCACATAAACTCGTCTCATTCTGACGTGGATCTGTTTCCACTGCGAGCTGCACAAAAACCCTTCTGTGTCTGGATGACATGAGAAGGGGTGTGCCAAAAAATGTCATCATTTATATTTCATACCCTGGGAATGAGACCTTGCTCATACAGTTAAAAACAGGTGGACCGAGGTCAAGACACTTTGTAACTCAGTTTTGAAAGGTGCTATATAAACAAAGTGGGCTTGTTCTATAACCACACCCAGCAATAGAGACATTCTAGCAACTAGACAAAAGGTTAACTCTGGCTGAAAAAGCTGTGTTTGTATTGGCGCTGACTCACAGAACATTCAATATGCTGCACATTTAGTAACACAATCCAGAAAGAAAACTGTTTTATAGTAACAGATGATTTAAAAAAAAATCAATAATACATCCACAATCTGGCATTTCACTCTCTTCTTAATCAACATGATTAAATTTAGGAATAATAAAATACAAAATAATATTTTAACCTTCAAATAATATGAACCACATCTACCAAATAAACTAATATGAAGGTGAGCGTCCTTATGAAACTCAAATCAGTTCTGAATCAGAGGTTTATAATGGTGGAGGTATAAAGTCTAAGGGGCTGGTCTAGTCTGTCTGAGGATGATAGGAAAGAAAGAGTGCAGGCAGGTGGCTGATCAGCTGTTAGACAGAGGCTGGAAAATACTGAAAGAAAGATAAGATTAGAAGAAAGATTATCATTGATTTATCAAAAAATAATCATCCTCAAAAAATGATTATTTTTACTATCATATATGACCTGATGGAACATGCAGGAAGTCAAGTTGGTGATGGACGGTTATGAAGACGTATCAGTCTATGAGAACAATTATGTGAAGTCTTTTCAACAGCAAACCATACCTGCCAACTGGTATGAACCCGTCTGAGGCAGCAGCTGAAGATATCTGGTGGCGGCGACGGCGAGACAAAGTCAAAGTCTGCAGAACCTAACATGAAACGTAAAGAAAAATGATGATGAAATAGCTGCCCTCCTCTATTTATGTAGTTTAATCCCCCAGATCCAGATCAGGATCCAGGAGCAAACAGACAAACTGAATGGGCAAAGAATCGAATGTCTAATAAAGAAATAAACTCTAGAAGGTAATAAAGAACAGGTGAAACTAATCAAGGCATTAAAAAAGGAAAGAAGATACAAAGAAGGGATTGAAAAGCAAAACATGACACATGAGGAGTGACATCACAGACAATAATAGACTGATCCCTTTTCTTCCTGTCCACAGAAGACATTCCCACCTGTATGGAGTGTTTCAGTCACACCTGTCGGGACAACCTCCTCCCAAAACTGACAGACGCACAGCGAGACTCCAGACTGCTGACCACTGGCTACTTCAGCACGCTTCCTCCAAAACCTCAGGGTACGTCAGAGAAACTTCAGCCACCAGCAGCTTGAAAATGAAGAACATTTTTCTGAGGCTTTTTACCTTTAAGACTCACAAAACTTCAAATATACCATTTCTTTTTTTTAGGCAAATGCAGTCATGGAGGTATTCTGGACAGTAGCCGCTATATGGGGGCCAAAGGGGGCATCAACAAGGACAGCACCTCACCTCTCTTCTCCCCTCACCATTACCTCCATGTGGAGGCGGCCACTTTGGCCACTGAGGCCACCCTGAGTGTTCTGAGAGACCTCAGAGACACCGTGGGCCACAAAGGTTTCCTGAGGTGGAGTTTGTTTTACAGACAGTTGTGGTTCCCTGAGGAGGACACACAGGTGATTTTTATTCTCTCTTCAACAGGCTGTTCAGCGTGAAGCAGGTCCCGGCTCTAGTGTTCGTCATGGACACCACAGGCAGCATGTTCGAGGAGATCACTGCTGCTCGCCTCCGGGCCCATTCCATTATTCAGAGCCGAGCCGGCGGCCCTGAGCAGCCGAGCACCTTCCTGCTGGTGCCCTTTCATGACCCAGGTGAGGATGAACTTCTTCATCACAGCCAGGAATGGAAACGGTACTGCTGTAACATTAAACATTAAACATTAAATCACTTTTTACTATCATGTAATGATCTGATATCACGTATCTTTATTTTTATACTTTATTTTCTAATCATTCTATCATGACACAACTGAATCTATGACCAAACTGTCAGAATTTGAGTTGCATTGTGGGTAATGTTGGTGCCAGGTTTTGTCCAGGATGAAAAATGTGTGGAATAAAAAAGACAACATCTCTGGTTCTGTAGCATTAATTTCAATACTATTTTAAAACATGTTAGGAGTGTAATGTGGCGTACTTGTCTAAGGGAGACTTAAATACTACAGCTGAACAAAATAGAAGTAAATATTTTGGGGGGTTTTCTCCTGCTTTTCACAAATTTAAATAAAAGATTTTTTTTTTGCACAAAAATACTTTTTTCTCTCAAATTTTAATCCAAAATTTTTAAAGTTAGCATAAGTAATTTTATAATAATAATATAATAATCCATCCTCCTGACAGGTGTGGTATATTAAGTTTACTACATTACTATTTTAAGCTAACTAAAAACTCCCCAAAATGTTGAACTGTTCCTTTAAATAGGGCCATAAGCTGTTGCTCTCCATCTAACGTTTCTGTCTACCATATTCTGCAGAAGTAGGACCAGTGCATGAGACCGATGACCCAAACCAGTTTATGCATCACATGGAGAACCTGATGGCGCTGGGAGGAGGAGACGAACCAGAGATGTGCTTCTCTGCTATCCAGGTAAAGATAAGTCTTTTGTGTAAAGGGATCAGGTGTGTGTGCATGAGTGTGTGAATTACTGTACAAGCTCACCTCCCACCCTGCTGTGTGTTCTCAGCTGGCTCTCACTCACAGCCCACCACTGTCAGAGATCTTTGTATTCACTGATGCTTCCCCTAAAGACGCCCACTTGTTCGATGCTGTGAAGGCGCTCGCGCTTGAGAAACAGAGCAGGGTAGGTTTAAATTCTAAAGACAATTCCTCTCTAATGAAAGCTACGTCATCCTCGGGATAAATAAGTTGTAATCTATTAATCTATTGATTTAAGCACGAAGATGGACTCTAAAATAAAAGATGTCTCAAAAAGCTGTCAGTGGATTCTGGATCACTTTCTCAATATTTTGCCATTATCATGAATAATAATAATAAAAATAAAAATAAATAAAATACACAGACATGGCACTGCCGCCAATATGTGGCTGACATCATGCAGATTTAGAGTCTTTCTAATGGATATATCTACATGAAAAACACATGATTCCAAGTCAAACAAGTCGTATTTGAGGAAACTTCTTTGCCCCAGGTGACATTTCTCCTAACCGAAGACCCCAACTACACAACAGAGAGCCGAGGGAGGAGGAGGAGGAGGAGGAGGGAACCTCTGTCCCCCGATCGCTTCTCTCTCTACTCCTCCCTGTCCTCCCTGTCAGGAGGACTAACAATATTCACCACCAACTCTGACATCCACAGCGTCTCTACCATAGTGGAGGATAACACAGCTGTTGACAAGGTAAGGAACCAAGATCCTATGATGGTGATCCATATTTTACACACTCAGCAGAACCAAATTTAAGTTCTTAAAGCTAAGAAATCTGCTACATTTCTGCTTATATATTTTGACTGACTAGCAAATTTTTTTTTGTTGCTTTTTTTTTTGTTTCACAATTGATTTGAAATGTGGCATAACTTCAGTAAAATATTTTTTTTTAAACACAAAGAAGAAGAAAGTCTGAAAAACAGACACTTGTCTGTTGCAGAAATATGTTAATTTTCTAAAACCCCTTTTAGATTTATGTTGGAACTCTTGTGATAATGATGCCTGTATTTATGTGTAATCATTGTTGACCACTTGGGGGCAGTAGAAACAAGCTGTCAATTGACAAATGATCAATTTATGAAGTTATATCTCTGTTTTTGGTCTTGAAAATATCTGGCCTTTAGCTGCTAAATACTCCCCCATGTTCAGCTGCTATGAACTCAAATAGTGGGCAGGCAGCATACAGTGAGGTGAGATTAATCATCTGTGTGATCTTCATTGTGCCATGTGACCTTTTTCCCATGATAGAAATGGAAATATTTGCATCCATTGCTCCGATATGACAGACAGACGATATGGAGGTCGTATATATTTTCTCCTCCCTCCCCAGGTGACCCTCCTCCATGTGGAAAGTGAGGAGTTGATGTCCTCCCATTCCTTCAGAGTCGACAGCTCCATCAAAAACGTCACACTCCACGTGAGCGGCGTCCTGACGGAGTGTATCCTAACCAGTCCGTCAGGTAACTGGACTGCGCTGGACTGGACTCTTCTCTGTATTGGATCATGAAATGAGCCCAGTTATTCATCCTCCTCTCACTTGTCAGGTCAAATCCAGTCTCTGTTGAGTGAGTCGGGCCCTTTGGCAGAGCTGCAGGGTTTCAAGGGTCTGTATCGCATCAGCCTGTTGTCTCCTATTAAACCAGGCCAGTGGAACGTCCGAGCCAAGAGTCACGGATGCCTCACATTCAAAGTAATAGGTAAAAGAGAGAGGGGAAAAAAAAGTTAGACCTTGACGAAATCCACTGGCAAAAAGTTTCCATGTATCTGAACTGGTGCTGAGAGGAGACTTTGCTCTGCACCCACAGGTGACAGCAGTGTGGATTTCCTCTATTACTTTGCCACTGTAACCAATGAGACACATCCAGGTCTGGCCAGAGTGGAGGGTAGTCCAGTAGCAGGTGAGGGCTGTGATTTTAGTGATGTGTGCATCAATCTCACAACCATTCATCAATACCATGGTTTAAATGTCCCAGGTGTCCCTGCCTTCCTGGTGCTGGCTGTGACAGGCCTGGCCCCAGATGAGAAGGCATCCTTCAGTCATGTCACGCTACTGGGAGCTGATGGTGAGAGTCTCCAGCAGGTGAAGCTAAACTCCTCCTCCTCCTCATCACCCCACTCTGTGGAGGAACTGGTGGGCCGGGTGGACTCTGTTCCCAGAGTCCCCTTCTGTGTTCGACTAACAGGCCGAGACGGCAGAGGAAACAAGCTGGACAGGGTTTCCACGGAGACGGTTCAGCCCACTCACGTCCAGATACAGGTAATCATGGCGCTGCAGAAAACATGAGCTCCTCATCGTAAGGCGCAACGAGAAGCTGGATGTTCTGATTCATACAATCACATTGATGTACGTGAAATCCATCCGCTGGGCTTGTTGTGGTACTATTTCATAGTCTGTGTCTGTCTTTTTCAGGTGTTGTCTGTCTCCCGCCTGGTGCCTGGCCACAGCACAATGGTGGACTTTGACATCCTGAACCACGGTCCTGCCCGACTCTTCAGTCTTACGGCTGATGACGACTGTGGTTATCTTCAGAAGAGAGGGCCTCACAGGTAGAGCGAGAATAAATCATGTTTAGTGTGAACAGGAAGACTCGTGTCTTGCTGTTACATTTGAACGTCGGCTTTCCGTCTGTCAGGTTCTATGTGGCGAAACAAGGATCTTTCCGTGGTCAGGTGGACCTCCACACTCCTGCCACCGCTCAGCCGGGAGTGACCGTCACCCTTACTCTTAATGTGCACGATCTTGACTCTCCAGACTCAAATTATGCAGTGGCCTACCTGACTGTGGTCCCCCCGGTGAGCATTAACTGAAAAATAATAGCGTATAATCCCTTTGGAGTTTATTTTTATTGCATTTATTTTACTGTATAGTATATTTAATTCAAATTCCACTTCTGATTTTGAAGTGAATGGCACCAACATCACTCCATCTTTCTCCCGTAGGATCCTGACACCTCTCCACCATCATGCTCCGCTGCACGAGTTCAGTCCTCCTGTCTTTCCAGTTGCAATGAGTCTACCTGGAGTGTATCTCTGGCTGTCACAGACAGGGGGCGCTCCGGCCTCGCGGCCCTACAGCTACAGGAGGGTGAAGGCATTCTGACTTTATTCCACAGCCCTCCACCTACAGAGGACGGTTTGATAGAGGTCCAGGCCGGCCCTGACCAGCAAAAGGCCCACGGGGACAAGACAACCAACGGAGGCCACCATCACCATCACCACAGTCACCTCTACAGATTAGAGACAGGAGACCCCCCTTTGAATGTGACTGAATGGGTACTGGGCTCATCACAGCCACTGTGGGTGAGGTACACCTCCAGCTGCTGCTCTGCTCAGGCAGAGCTGCTGGTGTGGGATACAGCTGGAAACATGAAGCGCTGCCATCTAATGTCTGACCAGCAGAGGCAGCTAAGAGACAAGAGCACAGAAACCAACGGCTCTGGAAGGATGACCCTCACAGCAGGCGTCTTTCCTCTGAGTCTTCTGCTGTGGTCTCTGTGTTGACCACTGGACTCCAGCAGCAAAGGGCTACACAAAAAAATATAAAACCTGATCTGCTTTTGTAGGACAAAAGTACTTTGAAATAAGTGCACTTAAAGAAAAGAAGCATTTCTGATTATGTGCTCACTACTGTAATTTTAAAGCTGCTGCACTGAATAAAGAATGAATAACTTTCTTAAATGTATTGTTTGTATTTACAGCTTATCTGATCTGATGATCTGATATCACATACTAACACTATTATATTGGAACTGCTTAAACCAACGTTGGTAATTGGTTTAAATGGGGATTAGCAACCATGCATTCATCCATATTGTTACAGCCAAAGTGTATTTCATGCATCAACAGCATAATTTAAACCGACAATATGGATGAACACTTTTTACCTGACTTTGTACAGGACATTGCCCACAATGAGACGACTACGTACTGTAAGTGAACCTGTCTTAGGGGTTATCACTTATCACCTGTGGTCCATTCATCAGGCTCGGTGTGTGATAAAGTACAGCACAGGTACAAACCCCGTATCCAAAACAGTTGGGACAAAGTGTAAAATGTAAACAGAAAATGAGAAATTTCATTGCTTTTTGAAAATTATATGCTCATTTTGAATTTGACGCCAGCAAAACATTTTAAAAAAAAGGCGCAGTGGGTAAGAAGGTCCTGGGTTCAAATCCAGCTGAGGACCTGGGACTTTTCTGTGTGGAGTTTGCATGTTCTCCCCCATGTCTGCGTGGGTTCCCTCCGGGTTCTCCAGCTTCCTCCCACCACCAAAAACATGCACTATAACTCTAAATTGCCCGTAGGTGTGAATGTTTGTTTGTCTTTCTGTGTGACCCTGCAATAAACTGGCGACGTGTCCCACGTGAACCCCGCCTCATGATCAAAGTCAACTGGGATAGGCTCCAGGCCGCCACGACCCTACACTGGATAAATGGTTACAGAAAATGAATGAATGATTCCTTTGGCGAAGATAGAACGGCACTCTGTAGAGCTCAAACCTCCCCAAAGGCTGAATGATCCTAGACGTTTCTGTTTAGACTGCCTGACCCATGTCCCAACACAGAATAAGTTCAGATCAGGGAAAATGTCAAATAACAGTATCTTAATAAAGAAAGTGGTTAAAAAAAGATTCCTGTATCAGACTATTTGGATCTAGCACCAAAATTTAAAGAACTTTCTCCTGGTCCATTGATTTAATGAAAACCCAACCAGTGTATTTTTTTGTGTAATACTTCTGACAATCCAGCCAACCAAAAAAAAAAAAAAAACAGTCATGAGTGAGAACATAGTGGTTGACATGTTCAGCCTGGAGATAATTTCCAACGAGCACTGATTAACTGGTGAGGCAGTTGCTCATTACGTGACACCAAATCAGGGATGAATATAAAAGCAGAGAAAACGTGCACACACCACATGCTCTTAGTTAAGAGGAGGATTGGTTTCACACTGTGCATTTTAAGTATGTTTAATAAAATATGTACCAGTAAAGACAAGCCTGCAAAGGTGGAGGAGAGAGGACAGTGGGGTAGTAAGGTGGAGTATTTCCTGGCTGTGGCCGGAAGTGTTGTTGGCCTTGGCAACGTATGGAGGTTCCCTTACCTATGCTACAAAAACGGAGGGGGTAAGCAACATGACGCTCACTGCTTGTTACCCCAAAAATCTGCAGTACAGGTATGCATTGTTGTGTGCTTTGTAATTCAGGTGCATTCCTGGTGCCATATCTGGTGTTTCTGTTCACCTGTGGCATACCTCTGTTCCTGGTGGAGACGGCCACAGGCCAGTACATCCAGGAGGGCAGCATCACCCTCTGGAGGAAGCTGTGCCCTCTGGCAGAAGGTAGAAAGTCAGTTACAGAAACGTACTAATTAATTCTGGTAATCCTACGAAGAGTGTGAGGTAATACTAACACACATTTCCTCCTCCTTGACCAGAGCTCTGTCTCGGTCAGTACCAGGAAAACATTGACTAAAGTAAGATCGTTGCCTCAGTGAAACATAAACATGAGTTAATAATCAAACAAGGGCAGTGGGAAATATTTTAATGATGTTAATCAACTATTACTTACGAACGGCCTGAGGTTGAGTTGCAAAAAAACATCTCTGCATCGATTTGGGCCCTTTACTCAAAAGATTGTCTGACAATTTAGCAGAAGTCGTTTTTAGCCAGCAACATAACTTTTAAATAACTTTTGAACTAGAAATCATACGGAGACAAATTGGCCATTTTTTTCTGCACAATTATGGTCTGAGGAGTTGATTTAGAGGGATATTGTCATGATTTTTACAAGTTTTTATGTATTACAAATTGAAAAATATGGAAAAAGTCTCTGTAACGTACTCTAAAAAATCTTGCAAAAATATCCGTCTACATAGCAAACTATGTATATGATCCATGCAAACTCTGGAATCGGCCAAAATTAACAGCGATTAGGGATGTTTTTGTAGATTTAGCTGGAACTGGTGGTAGTTAATTATGCCTCAGTCTATGAAAAGCAAGGGACATACTGTAATGGTGGCAGGTCAGAGAAATTGCCAACCAAGATTTGCCAAGATCGATCCGGATGATGACGATTTTATTACCTATAACCTTACATACAGTGCCAGCGTATTCGTCACAGATGTGGTGTGACGTGTTCTGGTGTAGAAGGACAAGTATGAGGATGTGTCCCTGCTGCTTCGTGATATAATCCAGCAGACATTCAAAGGCTCAAAGTCACCTCCCTGGCCTCCTACAGCTGACGAACCTAAGGTCCAGTCATATGAACGCCTCTCGCTTGATCTCCTGAACCCAGCTGGAACTGGAAAGCATCGCCAGACTGCGAATATCAGTGAACTGGCAGGATTACAGGTTGCACCACAATACTTGGCCTGTATGAGTTCACTGAGGAAGAGTACTGAGCAGCTTCAAGGGCAAAGGCAAGGTGGGACCCCTTGAGGAAGCCAGAGTCATGCCAAATCATGCAGCCTTTAGGTAAGAGTGTTTTCTTTATATGGATTTTCAGTAGAACCACAGTTGATGGATGGTTTGGAGCATTCATATGTCTGATAGTCTGGGGAAAGTCTTTTAACGCTATACTGTATGAAGAAGTCGTGACAACCCGACTCCCACCTTGCAGAAACAACCTTGTCTTTAGTCCACAGGCTAGATGACAAATCAGTTTGTGTGCACCAAGCCCTGTGACCCTGGAAAGAAGCTGGGAGACGACTGAAGAGGGTTTCTTGGAACAGAGTGGGGTCTTGTGCTCCCATCCTCCCACCTTCCCCCATATCCTTCAGGGAAAAAAGTGCTGAGGAGGTGGAGGAGGGTGAAGAAGAGGAGGAGAAGAAAGAGACTGACCAAGAGACCTGACCATTACGTCCTTTAGATGATGACTAAATAAACGGCAGCACAATGTCACAATGTAGATTTTCAATTGTTGTGACAAATCTATGATGGCCACCCAATCAACCCTTGGGAATATATTTCAGGGGGGAACAATCATAATTTGTTATACTAGATACATTGAGGCTTGCAAAAAAGCAGTTAGTTAGTAAAGTTATATCAAATAGATGTTTTGCTTTTTAACAATCTTAAGGGATCTTAAGGGAAATTTGAAGTGTCAGAGTGAAAACGCACTTTTAGATTTGGTCACTTTTGTGGATGTTTAATGGAGAAATGGACGACAAGAGGTTTTCATAACATTTGTCAAAGTGAAAGAAGCATGTCTGGCCCCACAGGTGTTGGCTATGGTGGGCAGGTGATCCTCTTCTACAGCTGTTTGACCTACATAATGATTGAGGCCTGGGGTCTGCTCTACCTGGCATTCTCCTTCAGCTCCCAGCTGCCCTGGGCCACCTGCGACAACGACTGGAACACAGGTCAAATGAATTCCGTCTCTGTGCTTTAAAGGAACAGTTCACCCCAAAATTAAAATTCAGTCACCATCTACGTCAGGTGACGCTTCTTAGTCCAAAAAAAACCCAAACATTTCTGGAGCTTCACAGCAGGACAGTGTTGCAGCATTGGAACAGGACATTGACAGCATTTTAATTTTTGCATGAACTGTTGTCTAAAGATTGACTTGTATGTAGAGTACGAACATTTGCAGGATGTGCTGATGTAATGACAGCAGAGGTGAATTGCATGTCAGTTATAAGACCCTTCCAGAAACACTGGATCCTACATTCACCATAATGCAACTGGATATATATTTTTCATTAGAACCTTCCTGCCTGATGCTTGAAATTACATATGAATTATTTTAATTCTTTTTCATTTCAGATGATTGTTTCGACTTTTCAACACGAAATAAAAGTGTCGGATGGACCAACCGGACGAGCAAAACCTCTCCTGCCACAGAATTCTGGGAGTATGTTTATGTGCATAAAAAAAAAAAAACCTTTTGGTTTTGTTTGACTCTAATGAGTCCAGATTTAACGTATTTGTCCATCACTTTTCCTTGTAGACGGCGAGTGCTGGCTATCTCTGGGGGGATTGAGGAGATAGGCAGCATCAGGTGGGAGGTGCTGTTGTGCCTAATTGTAATGTGGATCTTTTGCTACTTTTCTGTCTGGAAAGGGGTCAGGTCTACAGGAAAGGTATTTATATAAGCCCTAAATCTGTGATAAATGTGTATGTTTTCAAATGCCTGAATGGTCGTCGTTTTTTTTCCAGGTGGTGTATTTCACTGCTACCTTCCCCTACGTAACGCTGTTTGCTCTTTTGATCCGTGGACTCTCTCTTCCTGGGGCTCTACAAGGAGTGGTGTTTTATCTTCTACCTGAACCCTCAAGACTTGTAGATCCTCAGGTAGGAGCTCCATCATGTATTGTGCCAGTATTGTGTTTAGGCGGACAAATGCATTCTCTTTTGTTTTGTTCGAACAGGTTTGGATGGAGGCTGGGACTCAGATCATGTACTCATACAGCGTGGGTGTCGGCAGTTTAACTGCGCTCAGCAGCTACAACCCCCGCAACAACAACTGCTATAAGTACGTACTTGTCAAAGTTCTAGCATCAGCTTTTCTGAAAAGACCTACACAATAACATATTAAAAAATGATTACATACTTGCTGTGATTTCAAAGAGTATGTCCATGTCTTTATGTTTTGTAGAGACTGTCTGTGGTTGTGTTTACTGAATGGCTGCACCAGTTTCGTAGCTGGATTTGCAGTCTTCTCTGTGCTGGGATTCATGGCTCATGAGCAGGGTGTCCCCATTGCAGATGTGGCCGAGTCAGGTAAGTAATCAGGTCTGAAAGATGCAGTCTCATCCCCCTGCACCTAGAGTTACATAGTGTCACAGCAAAGTACGGTCACACGAGGCCGCCAGTATGAGAGCAAGAATATAAAGGAATACACTGAACAAAGTTGTTGATGCTAAATTGTCTAGACAACAAAAGCAGACTGTAGCAGGAAGTGAGTCGTGTACCTCTCTGATGTCTCCCAGGTCCAGGTTTGGCGTTCATTGCATACCCTCAGGCTCTAGCCTTGATGCCTCTGCCCCAGCTGTGGTCCATCTGTTTCTTTGCCATGCTCATTCTCTTGGGTGTGGACACACAAGTAAGATGTAGGCCTACGTGAATTATTTTTGGAGGAACATTTTTACATTTGGAAATGTACTTATTCTTTCTTGCAATATCTCTGTACAGTTTATTGCCATGGAGGTGGTGATGACAACCATCATAGATATGTTTCCCAAAGTAATGCGCAGGGCAGGCCGCCGGGAACGTTTGCTCCTTCTCTTCTGCCTCATGTGCTTCATCTGTCAGCTTGTCATGATCACTGAGGTCAATATTTATTCTTACATGTACATCTATTAATCCTTTGGCATTATTATGACAGTGTATTATAAAATGGTCCGTGTATCTTTTGGTATTTTGATTTTCGTTTCAGATATGGATATGGAAAAAACGAGCGGTTATTTGATTTTTCGTTTTAAAATACAAAAACCGAAATTGAAATACAAGGCGCTTTCCTTCTCGTAGCCAAAAAGTGAAATTAAAAAAAACGATTTGATTTTCATTTTCTGTTTTGAATAAGTAAAATAAAATCAGAAGAAAAGAGAAAAAAAATCGTTTTCTGACACCGGATGTGGTCTGGGTACAAAATAAGAGCACCAAATGCAGTGGCGCGCGGTGGGTGGCCCAACCCTCCCCATCCACTCATCCAGCAGAGTACCGGCGGCACGAAACTCAGCCGCAAATTTATGTGGATGACGGACCTCGTTTCACCATGTCTAAAATCATATCAGAGTAGTGTTCCAAAGACATTTTTTGTCTGGCTAAAGCAACTCTGGCATCTGGTCTCTGAGGACGAAAAAACAAATCTTTGATTTAGAAAAAACATAGTGATTGAACATTGATTTGATTTTTTACTCATTCAAAACAAAAGTTAAAAAGAATTTTTTTTTTAAATTTCACTCCTGCCTTTTTGGCCACGAAAAGGAAATGCCTTGTATTTCAATTTTGTTTTTTGATTTTTTTGATTTTGAAAATCTAATAAAATAAATACAACAATTTTTATTTATATCACGATTTAGCTGCTTTCACATCTTACTCATTACTGCGTGGACGTTAATATATTGGAATAATTTGAAAAATGTATAGGCTCCTATACATCTGAGTTTGACATACAAAATAAATAAACCCATGTCCTATAAGTGTCTCTACTGTTGTCTCCAGGGAGGGATGTATGTGTTCCAGATATTTGACTACTACGCTTCCTATGGAGCCTGCATCCTCTTTCTCGCTGTGTTTGAATCGCTGGCACTGGGATGGATAGTCGGTAGGTATGCTGTTTTTACAAGGGTAATCCAGCCATTTAACGTTAGACCCCCTTAGAGTTGGGAGACTCAGAAATTCAAAAACGACTGCTGAGTTCCCTAACAACTAGAACAAATTTATGCATAAAAAATGAGTGAAGTTCCTCCTTGAATTGACCAATAAAAGTCATCTAGTCTGATCTGGTTATCATACACTGTTCATCATCTCTTATAAAGGGGCAGACTGGGTGTGTGGCATCATATATGACATGACAGGTTCGCGCATCAACCCGATGTTTAAAATCTGCTGGCTCTACCTCACTCCACTGGTGTCACTGGTGAGTCTGGTTTGTCACGAATCTCCATGTCTTTCCACTTTATTATAACATTTGAATTTTTATATTGGGTGAAATCTTTATGCTGAAATATCCAGATAATTATTGGATCTCTCTTCTTGTTGTGTTTTCAGGGCTCTTTAATGTGTGCTTTAGTTTGGTACAAGCCTCTGACCTATAATCGCTCATATGTATACCCAGACTGGGCATACGTGTTGGGCTGGGTACTGTCTCTCTCCTCCATGCTGCTCGTGCCGGGATGTGCACTGTACAAGCTGGGAACTGGGACTGGAAATCTAAGTCAGGTGGGACACCTGTGTGATTGATAGTGAAAATTCAGGAGAGGACATGGCACATGATGTATTTTTAAGATGATTGAATTATGATGATTGGAGCGTTTGTCTTTAAAAGTGTGAGAGGTACAGGACTCAAAGTCTGCATCTCATAAATACAACGTCGAGGAGTAACTCCTTAGTTTGTGCCAATATGAAGGACATAACTGCTAACATTCAATATTATACTGATTATTCCATTAATGCACAGTGGCCGACAGGTGCAAACGCGCTGCGACTTAAGGAAACACATGCAAATAGACAAAACGTAACAAAACACACTACGAAAAACGCGCTGCAAAAGCCATAAACAAAACGGAAGTGTTTCCAGAGGACACTTAATAGTGATGTATACATCCGGACAATAAACCAAAAACACTTACATTTTAGCTCGTTTTCCGCTTCCACTGACGGATAGTCGACTCCAGTGACGTAAGTCACAAACTGCGGCCAAAACAGTTAGAAAATCAGCTAAAATAGCCGTTTTTGTAAAAAATATTATTGAGTTGACTTGAATGAAATGAATAAGTGGATTAAACAAGCGCGTCCGGATGAGTGCATCCCTTTTAAGTGTCCTCTGGAAACAATTGCTTGCTTAACAATGTGCATGTCTTTTTATAAGTAACGGCGCGTTCGCCCCTGTCGGCCACCGTAATTAATGCTGTTTCACCACTGCAACTATAACATAGTCTGCAATCAACCAAAAACAATATGATAGAGGTTTATTTAATATGTTTTAGTAACTGAATATTTTCTTAATTCTTTTTAGCGTTTCCACCGTCTGTGTCAACCTGACCCTAACTTCTTACTGACTCAAAGGAGAGAAGCGGAGCTGCAGCAAATCAGTGGAGAAGACCAACAACAGTTCACTAACAATTGATATAAAAGTTGATGTGATCCTGAACTTTGTCTGCTGTTATGTGTCTAACAACTAACGTTTGGCACTGAGCAGGCATATTACTTTTTCTGCTTCTCTTCTTCAGTCTACAAATCAAAGGTCAAAGACACGATATATATATATATATATATATATATACATGTATATATATATAGATACACACACACATATATATATATATATAGATATATATCATATACACACTCACATATATATATAGATATAATATACACACATGTATATATATATATATATAATTTTAATGATAATAAAGTGTGATGTCACTGCACGTGTTGTGGAAATGATTATCAAAGAAGCTTCCTCCTTTAAAATTTTCCACCCCGAATGAAACACAACAAAATACTTTTAAACATATCTTCAAAGGATAATTTTGCAGAGCAAATTTATAATCTTATCTAATCTAATTATACAGCAATCAGATTCATATTTTGAGACAAGGTTAGTAGTCAAAATGTAAAATGTGCACTAAAAACATGCATGATTCACAAATAAATGTGTCAAAATAAAATAAATCTGTGTCAAATGTAATTGAACTTTTAAGAGATCCTGGAGATATATCCTGAGGAGATGTATCAAGAAGAAACAGGCCACACTTCTTTAACAGCGTCCGTTAAAACACACCTATTATTGTTTTCTTGCTAAAAGGTCAAAGTGCTTCTCTGTCACCTCGGAGCTCTGTGGATAAACCGGGTGGGAAATCATTTTCATGACTTTTGAGACGATCAAGCACTTACACGCTTTTCTCACTTTTGCATCACAACCTTGGCGACTCCTCCAGTTTCCATGGTAGCAGCTAGATTAAATGAAGGTGATGTAAGCTCATTGTAAAACTTGAATTACCTCATGGTTGTATAACCAGTCAAGTTGCACTTGATTCATACAGTGAAGACTTTGAAGGAAACGGTATTACATGTATTTTTAATGGAGTGCATTTTGTTGTCACTTAGAGACTTTTTTTTCTTTTCTTACATAAGCGTGTATAGAGGACAGTTAAAAAGCCTATTCACATGGTGAAGCCCTC
The DNA here is from genome assembly GCA_037577475.1 of Chaunax sp. Z400. Classification (NCBI taxonomy): domain Eukaryota; kingdom Metazoa; phylum Chordata; class Actinopteri; order Lophiiformes; family Chaunacidae; genus Chaunax; species Chaunax sp. Z400. The sequence goes on along the minus strand of CM075192.1, from coordinate 28,004,605 downwards.
CACTGGAAGGGACAGCCGACTCTCAGGAGACAAAACTAATTTGACTTTGTTAAGCCTTGTTATTTTTCCGCTATTAGTGTCCAAGTTCATTCAAGGTAGGTGTCCAAACCTTGCATCAACAATTCAGTATCTGACCAATTGTGAAATATGGTACCAAAATATGGCATCTCCTTTCTGCTACTGAGCCATACTGTTGAATAAAGGCCTGGAAAGTGTTTTTGAACAGCATTATGATGTCAGTGAAGTTGACATTTGACTTTTTGGATATATAATATGTCTTCATCACATTAATCAGTCTGAAAATGTCAGTCAATTTGCAAAAGTCTATTCTTAATATATTGCTTTATTTAAATATCTAAAAATTCTGACAAATACACTTTATAAAGCAATTTAATTTTCAGAAATGTGTGAACAGCTGGCAGGCTTTCATAGGCGCAATGAAATGTCGGGAAAAAAAATCAAACCACATGCATGTAAACCACTTAGCCAACATACCTGAAACACTTCAGTCTCTCTCAAGCTCACAATGCAAACCGTCGTCCAGCTCTGAAATCATGAACCCATGTAATAGAGACGATCACATGACACCAGCAAGTAGAGGCCTGGTGCAAAATATGAATATTTTAAGTGTGAATGCAGACAACAAAAGTGGTGCATGAGAGGAAATGGCAGGTGCTGTATTGAATCAGTCTATGATTGAATTGCTTTATTGATAAGAAAACACTTCAGTGCATTAAAGGAGTGCGATAACCTGTGAAGATGATGAACCAGTAAAGAACGTTTTTTTTAAAGGCTTGGCTGAAAAGCCTCTGGATTGAAGTCCTTGGCAGGAGTCCGCTGCAGAGCTCTTTATGAGGTTACAGTCATTTTCTTTGCAGCATTGAGCGCCCAGTTGTGCGTCAAGTGCGAGTTTTCCTTTAAGCGTCGTATTTTTGAGGCCTTCAGCTTCGACTGTGTTGCTTTGAATTCAGCTATCTGGTTTATTGCCGTTTGGACTTCTAGATCTCTCTAAAGCAGATCGACGGTTATGCGACAGGAGATGGACGAGATGGTGTTTATTCATCTTTCCTCTGAATTAAGTTGGTCTGACAGTAATTTTCTTCTGCATGCTGGGGGACAAAATGTTTTATTTTCCACACGATCCTTTTAAGAGGCTCACTGGTGGAGACCCTCTTCTCATCTGTATGGTTCAATCAAGTCTGCAGTAATGACATAAGAGGTTTAGATTACACTGAAGTGTATCACTTAGCAATCAGATCTCCGATATGAAAATGAAGAAGGGTAGGCAGCTGGAAACGAAACATGCAGCACAACATGTACACAAAGTACTAAAACTGAAGTCATCGTTTGATTTCAATTGAACCTGCAGAGATACACAATGATACATGGTTTAAATAAATCAGGGATGAACCATTAGACCTGATACAATATCAAAAATACGACAACAGGTTCTCTACTGGCTAGCCCTGAATACTTGCTCTCACTTTAAAGGCACTGCAGATTGTGCTAACCAGTGGAACTATCAGGAGGCATAAAGGTGACTTTCTTTGACGGTTTACGGCCATGATTCCTGCCTTGACCTGAGTGAGACTGCTGTGGCGCCGGACAGTTCTGGTGCGGGTCCGCGATAGCAGTTAAAAAACGAGACAGCGACATTTCTGACTTATCAGCAGCTAGAGGTTTACTGGTGTCGCCTGTGGAAATGCTCTTTGTTTGACTGGGAGAATCGACGCGACATGGGATTTGTAGATTGTGCAGGTCGGGGTAGCTGCCAGACTCCGCCATGGTTCGGTGCAGATGCTCCCAGGCCGCGACGTCGTTCCGGCTGCAGCTGGGTTTGCTGGCAGCCTGACACAGTAGCTCCGTGTGCTGGCGGAGTTGGGCGACGTCTCGCTCGGTGGCGTTGCTTTGACGCAGCAGCTCCTTTGTGCGCAGTGTGATGTCCAGCAGCCCTGATTGTCTAAGGATTTCTACTGTGTTGAGGAAACGGCGGTGGCGAGTGCTTGTGCTGTTGTTTCTGTGAAGTCCTCTGGGGGAGAGGAAGGAGGAGGTGGTGTGCAGACTAGACCCAGATGAGGAGCCCTGGGTTGAGGAGACCGACGTTGGACTGGAGGAGGATAGACCATCTCTGGTTGAAGAGGAACGTGGAAGCCCAGAGGCCGAGACTTGTAATTTGGGTTGTTTATGAAGGTGCTGCTCAGGTAGACTACTTGTCACAACTGTGCAATCACTCGTGTGTTCTGTGCACACCCTCTTGCTTAGATTCTGGGATTTATCATTCAGTGTAGATTTATCAGGCGGTTTCTTGCTGGGATGCGGTGCAATGCGGGGGTAGGAGTTGAGAATTGGTAGGTAGGGGCCCTTGGTCATCTTCCCCGTGGTGCTGTGCTTCCGTGACGGAGGCTTGTGGAGCTGAAGGGTGGTCAGGAACAAGTTAGGCTGCTGTAAAAGGATCATGTGGGCTGCACCATCACTGCCCGTGACCCTGCTTATGCTTCCCCGGGGCAGCTGACGTCTTTTCTGGATCATGTCCGGCTGGTAGAACAGGGAGGAGGAGGAGACATTCATAAAACAAGGACCGAAAGACAGAGACGTATAAAATTTAACTGTAAGATAGAGAGATATTAAATTCACTCCCGTCATTCCCTCTTTTGAAAGATGCATAATGAAAGTGAAGATATCAATAAAAGTCACCATGACCTACCCCTGACCCCCCACCGTACCTGCTTCAGCATCATGTTATTGATGATGCAGTTGGGTGAGAGCTGACTGCCTGCTGGAATCGGGGAAGGATTCCCGGGTTTCTGTTGCCCGAGCTCTCGGTTTTGACCTGGTCGTGAAGGTTCTGCATGACTCTTGTTGCTCTGCCGGTCCTCCACATCGGTCTGCTGCCAGTCTGAGCCGTCTGCAGAGAACGTGGAACACAACAAAACTGAGAAATGATGACTAACACGGAGTAAAGCCACGCTCAAAACGCACAGCCGAACCCATTTGACAGCAGTTTGTAATGTTGTATTGTTTCATCCCCATCTTGCTGTGTATTTGCTCCAAACTCACCTTTTACTCAGGCTGCATCAGTGCAGCAACCTTTTTAATTCTCGTGCATCCAATAATATATTTAAAGTTTTCCCATAAGTATAGGTAATTTGTTAAAACATTATATAAACTATTGTACATAGGAATAAAGGTAAATGTTGTTATTCACTGAATTAAAGGCACAGAACGAGAAATCATGGTAACCTCATTTGTTTAAAAAATGTGATTAAAAGTTTAATTCAGGACAGTTGGTCAATGTTAAACGTTTAGTTTATAAACACGGCTGAATCTTCACTACAAGGCCCTCTTTTTATAAACTATGATGAGCTGGTCACGGGTCACCTCTCTACCCTGAGTCCAGGTGTCGTCTCACTTCTTCCTCTTCCTCTCCCTCCTGAGGCAACGCATTTACAAGTGGATAGGCATCTTAGGACAGGGGACGGGGAGACAGGCTGGAATGTTACCTTCGCTGATGATATCAGGTCTGGGCAGAGCCCTTCAAGCCCAGTGAAGGGTGGAACAGGCACTGCTGCTTTTCTCTAGATGAAAACATTATAAATCTAACTTTTATATTTAAAGGTTTGATGCGATGATTTGTCTTGTTTGCATGCCAATAATGAGGGAGGAGGTTTTTGTACATAAAATCCTGTTATACACCGTCAAAATAATCTACAGAAAACATAATTATGATTAGCATTGGTACGAAATAGTCTTATGAAAGTTTTCCTCAGACCTGCTGAATCTCAGGTGCACCGCTCTGATGAATTAGTGTTAAATTGCACTTCACAGATTTTTTTTTTTTTTGGTGCATGTGTAACCAAAGTGGTTGCACCCCGGAGACCTGTTATAACAAAATATGAAAACATTATGTTCACAGAAAGGACGGACTTCCTTTCAAATGTTCAATTTCCCCGTCCTTTTGTAATTCCTGTAGATACATAGTCTGTATTCAGTCCACTTCTATGTGGATGTAATAAACTCTGTGATCGTTTGTTTTCCAATACAAGATGTAAACATGAGTTTAAAAGGGAGAGAATAGGAAACGGAGAATAAAACTTTGATTTATTTTCGACACCTTTACTCACCCGAGTAGCCGGAGTCTTTTTCTGAACTGTGGCAGGAGCCCCGCCCACTGGAGTCGACTGCGTCCTCACTGTTACGTATTGCTCGTAGAGTCGTGCTGTTGCTCTTATCTTTAGCGTTCTTGCTGGATGAAGCACATGGACTGAGTTTGCTCAAGAAGGGCTGATCCTTCGGCATACTGGACCCTGATGAGAGAATAACTGGGATTTTAGACTGTTAGCACCAGTTAGCTACCTACTGGTGACATACCCACGCTGTACACTGCATTTTACCCAGTGCATGCTGGGAAGAGCATTCATCAATAAACATCTTTTTGTGCTCACACAAAAGTCACTTGTAAAACACAGAAAATGAAACATGGCTCCTTCTTGTTCATTTAACTTCAGCAGTAACTTCCTGGTTTGCAGGTAAACACTGACATGACACTGACAGCAACATTGAACTCATCTTAACAGTGCATGTACACATATGTAAGCTCTTGCACCTTCCTTAGACAGGGTGCACTCCAGCACTTTCAGCTTAAAGGGTAAAGAGTCAGTCCAGTGGTTCCTGCTTTGGCACAAGCCCAATCTTCCACTATGTGTCATGAGAATCTATCAGGTAGTTTTTTTATAGGCAATTGATGAAAATTAAACAAAACCAAACAAACAAGCCTCATTTGACAAAAACTATCTAGTAGTTTTTGTGTAAACAAACAGATCATCAGATGGAAAAAAACAAACAACCTCTTTGGCTGAGGTAATAAGGGACAGGTAACTTGATTCCAAAAACTCTACATGAATATAGTGTTTTTGCTGAAGCTCATGAGTTGAAGTGAGGTTCATGATTTCACAAACATCCTCACCGCTGTTTTCGTACATGTGTGTACATGTGCATGTCCACAGGCAACCACTGGAATGTGTTGAGTCAACAGAGACATCAAGCCTACAAAACTATTGTTTAATAAAATACTGTAATCTGAGCTGAACATGGAGGCAGAGCATGGAGCACAGAACCGCTTTGTCTTTCTACAGGATAGCTGCGGCTGGATTTGAAGAAAAATCCTTTACCCCTGCACAAGAGTCAAGAATCTAATGTAAATAAGAAAGTAATAGTTTCTTATAAATTGCATTCTTGTGTCTTCCATGATGAGTTGGTTGCCATTACTGTATCTGACGGTCAAAGCACAAATTCAAAAACACATATTACATGGGCGACCAACTTTTTAATTTGACCCTGAATGACAGGATCTACTCCCCTACAGGAAGTAGGGACGTTATGCAACATTTTGCATGAACGCTATGAAGGTGTAATAAGGGGGTCTAATGCTGGTCCACCTCTGTGACGGCAGCAGTAGTTAGAGCATCGACCTCTGCGCAGACGCACGAGCCAACAATGTGGTACGGTCGCCCAATACCAGAAGTTAGTAGCATTTGGCAGCTAACAGAAAAAAAGACAATCAACCCAAATTGGCGAGACGGCGCAAGGTCTGTGAGCTCATTACCCTCCGAATAGAGGACGACATCAACCGCCATGGAGTTGCAGCACTGTTGCACGATCTCTGTGTAAAAAGGGCTCGTGAGAACATCGTCCACAGACTCAACAACTCAAGGCAGCTCTGACTGAAGGGCAGGCCCCCCCCCCCTCCCACAGGATGACATCATCCGGAGGTTGTGTTGTTTCATGAGGAAGAGGATTATTGCTATAATTGATGCTGATGGGCGTCACACCAATTACTGATTGCGTTAAAAAAATTTTGCCCGAGGGCTCATTTATACTGCTCATTTTACTTACAAAAATAAATAAATCAGTTTCAAACGATTTATCTGTATTTGTGTGCACTTTCTGAAAGTTTGTGGATACAGACAAGAAATCGTTGAGGGCAGTGTAACAATAATTAATGCAAAACACAACAAACTTCTAAAACAGTAAGAAACAAAAGAATTAACATGTCGTGATGCAAAGTCTATTTAATGGCCTCACAGTCTACAACCAAGTACATCGTTTCCTCAGACGCTTTTTATTTACTAGGTACATTATCACAACCAACTTTTGTTCTTGTCAAAACAAAACAAAAAGTGGATGTATCTATATCAGTGTAAAGGATGCATGGAAATATTTGGCGGATACATCTTTTGAAATCTATTTTTTTAATCTATTTATTTTTTAATCTATTTATTTGATCTATTTGAATCTATTTTTATACATAGATTAAGTACAAATGAGCCTCGAGTTCAAATACTCCTAAAAATTGGGGGGGGGGGAAAAGAAGCAAATTGAAGGAAGAATTTAAACAAAATATAGGTTTACATTTTCATTCAACACAAAAACAACCCAAGCAAATCCTTTGCTAAATCCTCTGAGGGATCCTGCGGGTCAGCTCAGGCAACACATCTCCCTCTCAGCTGAAACAGCCTCACCCCTCCTCCCTCCATTATGTAACACTCAACTTTGAATCCAGCCCTCAGACTTCCTCTCACTGTCCGTAAACGCACCCAAAACTACATCATACGATCAAAGTGGTCGATTTCAACAGGCCGACAACCGAAAAGGAGAAAAAACAAAGGGACTTCTGAGAGGAGGTGTAATTATTTAGCGATATCGCGTTTTTCTCTTTTTCGTCGATTCATTTCTTCTATCTAAAGTGAAAAAAATAACCACCAGATGTAAAACTATTATTTCCGATGACGGCCGTTTCCGCCCTCGTGCTCAGTTTCAGTGCACCAAGCAAAGCCAACATTAGCCACGTTAAAAATACTGAATTCATTTTCCTCTTTGACAAATTTACCGTGTGATTCAAGGCTACAGATAAAACGGATTCAGATTTTAGGTAGTCAGGACTACGGGCAACATATCCGGTTGGTTCCAAACTAAAATGCAGTTAACGACAAAAAAAACTCCCATCATATCCAGCAAAATTCAGAGTCATCAAAATTCAGAGTCATCCTTTTCCTGATGTATTCCCGAAGCAGTATTTACCTTATGCAGAGGCCACCTTCACGCTCTTCTTTCCAAATTCTGGTGGCTTATTATAACCACAACCGTGGAGTAACTAGCTTGACGCCGCCGTTTTATGTAACGGAAGAAATATTGAAAACGAAAATTAATGCAGGAACAAAGCAGGCAAATTCTAGACTACCCATGACAAAATTTCTCATGGGATGACCAAAATGAGCGTAACCTTAAATGAACCCTCAGCCGCCTGTTGGACCGACAAAGAAACGGGATCCGTCTGCGAGCTAAACGTTCATTGGTTCACGAGACAATGACGCAAGCCAATCAGAAATAGTTGCAAGTTCAGCAAGGAGACGAGGGGCTTGTGCATTAAAGAAATAGGCTTATCAGAAGGCTTTGTTTGGTGTAAAGTTTAGTTTTAACACACATCAATGCGCAGAGAAAGAAGGCTGCTTAGCTGGCAGAGATGTGCTCGAGAACTGGAATTGCAGTCTTCAGTTATGTTGGCTTGTAGAACCACAAAGCAGTTGACCGCAGATTTGCACACAATGAAGCCTTGACAATCCACAGCTGCTTGCTGGTATGAAAGCCTGCATACAATTAGCTGTGTACATTTGAGAGCTCATCTGGAGGTGTAGGACAAAACAGTGTGTCAGCCCTCATAATCTTACTTAGCAAGAGTCCCAAAGTTTTTTCTGTTAAGGCCTAAATTTACATTCGGACTCCAGCGGCATGGCTAAAGGAAGAGGAATGAATGCGTCACATTTGCTGCAGGTTCATAGCAGCAAAAGGGTGTTCCAAAAACTACAAGAGATGCTTGTCATTAAGGCTTGAATAATATAATGACGACTATACCTACACCCCCCCATGTAAAAAAAATTATGTTCAAAAAGTCCATGTTCTCAATCTTATTTCTATAAATTTATGCTGTAGCACAGATTTGTAAAAAAAACAACAACAAACAGCTGAATCTCAAGATGTTGCAGCAGACACTTTATTTTTACATTAAAACTTTAGAAATAACTTCATAGAAATCCTCTTCACAAATGACAAGACAAGGACAGATCAATACAATTCAAATATTTTCTAAATTGGCTGCAAGATAAGATCATAAAACAGGTGTTAACACTGGGTTGGCTAAATCACATACATGCAAAGTGCTGCAGTTCTTTGTCAAATAAGGTTTGGCATCAAAATCCCTTCTCCCTCACCCATTTCAAAGACAACTCCTCAGGAGCCACAGGAGAGAATATACAGCCTTACAGGAGTCAACTCCTCAGGTGATACCCGTCTAGTATCTCTACCTTAAAGCTTTGGGTACAGTTTAGTTTCTGGGAGTTAGGAATATCAAGTGCATATGCCTAGGAGAGCAGGGGCATTCTTTAGACCTGGGTGTCTGCTGACATGCATGGTCTCTGCAGAGGAGAATTTAATAAAAGTAGCACAGGTCTCTCTGGTGTAGGCCTTGGCTGCAGCATTGGCCAGAACGTGCATGATACTCAGCAGGATATTCTCACTGAAAAACACAAAGCATACAAATGTCAGCACCACAACAGTGACAACAGAGCTGATGAGGTCAGGTGAAAGGCTCTCAAAAGGGCACTATGGATAAGAGGAATGCATGTAATGTGTTAGACCCACACCTTCCAACATGAACGCTGGAGGCCAGGCACCAGGCAGCCTCTCCTTCTGGTGTCGGAGGCTCCTGCAGAACTTGGCGGGCCAAGCAGAGTGCCGCTCCTGCCAGCTGCATGGGCAGACACACCACACACTGGCCCTCCAGCAGAGACAGCTCCAGCAGATAACGAGCCATCCACACCACCTGGTAACACGGGTGACACTTCAGATGTCTACATACTCAGAGAGAACCTCAGGACAAATAACACAATGTAGATCTACCTTAGCATTGCAGCGAGCAATGGAGGCAAGGAGAACAAGGAAATGCAGAGGGGGACTGTAGGACAGATCGAACTTGAGCCCACAGAGGACTTTGCGCTCCATTCGCAGCAGCTGATGCTTAGTGTAGGTGTGGTCCATCAAGTAGCAGAGTCCAGACACCTGATAGAAGAACAGACAAGCATGAAATACTCACAATCCCTCTAATATGGGGGCACTTCATTGAAGAAATCCGAGAAAATGTTTTATTTTCAAAAAATGCTTAAAATGATGTCCTGGAAAACCTCATCTGAGACAAACCCCACTCTCAGAATGAGCCTAAAATCAACTTATAACCATGGAAATGAAAAAAAGTACAAACAATAAAGGTTCCTGAATAGCAAAAGGCACCACTCAAGTACTTGGTTGTGGAACGTTGTGTGAAAAAATATTTGACAGTTTTTGAGTTATGCTGCAGAAACAAAACATGATGGAACATTATTATATCCTCTTCCGCACCTTGTTCATGGTGGATATTTAAAAAAAAAAAAAGAAAAAAGAAAATTCATCTCCCATTTATCAGACACCATATGCATTGAAGCCAGCTAACATATGGTAGCTTTATATTTGAGGAGGCCTTAATCGGAGTACCTCAGGGAGGAGACACTCTTCCTTCTTTGCAGCAACGAAGAGGCAAACCATGCCGAGGAGCTGCAGGTTGACCGTGGTCACCTTGATTTGACACAGGGAGCGGTTGAGGAGGTGTATGGCCAGGTAGAGGGTCTCTGCCTGAAAATGCATCATGTCCTGGTAGGAAATAAATTCAAGATTCACAAAAAAACACAAAAAAATTCCTGACAGGTCATCCTACTTGAAGTCTTTACTTTTACACCCAAGACAAATAGAAACATCCTTTTTGCCAGATTCTCATCAATATATGGCTTTGAATGATCAATATTTTGACACTTTATTTTGAGGGAGAAGAAACTTTCCATCTATAGCGAGACTTACATGAACTTGAACAAGCCAGTCAACCAGGACAGCACGAGTGGCATCAGTGAAGTGCTGGGGCAGGTCAACGTCAGGGAAGGAGTTTTGTGTCTGAGTTCTCTGCAGGGGTGAAAGCAGAAAACAGGAGGAACATAATAAATATTCAGGAAACAATCTGGATAATGTTCCTTCTTTAAAAGAGGAAATGAAAAAAATTAGACAAATGCATGAGGCCGTTAAGTGACCTCTGTTCATGTCGTCTCACCATCATATCCAAGAACAGGTCCCAGGCGTAAGTCCGGTCCCATATGAGGCCCAGCTTCTCCAGCGCCGTCTCCACTTCATGGCGCAGTAAGCCGGGCAGCAGCGCCTGTAGGCTGTGGAGACCCTGCAGTCCGAGTGGGTGAAGCAGCACAGGCTTCTCCACACACTCATCTGCTACACAGGATGGAAAGTAGGACCATGAACATGCCTGCTCATTATTTTTCCACTGGTCTCCTGCAGCTTGTTTTGTGGTGGATTCTTTATGCTGCACTTGATGTCAGAAGTTACAATATATCGTTTAAAATAGACAAAAGAAAGAGTTGGGTATGATTACACTACCAGTTGAGCACATTTGACTGTCTTCATGGAAACCCATGATGATGTCGTCACTGGTTTGCGTCGATAAGCGCCTTTCCTGAACAGAGACAACGCCGTACACATGTGGGATCATTATGACAGCAGAGAATGACTAAATTCATATAAATCATCAACAGCAGGTAATTCACATCCAGATGGTGTTCCTCCAGATGTGACACTAATATGATGGGAAAAGAAGCTAAAACAGGTGCTTTAGTTGAGCCACTGTTAGGTGAAGAAAGAGAAGGTGTACCCATCTACACTCTGTTTCCATTTTGACGGGGGCCGTCCTGGACTCCTCTATCTCTACAGGCTGCCAGTGATCCATCTGCCCACAGCCGTTAGCCCAAGTTCTTAATGGGGCTCGCCTCTCATCCGCCTGGAGGGACAACAAGGTTTTTGCATAGATACTGATGTGATTTTGTGTTTGTTTTTCAATTCTCTTTATCAATTTTCTTCACAGCAGATACAGACAGAAACATGGGTTCAAGACAGAAAAGGTAGTCTGCTGTATGACTGTATAACACCCCATATCCCCCACCCCCCTCCCATTAACTCAACCCCACACTTGGTCAAAAAAAATAAATTTAAAAATAAAAAAGTAAAAAAAATAAAATAAATGAATAAGGTATGATGAAATAAAATGAAATAAATAATTAATAAAATGCCAACAATAGTAAATTAAAATAGTAAATAAATAAAATTAGTGAACGATAAATGAGGCTAAACTTGGATTTCTACCTATTTTTATCAACACATCTGAGCTAAAAAATGTCTTTGATAGAATCTGTTCAGTCTGTTTGTCCCCTTGTTAATAGAGATACAGAACCATAAAAACATGGACCAGACTGAGAACAGTGTGTGTGCATCACAAATACAGATAGAAATACCGTTACAGACAGGCGGATGAAATTTTGTGGAGAGCTTTAATCTGTACTACAGTGGACTGAGTTCCAAAATTACTGCTAAAAAACTGTTTTTACTGCAGTTATGGCCCTTGATTAGACTTTTGCACTTAGCAACTCAGCTTTAAAATGCTGAAGTATAATAATAATAATAATGATAATAAACTTTATAGAGCACTTTTTGCATAACGCGCAGGACAATAATTTAATCTATTTGAAATAAAATAAAAATAAAAGCATAAATAAGTTTTTCAGCATCTTTATGGGATGGAATGTCCTCTGGCAATATTTCTTAAGTGATAAAAAGTTGTTTTGGTCACCTTTATGTCAACTTTAGTTGCTTCCATGCTAACCTAACATTTATCATGACACTTTCATTTTACAAATCACAATTGTTTCACTCCATTCATGAATGTGTTTTTGCAGAAGTTTGCACAAAATGTTACATCCTGTTAATCTGAGAGTCACCAAACATACTTTTGTTGAATATCTGCAATGACAAAGTGTCTTAATTTTATATAGGTGCCTGCAGTTAATTCTCAGTGGACAATGATGCCATGACATGAATGTCCTACTCCAGCCATCTAATCAGGGTCTCCTCCACACCTGACATCAGGGCAGGTGAATGCAATAATTTGAGATTAAGATTTAATCTTTTTTTCCCCCTGCTAATTTCCAATCTGACATTAATTATTTAGAAAATATCTAAACGTGAAAAATTTAACATGAAAGTTAAACAATCTGGAAGAGAACTTCTTTTCTAATCTTTATTATTAAAATCCGGTTGCTGCTGTCGAGCCCACTGATGAGGTGCTAACCTTCTTGTGTAAGTCCAGCAGGGGCTTGGAGTCGCAGAAACCAGTCCTGGCCATGATCACAGCCGGAGACAGAGTCCCTGTGTCGGGCCGCTGCAGCTACTTATCCACGGATGTCGGCGGACGCCTGGAGCAGAGAGAGCAGCTATGCTGTCCGGACGGCGGCTGATAAAGACAGGTGTGTCCCGTTGATTGGGGTGGGGACACCGGTGTCACGGTGGACAGGTTGAGATTATGACTTCCGGTAATTTGAAAAAATAAACCTAATTAAAATAACGCGTATGCCTTTATTTTGGGGTACAATAACTTGCCATACATCATAATAATATAGCAATATTCCTGATCTGTTGCACTGGAAACATTTTGTCTCAAACAAAACCTTCACATTTATTTTATTTTGGTATGACATTAGTTTCTGTTGGAAATTCATGCATTTTATCTGCATCAGTCTAACGCAGCCATTATCTGTGTGATTATCATTTCTGAGGGAGAAAGAATAATGGATTAACACACTAATCACTACAGCAATGCAAAAACAAAACAAAAACCCTAAACCTACCAGATCGCACACACTCATAGACACAAACTCTCTAAATATGGCTGCTTTTTTTCATCGAGAGCCATGCATTATTATATTTTCACCTGTTTTTTTTTTTTTTAGCAGGTTTGCACCCAAACTTTTGAACAGATTTCTATAACTTGTTGTTGAATGAGTCTTGGACCAGGATTTTGGTGTGGATCCAGATAAAGGAGCTGTGAGATATGCAGCTTTTAAATTTCCTTTATTTCTCAGGTGAAAATGCATGGATCTTAATGAAGGACATCTATAAGGGGGTTAAACAAATAAAAATCCAGATGCACCAGATTTAAATGTTTTCATTGGGGGTAGTTTGCCCAGTAAATTATAGTTACAAGGCCATGAGCTCCATTACAGATCTTTTTAGAGAAGGAAGATGTAACACAGTGAAAACTAGAGTGTGGCCACATACTGCATTAAGTAGTGAACTTCACAGGGATAACTTTATCGAGCTCTCCAAGGTCCTTAATCTTCATTCCTCTTCAGGGAGTGTGTGTGTTTGTGTGAGTGTGTGTATGTTTGTGTGAGTGTGTGTATGTTTGTGTGTGTACTGGACACACACTGTTTTATGAAATAACATTTCATTTAATTGAGCTGCATCGGTGACGGTTTGTGCTCCTGTGCTCCTCTGAAAAACTATCAAAAGTAGGCTTTAATAAACTTATGTAAAATTTGACATTAGGGAACTTAAACTCCTCCATCACAAAACCCTTGTGATGAATACACTGCCTGCCACATGACCTTGATGACCTAAATGGTTACGGCCCTAGTCATAAAACACAAACACTGCTATACTGTAAACATTACAAAAGACTGCAGAGCTGCTGGGTTTCATGGGATCGTGCAGGTGTATATAATGTATTGTGAAAACAGCACAAAAAAAGGACACCGACAGCTTCATTCAGTAAAAATGTTTACTGGCACATTAGAGTTGCAAATGTCATAAGCTACCATATTGTAGCAGGTATCACCCATTACATTGTAAAGTCTTGCAAAGGGGGCTGAAACTGTCTACCAGGACAATGTCTCCCCTTTAAGATTGCTTTTTTTTTCTTTCATTGCCCTCTGAGCCTCAACTAACAGCAACAAGCAAAAAAAAAAAGAAAGAAAAAAAAATCTGGTTACACCAGCATCAGGTGTGACATTCGTGACTGTTGATCACATTCAAATATACAGAGAAGCAAGGTAACCATAGTAAAGCTGCAAATCAAATACTACAAAGCTGCAGGCCTCCCCTTCAACTAACTAACTTTTTTTTTTTTTTTTTTTTTGGTATTTACACAATAGTGAGGAGGCACTTGTTGTGCCCGTGTATGCCTACTGGAGAGGTCAGGGGTATCAACTTGCATCTTTAGCTGTGAAGCATTGCTTAAATCGTGGCCAGCAGCGAGGTTCAGGGTATGGCTTAACAACCAGTATTAAAAAAGTTCAGCAGCAACCCCTTATGGCCATGATAGCAATGAAGGCAAATCCACAGTGGAGTCCATCAGTGCAGTGGTTCTGATATCTGATCCTGCCATTTCCAAAGCAGAACACTAGGCTAGAGTATGATGGCTACGCCTGAGCCAGTGAGAAGAGGTGCTCGAGTTGTGAACTGTAAATAAAAGCCATTTGATCACATCATCACCTGCAGGAACTGGGGCCATCTGCTGCCCAGCAACGAGTAAAAAAAAGAAAGAAGCCCTGCTGCTTTTTCTGTGTCGTCATCACCACTTTCACTCAAGCAACTCACGGACACCCTCTGTCGCTCTGTCACTCATACAAACTTAAAAACACATTAAGGTGTGACACGAGGGGCGGATGCTGATAGATGATTTGGCAAAAACCTTTAAACATCACTGTACAATTAGTTCTCTGCAGAGAACAGAAGAAAAATGTAAAGTTCATTATTCCTTAGAGATAAGGAATATTTATTCTTAGAAATGTTAGCTAGTGTAGGTGCTTAGGGATTGTTTTCTCTCTAGCTTCAAAAACAACGATCAAACTGATGTTAATTTATCTTCATCTATGCTCAATTATGCAAATTATGAACAGCCGATTTAGTTTATATAAGGGATGTGAAAATTACAAAGTAAAAAAATTAACTGTTCATTTAAAATAACTTACCATGTTGGCTTAATAATCAATACCAATAATGCAAAACCCCCTGAAATGAAGAACTTAATCAAAAAGAAAGACGTTTAAAAACTTTTAATATATATATCTTATATAATGTATACTTAAACAAGACAATGCGTCTTCCAAAATTTGAGAAAAAGATGGACAAAAAAAAAAATGGAGAAAAAAAATCAACAAACAAGAACAAAACAATGAACAATAAGATCTTGATGTTCCTTTAGTGAAGCTCAAAGAGCAACCAGCATCTCTTCTAGCAGTATGGAATATAAAATGATTGCTTCAACGTGAGCACATTTCAATACGCTGTCCAGAACAATGATCAATCATGTGCCATCGTAACTGAAAATACGCACATTTACATTTAAACTTAATAATATCCGAGCTGATGCGTTGATTAGTTGACCCTATCTGCACGGTTGAAGGTTGGTCGACCAGCTCATTAAGCATCTAGTTGGGATTGTAACCCTGCACACACTGCTGCTCCGGGACTACAATTATGTCCATTTAAGTATCTCAATACAGCATTAAAGAAAACACACACCAAAGGGTTCCTTACATCAGATGTGGAATCATTTGAAGCGGTGAAACGTCCACCAAGTCAGTCAATTTTTGGCCTCATCATAAAGACTTCATAATGATTGAACTCTCTCTCTCTTTTTTTTTTTTTTTAAATACGGGAACACTCAAAGGCCTCTTTTTAAAAAATATTCTTTACACTTACACTAATATTACAAATGGAAAATGAACTAAAAGATTGGTGTCTAACTCTTAAGCTAGGGAGTGAGAATTACTCGATTAAGGAGAGCGCATGGATGTGTTGGTCTACGCTGATCTCTGTAGACAGGTGGGGGAACAACTGTGGTCAAAACGTTTAGTCCTTATGCTCCTCTTTCCTTCTATTGTCTCAGTCTTAAAACACACGACTGGCCTTAATGAAATCTTCATCTCACACGTCCAACCAGCAGCTAGCTGGTTGATGAGTTCAGGCTGGAAACGGTGACACGGACTCTTAAGAGGGTCGACGGCTGCGGCACTTTGAGTTAAATTAATGCAGCTTTTAAAGCAAAGTTAAACCACGCAATGAGACCCTAGTTTGAGGTTCCATTCCTGACGGAGTCGATTTAGCGTCACGCTGGTTACAGCAATCATTAATTACATGCTTGTTCCCTTTTTAAATTTTTTTTTTTAAAGGCCATCGCGTTCGCCGTGTAGTGTCCTCTCTCTCGTCGATACTCCAGCAATAGTTCAGAATTTAAAAACAAGCTTTAAAAACAGACACAAATGGATGGTTGAGAATCAAAACGGTTGTTCATACATTCTGCTGCACTCATATGCACACACACACACACACACACACACACACACACACACACACACACACACCCGTTCACTTACACACACGTGCAGTGCAAACACAGAAATGGCAACCCTCCTCCCCTTCTCCTTCGCTCCCATTCCTCCCCCCTGCTGTAGGAACAGTCCCACATTTGATTTGTAACAGCAAGTTCCAGAAAGAGCACTTGTTTAAAAAAAAAAAAAAAAAAATCACAGAAATATGGCTTTACATTTAAAACCGTAACAATCAATGAAATAAAAATGTCTGTTTCCCAAATCTTTTTTTCCTAATTTTGATTATACACTTTAAATTCTATCAAGTATGTTTGTATATATGCAGTCAATGCATGGGTTGGGTTGGTGGGTGAGTACGTGTGTGTGTGTGTGTAGTTTAGCTGGTAAAGAGGTGGTACTTGCTGGCATAACCTGGTTTTCAAAGTGTCAAGGCTTTGCTGTGGTACCCAGTGTAGAGCAGCAGAGGTCCTGCAGGGAAGCCTTACGTCGACCCTGAGAGGACGCCCAGAGACAAAACTGCCAGTCTATCCATACAAACCTGCTGAGGTCAGTCATTCACAGCCTGTGTGTTCGCTCCATACTCTATGACCCCTGTCTTGTCTGATTTGCCAGTGCATGTGTGTGTGCATGTGTGTGTGTGTGTGTGTGTGAGTGTGTGTCTTAAAGATCGAATGGAAAATGTGTCTTGTGCCAGTTTTAGTTTGTGTCATTTGAATTTTCCCAGCAGTGCAAGTGTGTAATGTGGGACTGTGATTGTGTGTCAGCCTGCCTGCTTGTTCTAGAGTCTAAGTGATCATTCCCGTATGCTGGCAGAGTAGGAGAACTGAGGGAAGTGTGTGCGCTGATCGGAATCCTCGGCATCTAAACTGTCATCTGTATGCAGAGAGAGAGAGAGAGACCAAAAAACAACACACAAGCAGCAGTTGAAAACATAGATGTACGCATAAATATGTGTACAGGTGAGAGCAAATTATTCAACACCCAGTGTATACGGCCTCGAATTCATCGTCTACACGTACAATTTCATAATGTGTCTCTTATGAGAGACGCTTTTCAGGGGGTTGAATCATTTTGAGACTGCAGTCGTCAACATTAGTAGAATTTAGTGTTAAATGTGGAAAAACACAGCTATTTAAACTGTTCTTGTGTGATTTTGTTATTGCAAACAGCCAATAAATAATATATCTTTATAATTTGTTTATACACTGAGGGTTGAATAATTTGGTATATAATATATATATATATATATATATATATACAGTCATTAAGTAGAACTGACTTACACTTGTCTGGGGGAGTTATTGTTATGGTTTGTGCTGTGAATTCATCATCGAAGTAACGTGTGTCCGTCTCTGATGTGACCTGGGGCTTGAAGGGAGGAATAAGCTGAGGAGAAGCAGAATATCAGTCATTTTATATTCTAAACATCTTCTTCTTTTTTTTTTTTTTTAAATGTTACATATTTGTATTTTCTCCCTCTTCCTCTCCCCCACCTCACCTTTTTTTCAATAACATCCTGCCAGTTGATGGAGGTGAAGAACCTGTGGCTCATCACATCTTTGGCATCGTCTGGTCCGCCTCCGAGCCTGTGGACCAAACAAACACCGTCACCCTCAGCCAATCAGCAGCCACCATTTCTTTAGCGAGGTAATTGTGCTACCACAGTAACCGGACACGTACGACACACGTCTTCTTCTTCTGATTTGTACCCATTTATAGATAAAATGTATCCTCCACATGCTTACCTCTGACAAGTGTGTGTGTGTGTGTGTGTCTGTGTGTGTGTGTGTGTTAGTCAGCCTGCAGGTGATGCTCAATGTGCTAATATTAGCAGTTATTTGACTGTTCCAAGAAACACTGGTGCTTCACCAAAAACAACGATCAATTACATCCTTGTTTCGGCCATTACCCTGCAGCAAAACTAATCTACAGGGAACAAGGGCTTAATAATATGTTTACTCATTTTACAGCTGAGTATACGGTGACACCCCCACCCCCCGAGCACAGAGGAAGGACGAAACAAAAACGTTTTTCTCAAGCTGTACAGCTGCATCTTCAGGAGCCGGTTATTCAGCCATGTTTTCACACTCACACATATAAAAGTATTAAGCATTTCTTTTATTTTTAATTATGATTTTTAAATTTTTTTTATAACAGTCCCAACTTAAAAGTTTGTGTTTGAGTTTTTGGGATGTTTGCTTTCAAACCCACAAAAAAAACAAAAAAACAGATTGACTGACATCAGTGCGACTGATCTCATCACAGATACGTTAACATCTGCAGTTATATGCAGTGTATTTATCCCATCAGAGAACACGGACCAATCTTTTTAGGTATGATTTTTTTATGTTCAAACACTAACAGACACCACAGCTACGTCACCATGTGCTACTTTCATCCCAATGAACCTCACAAAGTCCAATGCATCGTTCTTCATGCATTTACACAATTAAGTGCTTGATTATTAATGACGTAATGGTGCAAAAAAATACATGGACTGTGAACCACCAACCTTTGTTTGGGATCCTTTTTAAGCAGACCGGCCAGCAGGGCCTTGGCCTCGGGCGCCAGGTTCTTGGGGAAGCGGATTTCCTCCATGAGGATGAGCTCGAAGAGACGCTCGTGGTCCTGGTTGTAGAAGGGCAACCGGCCACACATCATCTCATACATGACCACGCCCAGTCCCCACCAGTCAACCGCCCGTCCGTAGTCGTTGTCCTCCAGCACCTGACGGTGTAGGAATGAAAAGAAATGAGGCATAAAACCACAAACTAGAACTACTTCTGCCTTGTGACTGTAAACCTCTGTGTAAATCGTAGGTAACATCCATGTCTGACCAGACTCATTTAATACAGGTGCATGTTATTAATTAAACAGTACTTTTAATGTAGAGAGAAAATACTGTCCTTACTATATAAATACACGTCTGCTAGAAGATGTTTCATTTGAAAACAGAGCATCCCTCCTCATCCCAGAAACCTGTAGTGTGTCCATGGTCGTATTAGTATTTAATTAGTGTTAGCGTTTCAAAGTTAAGGTGGCCAAAGCAACAAACAACAAAACCATTTTACAACCAGCTCTACTGGTTTTTATGCAGAGCCCCGCAATGAAATTCCAGTTGAGTCAACAAAACTTCCTCCAAAAAAACCCTCTTCAATCACGAGCTCATCCTGCCCTGTGGCATCACTACTTATGTATGTAGTCCCAGTCTTTGTGGACTTACCTCTGGTGCCAGGTACTCCGGGGTTCCACAGAAGGTTTTCATGGTGGCACCGTCTGTGATCCCCTCTTTACACAGCCCGAAGTCCGTTATCTTTATGTGGCCGTCCTTGTCTAACATGAGATTCTCCAGCTGTGCAGGGAAAGAGTCAAATTAAAGTCTAATTATTTGACAGCAGTGGTGGGAAAAGGACTGAAAAATCTCTTCTTTTGGTGACGTGTTCTTATACGTGTGTCGTTTTGTTATTAACAAAAAGTGGAATTACTCTGCATGACATTTCAGTAATGATGACGATGCCTTGCTGTGACCATAGGCTGTATTAAATCATGGTCCTTAAAGCTCAGAGCACCTGGAGGCCTTACCTTTAAATCCCTGTAAACTACATTGCGTGAGTGAAGGTACTCCAGTGCTGACACTATCTCTGCCCCATAGAATCTGGCTCTGTCTTCTGTGAACACTCTGTCCCGCGATAAGTGAAAAAAGAGCTGAAGGAGAATAAAGCAGACAGGAATGAGGGATGATTCCCACCATCTTTGAGACACTTGATTTCATGGAAACACTTGATTTGACCGCATTTCTTGAATCTCAGCTATTCCTTTTTGGTTATTTTGCAATGTGTGTGGTATAATAACATATCATACTCGAGATGAGACAGAGGAAACTTACCTCTCCTCCATTTGCATACTCCATCACAAAGCATAGCCGATCATGCGTTTGAAATGCATATTTTAGTGTCTGCACAGAAGGAAAAACAAACATTATTGTCTGCATTATACTGATTAAATGGTCCATTAATTATGGAAAGCACAAACTGGCGTAAGGAAACAACACGGGGGTGGGGGTGTTCTTGTAGCTCACCGTTAGAAAAGGATGCCGTGTGTTTTGGAGAACTCTGCTTTCGGTGACTGTGTGTGCGACCTCATCCTGTAGGAACACACACAGACATCCGGTATATGCAATGACAATCCATATGCTAATAACTAGCACTACTGCTCCAAACAATTTAAAGTCAGTGTTTTACTGTGATTAGCGCTAACCTTAGCGATAATGACTTCTTTGCGGAGGATCTTCATGGCGTAGTACATCCCTGTGGCCTTCTCCTTCACCAGGATCACTTTACCAAACGTCCCTTTGCCCAACAGCTTCAGGTAGTCAAAATCACTCATGGTCTGAGGGAACAAGGGTTGAATGAGCCACGACAAAGGTGCATACAGTGGTCTCATACCAGGCTTTTCTTATAGACAACCTCAATGTACATCTGTGGGTTTTGATGGGAGAGACATGAGATGCTGAAAACTAGTTTTATACTATAGAGACAGTTAGAAAGAAGTAATTTTCCTGTAAATAACGATTCTTGTCGACTGCATAGCTGAGAAAAGGCTCAATTTTCAAAATAAAAAAGTACAAGAACAAAAATCAAACTATTGTGCAGAACCATCTACTTGATCAATAACGTTAGCAGCTGTACATGATGCACCTCTACATGCTTTATACACTAAGTCCATGAATCCAGAGCCATTTAAAATAAAACAAAAAAAACAAACAAAATATGTAAACAAATGTTATCATCCACTCATTTAAACGTTGCTTCAACCAAAAAGCTTTTGAGCGTTTGAGCAACTTGCTTAATAAAGATGAGCTTAGCTGGACTTAACAGCAAACACTCAGCTGCCAAGCGCTGCTCGTGCAAACACTGACCACTTTTGTGCGTGATTTGGACACAGCAATCTCCATCTCTTCTGCACCGCTGTTGTCACTCGGTGAGCCAAATTTGATCTCCATGGGCTCCTCATCCTGCTGCTGACTCTTCAGGCTATTTGCCACCGCCTGGATCGATCGCATCCATTCTTTCCTGAGCCAGAAGGAAGCACACATTATTAAGCCTCTGTCTATATTCTTCTGAATCTATTCTAAAAGAATTAATTGGCAGAATTTTTTTTTGCTTTGCTAACTACAGTTTTTATATCAATGTCTTTTTTTTGTGGTAAACTCTTTGTATTCACACAAATTGTATAGATGGTCTCCAAAAAAATATCCTACAGCACAAACTGTCGTCCAATGAGATCAGAAGGTAGGGGATAATCTGGGGGGGGGGGATTTGGTACTTGGCAGTGCTGATGTAAACAAAATTCTATAATGATTGCTCAGGTTAGGGGTGAAATACATCGGGTTTAATCTGGCACTGAATTCTATTTTGAGCATGATGGTCTTTACTACGCTCCCAAACTTAATGTCACTGCATGTGTTGAACAAAAGGTCCTTTTAGGCCGTCTGAGTTTGATTTTGTGAAAATGATGTTTCTTTTTTGTCCTTATTTGCTCAAAAGAAAGATGTGTCTCAGCTAATAACACACAAAAATGATTTCATTCAGTGAAATTGGAGTTTTTCTTATGTAAAAATCAATCTCCAAACACGTTTGTCCATCCAAGACACTGTAAATACTTCTGCCACATCCACTCTAAGTGACACTGGAGACACAGGGCTAGAGGTCCATGTCCACACTACACTGGCTAAATCTGAAAACATCGTGTCTGTTTGACATGATCATAGATCATTTTTTTCCAAAGTTGGTGAATTTGAACAACACTCTGCTGTTGTTTTTGATCCTGAATTTATGCCAATGCTGTCTGCAAATATGAATCATGTGATGTGACACATTTTTCCACAGCTAAAAGAACAGTTTGCCTTGGTAAACACACAGCTTGCATCAGCTTTGATCAATTCACTCCTATTAGACTTACTGGGCTGTCTAACAAGACGAAACATAATGAAGACTAGTGAGAAAAACTAAATGGGGAGTTCGGCTATTCGGAAACACTTCACTACTTGATAATGGAGGCAACAACCAGAGCTTTACTGGGCCGAGACAGAGCAGAGTCAATTATCTGTATGCTGCCCTCCTCGTCAGTTGTTGTTCAGTTTTGAGCAGCAAGAAGGAATCAAGCTTTTCTCATTTCTTCTTCTTTCAGTGTGGACCAACAGAAATGTTTCAATTGTATTTTCAGATGCAGTGGACAATATTACTTAAAATAAAAACTGATGGAATACATTTTTTTTTTTTTACCTCTCCTCTGTGCTGTCTACGTTGAAGGTACGCTCAATAACGGAGGTCCATTGCAGGCAACGAATGACGAACGTGTTGGGCCTGGGACGCTCCGTCTTCATCAGCTGACATTCTACAAAACATGGACACATGAGCCGACACTGAAAACTGAAAGCACTGAACACACTTCTCAGAGTTCAATCTGTTAATCGTTTAGATTTGTCAGCCAGGAGGGAAACCTGACCTGCAACAGAGAAATTGTTGAGTGGTGGGAGGCTGTGGTCACTGGACACCTCGGGCTTCTCTTTGTAACCGATGAAGGAGCCGTCGCTCTTTAGGATGAAGTAACGAGGCCGCCATGTTTTAATGTATTCACCTGGAAGATAAGCAGGTTAACGTTTTTCATCTAGCTGACTTAATGTTTGAGTACTTGCTCATGTGTTCGGCTGTAATGCAGCTAAATGAACTCATCTGTATCACAAGAATTTTACGATGGGAAAATGTTGAATATAAGCTGAACACAGCTGTTCAACATCAACGAGCGATGACACCTAATAAGTCATCTGGACTTCTGTTTCTTCAGATTCAACCTTCAAGGATTACCATGACCTGGATGAATGAGAATCTACACCAACACCTTATAAAGCCTGTATCCAATACTGTACCTCTCTTGTGGAGCCATCCCTCTCTCACAACGCTGACTTCATTCATGCTGGGGCAAAAGACTCTCTGGGTTTGGATGGGGGTGCAGACAAACTGGTGGAAACAGTGCCTATTGGCCAAGAGCCTGTCAGTGGCTCAGTTAAAAAATGACCGATAACGACGTAACACCTAGAGGAAAATACAGACAGAAATACGGTCAATACATAATATTTAAAAAAATGTTTTTAATCCTTTATTTATCCAGGAAGGTCCCGTTGAGATACAAGATCTCTTCTTCCAGGGCGTCAATTCTGTATTAACAGACTGTCCATAAAATACAAAAACACTGCCATTGAAGCCGGGTGGTTTTAACATACAACTCACAGACCATTAGCATTCAGTCACATGTTAGGGCTAAAAAAAACATCACACACAGAATGTAAAGTCAAGTCTTATTGAGTGGACTGTTTGGTTCTTACAAAAAAATGCTTCTGAAACCTCAGCCGAATCCTTACGCTGAATAAAAGCACAGCATTGGGTAATATTTTTTAAAACTAAACTTTCCCTTTTGGATGAGGAGGAACGCTGACATATATACATGGAAAAACATATCAGGCCTTAAGGAAGTAAAGGCTCCACTCAGGAAGGTGAAGGTGAAGACATGAGTGAAACTGATTTATCAAAACAACTTCATGTGCATTGCTCTCGATGATTATCTAAGTGCTGTCATCGCAGCAATTTCCTTGATTAAATTCCTTCTGAGGCACTTTGTTGCCTTGAAACACAACAATGACAACAGCTGAAATCTGCCCACCACCTCTTATCTAACCATCTGACACTTATGCTAGTGAAACAAAAAAAAAGGGGATTGCTTGTGACTATCACAACCATGAGCTAGATTATAACTTCAGGCAACTCCCTGGCATACCTCAGTCATAATATTACAAACTAGACAACACCCAGGGGGCAAAATGCTCTGCCAAAGCAGCTCAGTTTCCCCCATGATGTCATAGCACCTAAAAGCAACAGCCCACGATAGTCTGACCATCATAATATGACTTGTTGACAATGAACACCTACCCCTAGAATTTGGAATTACATTGGTATGATTATTAATTTGACATTTACTCAAGAATAATTACATTTCACTAATGGCGGTTTCCGCCAGGAACTAATCAAATTTGACACCGAACTGAATCAGCAGCGGTTTCAGCCACAATTTGGTCTTAGTTCAAAGTCTGTGTTATTATTTGTTATCTCACAGTAGTGACTTTTCCATGAGCCCTATGAATTTAAACATTCTGGGTCATCAGATCCAGAATATAACTTTGATACAGGTCAGACTTTGATCTGTGCTAAATCTTATTGGGATATCACCATGTAATTAAAAAAAAGAAAAAGTATTGTAAGCATTATCCATCCCACAATGGTCAATAATCATTTTGAAGAAACTTCTGGATCCAGATGAGGATCCAGGTCATCAACAAAATCCAAAGGATTGTTCCTTGGCCCATAACCTACCTCTCAAAACAGTGGAACCAAAACCTGTTCATGGCTTTTTGAGTAATCCTGCTAACAAATAAACAAACATAACTTCCTTGGTGGAGGTGAATATAGCAAATATTGTTCCTCTAATGATGCCAGGTAGAAATCAAACATGGCATTGATCTAACGATTTGTAAAATGGCTGCAAATCTCTGTATTGCCTCCCACAGGTCTTGCTGAATGTTTGTAGAGAGGCCTTGGTGATCCAGGGTCAGCCTTGAATCAACAGCTTAGGTTAGATAATAGGTTTACCAGAATTTCACAGTATTTCAGAGAAAGTGATGAGGTTGAATATTAGTGGATACAGTCACTTAAACACGAGACTGTTTAAACTGCTCTGTTTCAAAAATTTTTTTTAAAAAGAAAGTTTTTATGACCGTCAGGGGCTGCACCAACTGATAATAGCACAATAGTGAAAGCTCTTTGAGATCACAACAACTTCACTGCAGATTGCACAACAGTAACCCTAAAGTTCAACGGTCTTTACAAACAGGACACGTATAATTTAACATTATTCACGCATTAAGCTAACTTTACTTGGTTCACCTATAGCTGCCCAGTTATATTTGATTTTTTGGGGAAATTACAAACTAGTGCAGCCACAAGCTGCCTAACGTAAACATTAGCGTAACATTTACGCATCCTCGGCGTCAATGTTATGTCTAGATAACAGAGTCAACAAACGTTTCATTACAAAGCCTCTGACGTATGCTTTTTCTACCGCAACTTAACAGTAAACACATACAACATTTTAATTTGATCTGACGGTCAGTTTGACAAAGTGGCGCCTAAGACAACAGTGAGGACACGGTCCCTGACCGCAAAACGACTAAACAAGGCAAGCTAGCCAAAATAGCTACCAAGCTAACAGCTAGTTAGCCTGTCGGTTAGCCACTTATTTCTCTCAACTATCCCCGGCTTTACTTACCTCTCAGTCCTCAACAAAATACCCCCAGCTGTCGGTTCTTAAAGAGGCTAGGATGTACGCAGCACAAAGCTCCCACTAGGCCTCACTTGAAGCTTGTGTGTACTGAACTCTGTCAATGATCACACAGCTTGGCGGACTGAGCTTGTTTTCTTCTCTCACAACAACAGCGGCGGCGTCGGCGTGCTTGGTCTGTTGCTTCTGCAGTGGTTCACTGAAGCGTGTGAGAGCCAGCGAGAGAATAAAGTCCACTCGGCTACAACTTGATGGATAATTGTGTTGAAATAAATAATTTCCAACTCCAGGACAGATACAACCACCTCTTTGTAGATTTATTGTGGTTAGTCGCCTGCTTAGCGTGGAAATCCTCCGTCCCAGCCAGACAGTACGGCAGCCTCGCAGACGCACACAAAGGGAAGTGACGTAGGAGGACAGAGAGGGTCCACTGCACCTGAACAGTCGGTGTGAAAGTACATCAAGTTCTATACTGTAACCTTAACTCCACCCCAGCAGCACAGCGCTGCTGACCAGATTGTCTGAGAGCAAAAAACTTCCAAAGGATCACATGTCCCAGAATGTCTTTGGACTCAGTGCTCCCACCTCCTCTTTAAACCAATAGTTTTACTTCAATCTACTGTAAGGCCAATGAAACCAACTACTGCAACAGCAGTGAGTATAGTGACAGGATTAAAGAGACAGGCAACATTAGATGAGTGTAAAATGTTTATTCAGACATTAACAATGAATCATGTTCTAAAAAAGTTTTCTGTCAAACAGCTTTACTTTGTTGTCTCTGCTGTTTTCGTTGCAGGTAGCGAGCACGAGCATCACTGACGCTGGTTTCATTGTTTCGCTTCTCCAGTTTCTTCATGACACCCTCAGTACAAACCTCTGGGAAAAGAACAAAGGAATCAATAGGTTTGTTACAAATTACATAGTTTTACATCATTCCCCCAGTAAAATATTTCAGATTTTTATTCCCAAGTGGGTTTTTAATCCACCCAGTGCTTTAAGCAAACTTATTTTGGCTACTTTCATGCATGGTCATAGCAGAGATGTGAGGCCCCTAACAATAATAATAATAATAATAATAATAATAATAATAATAATAATATAAAAAGCATGCCTGTGACTTGTTGTATGATAAATTGATGATCCCTGCTGTACAACATCACAATTTCCAAATATGTAATTAAGTATTCTGAAAACCTGGTTGTCTTTTGGCTGCTTCCCTTTTCTCCCACTTTATCATCTCCTCATCAGTCACTTCTTCTCTTGCCACGCTGCTCAGTTCATAGACGTCCACCTCGTGAAGTTTAGGTAGTAAGTCCTTCACCCACTCATAACGAATAGGACACACGGTCCTGATGTACACCCGTGATGTCACCATCACATCGTGGAAGATGACCCAGTTCAGCCCAGCCTCCTGGTCAAACAGCTTGGAGCAACAAGGGATGATCGGACAAGAAGTATGAACATGTTAGTGTCGTTGAAGCTAACTGTGTTTTTATTATTATTTAAGATTATTTTTAAACCATTTTTTGAAACACATTTACCGATGATGATGGATGAATGTGAACCATGGATCCATTGCCATCCATTGTGCAAAAAACAGTTCCAACAGACCTTTGTGGGATAGAAGTAAAATGAACGGAACAGTTTTCACAAGCAGCAAATGTTCACATTAATGCAGAATAAATTGATGTCACAGTAGAGTTCAATACGGATAATCTTAAATAAACCTTGGGGATACCTTCTTGCAACATTGGTGAAGTATCCAGCACACAGACATCTTCGGAAAAGTTCACTCTTATTGCCATCAAATGTTTCTACAGGGAAATCTCTCTTCTGAAAGGAAAAACAAAACAAAAATCAGAGTCTAATTATGACAGCAGTGTGTTGGCAAACAGAAAGCTAAGCTAATAAAAGACAGAGCTGGAAATCTGACCACAGCAATCTGCAAACTACAACCTGGATGCAGGGGAAAAAAACCATGATTCATCACTTTTCTGTAGACTGTTGTACCTGTTGGAGGCGGAGGAGGATCTCTCGTAGCTGAGTCTCCACACTAAAGGCTGACTTCAGCGCCCTCCAGTGGATCCAGTTGTCTTTACACCACGCTGAGGGTCTGTCACTGGAGATGGTAAAGAGAAAGGCTCACACTAAAATAGCTGAGAGAATATCTTCATGCTGTATAAAGTCCTGATTACATGCTAAGTGATAGGCATTTCTTTGCATGCACAAAAAAAAAGTAATATGGTAGCAGCTTGCAGCATTAATCAGTTAATGTTATTTATTTACCTTGATTTACATGACTGAAACACACTGAGGAGCGTGGCAAAGTCGTTCATGCTGCCACTCTTGCTGGCCAGCGCTCTGTGCTTTTTGTCTGCCTCTTTCTGCTGCTCAGGGTTACCTGCAGGAAGGAAGGGATCAGTAAAAATGAACTCAAGTCCTCAGATTACATTTCTCTGCTTATTCAAACTCCTGACAGGAGTAGTAATCCTACACTACTGTTAGGCATTTCTGGTCCATGCCCCATCTCTCCACAAAGTTTTTTGGAAATTAGAGGAAATTAAAGTAGTTTCTGCATAATAAGAGAAGACATCAAATTTTGCATTGTAAAAGAAAGTGTAAAAACATTCTTGGATCTGCGGTTCTCTCTTGGCCCATGATCCATCCTATCACCAAGTTTTGTAAAAATCCGTCCAGCAGGTTTTCCATAATCCTGCTAACAAACCAACCAACAATCCAGCTGGCACAAGTGAAAATATTCTTCATTGTGCTTTCTTTTCGTTCTCCTTTGAGGCTAAAGTGCTGACCTGGCCTGATGAAAATGTTCTCTACAGACAGCATGGCAGCCACAGGGAGCAGCAGGTCCTCACAGCCGAGCGATGCGGCTTTGAGCACGGCCCTGGTAAGGCCTGGGTGCAGGGGGAATTCCACCATCAGCTCTCCCAGGCGGGTCACTCTACCTCTCCTGCAGCCAACACACCAGAGAGATAAGAGCTCATAAAACCTCACCGACAACTACACAAACCCCACTACTAATCCAAGTACTACTAGTAACTACGAATCAAGTCCACAGGTATAACCGCACACCTGTCAATGGCATCAAATTGGTAGAGCTGCTTTAAGGCCTCAAGAATAAACCGTTCCTCTGGACAGTCCAGATAAGGGAACCTTAAAAGAAAAGAAGGCATCAATAAAAGAAGTATAGGGAGCAGAAACAAATCAAGAACTATAAGAAAAGCCACCGGATGAGTGTCTGTGTACCTAATGACATCATGAATGCCCAAGCACTTGAGTGTGAGTATCACTGCAGTCAGACTTGTCCTCTGGATTTCTGGAATTGTATATTCAGGCATACTCTTCTCCCAGAATTCTTTGTTGTAGATTCGAAAGCATTTCCCAGCTGATGTTCTTCCAGCTCGACCGGCTCTCTGCTGAGCTTCGCTCCTAATCACAGAAAATCCCCCAAAAGAATCCAGTCCAAATCTGTCATGCCGTTAAGCTCTCTTAACGGCCTGAGTGTTAGCAGGAAAAGCACTTTAACAAACTTTGTGCAGGCATGTTACTTATTCAGAAACTCACTTTGAAATAGGCACCACCTCCAGGATATCCATGCCCACTCTTGAGTTATGGATGAGTTGCTTCACAAACCCGCTGTCTATGATGTACCTTTATGGGAAAATAATTGATGCCGCCTTGAATGTTGATTACACACATGATTAATTTCTGTCATTGTAAGCCAATGATCGCAGGCCTCACTCACTTTATGCCATTGATGGTGAGAGATGTTGCAGCAATGTTGGTGGCCACTACGCACTTCCTGATTCCTGAGGGTGGAGGCTGAAAGATCTGACGCTGTTGATCTGCGAGGAGGAAAAAAATAAAATCATGTGATGTCGTTTCAAATCAGTTTGGGATCTTGTCGCTTGTGTGGAGTTATATTTTGTTTTTGTAAGTTTTAAAAGAAGTCCCCATCTTCAGCTGTTTAGGAGAATGCTGCAAAACCGTTTTGCTGTAATTTTTTGGGTGAAACATTCTTTTAAAAATTAAATAAGATGTAACAGCTGTTGCAGGCATTTACCTGTGGGCATGGATCCATAAAGGGGTAAAATAAGAAGGCCCTCCACTGTTGGGTCCTGTACATCCCAGCGGTAGTCTATCAGCTCAGCTTTGTCATACAGCAAGTCACAGGCACGCTCAATCTCTGACTGACCTGTCATACATGGAGAATTACTGTCGTAGATTTTGTCAGGGTTAAGATATAGTGTGACATTAAGGCTTAGTAATTATGACTTACCGGTCAGAAATACAAGAATATCCCCAGCCATTTCACTGGTGTGTACATCAAGGGCCATTTTGACAACCTGTGGAGAAATTTAAATTAAGGCGATGAACATGTAGTAAAAATTAATTAATCAATAAAGATTGTACATTTGTGAAACCAAGTTAAAGTAAAGGTTTTCCCCCTGTAACCATAAATAAATCATCTGACACAAAGCTGAAACTTAGTACCTCTTTTACATAACCAGTGCTCTCTATGTCTTTAGGTCCTACAGCAGAACCAAATGTGCAGGTAACAGGAAAAGTCCTCCCAGGAATAGTAAAGACAGGACAGTCGCCAAGAAAGGTTGAGAGTTTGTCCGTTTCCAAGGTGGCGGACATCACCACCACTTTCAAAGGGAGGGATCGGCCCTTGGTGGCCTTGGCAGGGTTGGAGAAGAATTTCTTCAATAAGCCCAGGAGAATATCCTGCAAGAAATATGTGTGCACTGAAGGATGGACAAAAAGACAAAAAATATGCATCTGAAGCGGTGTCATATATTGTTGACTCACTGTGTTGAGGCTGCGCTCGTGAATTTCATCCAGGATTATAACACTGTATTGAGAAAGTGCAGGATCTGTCAGGATCTCTCTGAGCAAACAGCCATCTGTCATGTACTTCACCACCGTGTCCTGGCTCAAACACAGTCACAGCTCCACGTTATATTACAATAAAGCATTGTATGTTGCGCAGAGGATGACTTTGATTCGACTTTGCCTCCCACCTGTGATGTGCAGTCATCAAAGCGTACTTGGTAGCCAACCTCTCTACCCAGAGTGCACTGCATCTCTTGGGCTACCCTCTGGGCAACTGTGATGGCAGCGACTCGGCGGGGCTGGGTGATGCCGATTTTGCCATCTTTACAAATACCTACACCATAAAGTGGTTCATATTAGAATTCAATGGTCATATATGTATTCTAAACCTAAAAAAAATGACATGACAAGTGAGCAGTCAAATAATAGTTTACCTGCTTGATGCAGGTACTGTGGAAGTTGTGTGGTTTTCCCGCTGCCAGTCTCACCGGTGACGACCAGGAAAGTGCTGTCTTTCACAGCCTGAATCAGCTTGGCTTTGTGCTGATAGATGGGCAGTTTTTTGGACTCATTTTCTTCTGTGTCCCGTCTTGTTGATTTGGACATTACGGATAGGTCTGACTAGCTTTACCAGCAGAACTCAATGTAAGAGCTGAACAGGCGAAAGAAGAAGAAGAAATACTGACGTTAATTATGCAGGACACGATTTTAGGTAGAGTTTGTGCCTTGTAAATGTATTAAAATTCATCAAATCAGCAACGTCCTTCACATTTCTTACTGTTATTTAAAATATAACACGCTCGATCAATAGCTTCCGCAAACTATCCCATTCTGCGTTTCTATTGGTCAACTTGTTGTCACATGACCCACGCTACTCTACCACAATAAAAGTCTGTCAGGACGTTTAAAATGAATCTTTATACAAACCAAATAATCATGCAAATAAAATATTTTAAAAAAGGTAATTGAATTGTTTTAACTTTTCTATAAATATTTCTTAAGGTAAATCAGACTATTTCCCGTTTTCTCTGTGTGACAGCAGGATATTTAATACTTGTATGAAATTTGCTCCCAAAGTGGCTGTTTTATACTTCAAATGATGTCATCGGAGATCTTTACTTGGAGCAAATAATGTACATGTCCATCATCAGTCTGTACAACCACCGAAAATAAACAATGAAGCAGATATACTGATGAAAAAAAATATTAAGATACTCACTAAAACCTTTTGTAATATGTGTATATCAAATGTAAAGAAGTACAATATAGACTAAAAATAAAAGATAAAATATAGAGAGACAAAATAACCTGTTGTGTTGGTTTGTTTTTATTTTCAACATCATAAATGTCCATATAGTGACAGTTGTGCATTTATCTGGATACCTTTGCTAAATCAAAACCTTTTCCTAGCAAAGATATAACCATATCAAGATGTCTCAGAACTAAATGCAGATATATATCAGAAGGCAGCCTCTGGTTTGAACAGGCCAACAATTTTAATATCAAGTGGTAATGCTGTTTTCTTGAATTGAAAAGTTTACCTTCATACAACTGACAACTTTCATTATTCAAGATTTTGAAAAAACAAATAAACAAAAAACTGTTATTTGAGAATGAAAATCTGCCTATTTAACACTATTATAGTAAGGGCAGCTGCGTCTAAAGATCACTTGAAATAGCAGTCCCCTTTCTGGTTATTTAAAGTAGATAAGAGGTCCACCAGAGACGACACTGTAAGGAATCCTTTGTCCCAGCCTTGGTGTGATTCTTCTTAGTTTCCGCCTTCCTGAGAGACACAAAGAAACTTCATAGCATTACATTGCAAACAAGCATGTAAACCAATGAATCAAAATAGATTCATAAAGAATAAATTGGCTGAAACTCCACTTGCCATTGCTGCAGGACTGTGAGCAACCAGGTCCTTTACAGATCTTTACATTGCAGTGGAAATATACCTGAAGAAGAACATCCTATTAAGAAATAACAAGGCTAAAAAATGCCAGCAATTAATATGAAAAAAAATCATACATACCAGATTTTCAACTTCTTTGGGTTTCACAAATGAGAACATCTTGACCACAAACCACTTATG
Organism: Chaunax sp. Z400; assembly: GCA_037577475.1. Lineage (NCBI taxonomy): Eukaryota > Metazoa > Chordata > Actinopteri > Lophiiformes > Chaunacidae > Chaunax > Chaunax sp. Z400. Next base: position 27,971,965 of record CM075192.1, on the reverse strand, counting down.
AAGAGAGGGATACTTCAGCTCCTTACTGGAGACAACTGGGAGCACAACAGTTGTGTGGCTATCACCATTGAAAGGACATCTGGAGTGGATACAAATATGAGCTTTATGTGATTGAGGTATAGGTAAACATGTTAACATGCACAAAGGCTTCTATCTTAAAAACAAAATTCAATTCACCCTTTAACGAGCAGGCTCCATCTTTGCAGATCATTTGGGTTTTTAGTTGGTGTCGCCCAGCAGTCCTCCAGCAGCAGCATCAAATCGTTGTCCACATGTTTGACAACAAACACCTCCACAAACACAGAATGGCCAAGCTCAGTCATTAATGGAGGACCATGAGTGGAATAGAAAGACTTGTAATTGTCATCTGTTAATATAAGGAAAAAATAATTTTAGAGTGGCTTCACTCTGAAGCCACATAAACGTACGAAACAATAAATGTCATGTCAAATTAAAGCATATATTAGGAAAATAATGCAAAGAATTATAAACCAGACCTTTGGCAAACCTCATTTCAGTCCTCAGTTCTCCCTCACTCCTCAGTGTTGATGGGGACTTCTCTGTCTGAACCTCTATGTCCAGATGAGTAATTTGAGCAAGTGCAAAGCTACAGGTTACAGTAAGACTACAAAATAGAAGAAAATTTAAATGAGTGTCCATTACCTTTAAAAAGCAAGAGAAGTTTTATTTCTTACTGAAAAGGCGTGTCACGAAATATAGAGCCTCTCTGCGGATGTTGTTTCACCTCAACGTTGACCCAGTAGGTTATAATCCCATCTGCTACCTGCAAGATATAACCGGATTATATGCTGTCCCCAAAAATCCACCTAACCTGTCTGAGGAACGGTGGTGATTTATTCACATTTACCATAGACTGAGTGCCACAATAATTGAATGGAAAGGTGAAAGTGACGGCCTCCTTGGATCTTTTTTGGGCTTTACATTGACTTTGGCTTGAAGGGATCCAGACTGCATCCAGGTTCAAAGGTGGGGATGTGGCATTCTGATGGATGGTGATGTTGAACCCATCCTTGTTGCAGGAAATATGTCTTGATACCAGTGGATCATCGTTTTTGTTCACGTCTGGAGAAAACTCAGTTAAAAGTTAATGATAAACTAAATGTCACAGTTTTCACTTGAGGATAAACTTGGAATCACTACCTTTAATTTTCCTTTCACAGATGAGACGTATTGACTTGACAATTTCAACTCTTCCCCTGTCCGTAAGTGCCATGATGACAACAGTGAGATATGTGTAATATTTCTATTGGACAACATGGTAGAGAAAGATTAGAACATGAAAAAGACAATTGCATCTGCATTAAAAATAAAAAGACGTGACACCCTCCAGAGACGTCTAACTGACCTGTGTTTTCACAAAACATCCATAGGAAGCAACTGTTAGAACAGTAAAGTTTTCAGTTTCTCCAAGGACATATTGACACTGTTTTGCCACAGCAATGGCCTGGTAGTATCCGCTGTGTTCATCTGTGTGTAAATGTGGACACACACATACTGTAGCAAACCCAACACTTCAGTATGTGTCATGATCAACAAATTGTACGTTGAGTGTCTGACTTACCTTGAACATAAATGCTGAAAGCAAGATCAACAAATTGTGCCTTCGATATGTAAACAGACATGAACCCATCATGGCAAATGGATGTATGATCATTCACAGTGTCAGAGATGGTTGCTGGAAATTGTTCTGAAGCAGCGAGAACTTCACACCTCAGAGGAAGCAGTGATAATGACACGACTGCCACCAAAATGAAGTCTGCACTGCAGGCCATCTTTGACTCCTGAGACTCTCTGACAGGTGGAGCAGCTGCTTCTCATTTGGAATAATTGAAATGACTCCACTGAGAGTGAAAGCAACTCAAAACCTCAGAGTAAGTGTTGCCTCACAGCCTGAGAGTCCTGAGTTTAACCGGTACCTGGGGCCTCTAAGGTGATCATTACAAGTGACCTGTATCCAGTGGCGATTCTAAATTCTGGGGGGCCCCAGGTAAATGCAGTAACTAGAAGGGGCCCCACTTTGGTGGGTTTTGCAGTGCACTGGTTTAATGTGGTTTATAGTTGTCATTGCACAATGTGCCAATATGAGTGGCTCTTTGTGGGCCTCCTTTCTCGTAGATTTATTTTATTTTTAAGTCAAACAGATTGTATAAATGTAATCTATTTAGATTTTTTTCATGTGTGTACATCCCATTTTGGTTGGCCTCATTCAACACATAAAGACGAGATTAAGATGCTGCCGTAGTCAGTTTTAGGCTCTTTGTTACTTTCTTAGTTTTTGTCTGTTAGTTTTTTAGTTTTTGTTTTACGTTCTTTTGATAGTTTTTCAGGTTGTTGACCAACTTTTCTCTTACACAACTGAAATGGACGGAGAACAAAATAACTTATCTGGTCAAACTCTCTCTCTCACACAAGTGCAATAAACCCTCCCTGCAATATTTTCAGTACGGAGTATTTTTATTTTTTATTTTCAATTTTGTAAATACACTTATTATGTAGACATATACTATTTATCTTATTATTTATCTTATTATTATCACTGTGTGTCTTAACTTACTCTTTTTCTTTCTCTTCCCAGCAAAAGGTTTTCACACGACTGTACTTGTATAAAACTGCTGTGACAAACATCTTGAATCTTGAAGACTACTTCTTAATCTGATATATTTTGGTTGTGAAGATTTTTATTTGATGAACTTTACCAAACAGCAGTCACTCTTTGTCTAATAGATGTACAGAAAGTGAAATACAGAGCACTTATAAAACAAACAAATATAATTAGACATGGATTTAATTTTTAATAGAATGGCAATAAGTGGAGTGCATATTTCCGCCAAGGCTGAACAATCCTACACATGTGCATTTAGCTTTCCTAGCCTATTCCCCACCCCTTCACAAAGTCTAATGGAAATCCATCCAGTGGTTTTTACTGAAAGTATCTGTTGAAACTGTTTGGGTCTCTACAGATGGTTGAGCTGGTCTGTGCTCCTGTTGTAAATTGGGTTTCTTTATTCACGATCTGAGAAGGAAACAACAGAAATGTCAGAGAGAAGTTCAGCGCACGTATCATTTCATCCCAAACATGCATCACAGATGACATCAGCTAAATACCTCTGCGATGATTCTCTGCTTCCTGTTTGCTGAGGTCACCTTGATTAACTGTGATGAAATGAATGAGTGAAATTCCTGACAGCACTGAGGTCATGAGATAATAAAAGGTGCTTATCATACCGTAATAATGGCGACTGAGACTTGCTTGCCGTAATCTGCTGAAGAGTTCTGGAGAAGTGAGAGAAAACTGAGTGACTCCAGATTTTCATGATAACGTCTCAGCAGTAATACTGCAGTAATTCTACTGAATATTAAGCACCTGTATGAAATCTCTGTTTACGTCTCTGACTATCTATCTGCTCACAGTTAATCTGGTTCAAGCTTGGATAAATCCCACTCGTGCTTTGAGGGGGTTGGGTCATGTCCAGTCCTGCTGGTAGACTGCACTGATTGGTGGGACTGCTCTGCTGGTTGTCTTGGCCCTGAAAGTCATTTTCTGATATTTAAAAAGGAAAATTTTAGTATTGACAGCGACATTGTGATATTTTTTTCATTCTTACTATCTTTGTTTGTGAATGACTGAGCCTTTCGAGGATCTTTCTTTCATACTCAATCATGATGCCATCACCTGTTACCAATGAGCCTGTTTTACCTGTGGGATGATCTAATCAGGTGATTTGAGCATTTCATTTCTTCTGTTGCCCCTGTCCCAAATTCTCTCTCTGGTATCAGATTCAGAATAAGTCTACATTTACAAAAATCAATGAAGTTGATGAGGTACAATTTTAGATATACTGTCTTTATTGTATTCTAGTTTGTTAATGTTATACAAATGTCATAAAACATATTTGCTGTTGCAAATAAGCTGTACTTAAACATAATTTCCAGGAGACATTGGTATAAAGAGAATAGTATCTTTACATCTAACCATCATAGTCCCCATTCTTGTAAAGGAAAGAGGCACGTTGTTGTTTATTTGCTACTCTGCTAATAACAGTTCTTTTTATTTCATATTTCTCCTGAAGAAAATGTATTCAAATTCAAGATGCCCTAAAAACTGGCCAGGGACAACAGATGAAGCAACAAATTAATAAAAAATGTTAATTAATTCTTAGTCAGATTATTAATAAAACACATAAGAGGAACCATAGCATTTGTGCTCCATTCACAAAAATAGGATAGGAGACAATCTGCCTTATATTCCTGTGCTCTGAAATAAAAAAGAGTTACTTAACTTTATAAGTAAAAAGCAAGTAACATTCAGCAGCAGATGGATGTAAATGGTTAACTGTGAAATGGTAAATGTAGAAATTAACATATTGTTTATCTTCAGTACCTGCACCGACAGGATTGTTCGAATCGTCCCGTGTCCTGTTACTACAGCACGCTGAAATAAAAACAGAGAAGGTTTTTAATTAGTCCATCCATCCATCCATCCATGCATCCATCCATCCATCCATGCATCCATCCATCCATCCATGCATCCATCCATCCATCCATGCATCCATGCATCCATCCATGAATCCATCCATGCATCCATCCATCGATCCATGCATCCATCCATGCATCCATCCATCGATCCATGCATCCATCTATGCTGGGCAAATACTCACGTATGCATTTCATGCAACAAAGGGTGCAGACAATCAGCAGAATGAACGCAACACCAGCACAGATGTAAATCTGCAGCAGCATGGTTTCGCTCCAGGTACCTGCAGGATGAAGTTGTGGTTTTACACAGACGCGTCTCACAGGAAGCTCATTTTCGTTGCCATCTTTACAACATTTGTGGTGATGCAAAGGAAGAGGCCACATGTTGACGCCTTACTTTCAAACTTAAAATAGAATCCTCTTACCTATGTCAGCTACCACTTCTACTTGAAGACAGTGTCTTCCCTGTGTACACTGATAACACCCCAAGTCTGAGTTTTCAAGCTCATCGATGCAGATGGAGTAGTTTCCCTCTGAGCCCTGGTTTGGAAAGACTTTCACCCGACCGTTTCTGGGGTCCATGAACTTCACACGGCCTTCAGATGTAAGATGGACCAGGTCCATCTGAGGACTGTGGACCCACGAGACCCAGTTGAGGCAACTTGTTGAAAAGTTGCATGGGAGGAGCACCGAGGAGCCAAGTGGAGCGCTGAGTGTGTTCGTCTCACAAACATCTGAGTCCTCACAAAAATGTTCAAAGTACTGCTCATCTTTTTATAAAAAAAAGCAAAGGTTTCAAGTTTAGTGTCATTTACCTCAAATAAAGTACATTTGTGAAAATATTCAAAATGTTTATTTGGACATCTTTAAATGAACTGTTAGGGATGAGAATAAATATATTAAATGTAACATCATGAAAATTATATGGGCAAATTAACAAAAGAATATAAAATGTAGAAATTATAATCAATTACAGATTCTTACTAAGTAGCGCAATATTATTATTAGGCTACACAACAAAGAAGAAGAAGGGGAAATGCTATAAATATTACATCTGCAGTATATACAACATTAAATATATTAATAAAATCATAGTCACTATACATAGTACAGAGATTTTGTTTTGTCAAAATATTTACCAAGCTTTCAGTGTAAAGTCAAAAATCCACACAGATATTTTAAATATACCAAATTATCTAAGTACAAATAAATGAAACAATTTATTAAGTAAAGAGAATTTATCATGTTTTTTTCATTAAATGTTTTATTTTAATCAAAATTATATTTTCATTATCTAATTAAAAAATAAATAAGGGACTTACCATTTGAAGACACACACATGAAACACAGGGCTAGAAGGTAAATCGACGTGTCAGTAGTCATTGTCAGCATCTTGTACAGTTTGACCAGCGATATGGTAATGCTGCATGTTTACCCCTCTAAGCATCATGGAACAAAACCACAAGACCACCACAAATCATGTAGCTGTTTACAGACATTTCCCATAAGATACACGCATAACACACACAAGTGTTTGACACAACCAGTTATCTTTTTCAAACTGCATGGTGTCAAACATTAAATAAAACTTTAAGTCCATAGATGTTTATCTTTTACAAAATGAATATGTGAACGCTCTGAAAAGGCTGTTTCCTCCAGACCACTTCCTGTGAAACCTGTAGATGTCTTCGGTAGAAAGGGGCCTTCTGATAAACAAAATCAGGGCAAAAACAAATTCACCATCACCTCTGCTAAAAAGGACAAAAGAGAAGTTGATTTTTAAACCGATATTTTTATGTTTGTGTTTATATATTCAAACAATATCAACTGAAAAAAATAAGAGCTTAAAGGGACAGTTCGCCCAAAATCAAAAAAAGATTTTTTTCCCTTCTTATTTGTAGAGCTCTTTTTCCATCCATATTGTTACCTCCGCTAAGGAGGTTATGTGATTGGTTTGGTTTGTTTGTCTGTTTGTCTGTTTATTAGCAGGATTACGTATAAACTATTGGACGGATTTGAATGAAATTTTCACCAAAGATGGACCCTAGCATATCCTAGAGGTGATTACACATGATCATCAGGCCCTGAAGGAGTCTGGAGGATGACATCACAGCTCTGGACTGGCTAGTGATAAGGCCCAACCTAAACCCCAGTAAAAGCCTGTTGGTTGAGTGACTGAGTGTGACATGGAGAACATCCTCCACAGACTCAGCCGCGTCTTCATTCAACTCTAATTGAAGAGATGAGTGCCATCCCACAGGATGGCATCATCCAGAGTTTGTGCCAGTCCATGCGGAGGAGGATTACTGCTGAAATCAATGCTGATGGAAGGCACACTACTTCCTGATTGTGTAAAGCGTTGTATACTCTAGTTACATAAAAACGACAGGGGGATATAGTCTGTCTGTTCAGCCGTAATAAAACTAAACATTCCAGCTTCACCAACCTTTACGTACATATAAACCATACTATGTAGTTTTGCCTGTTACCCAGGCAGTCCAGTCCAACAGCCCTGTCTCAGCCCTCACAATAAAATGGTTAGTATTATTAGTCTGCTAATAATATTTTGGCTGTATAATAATTACATTTGGCTGTAAAAAATGAAGGTCCTTCACTTCTGATATATAATCGATGTTATATTTGCACAAACTAAAAAGCAATTTGGGCTTTTTTGCCCAGAAGTAGATCAAAATAATTATTTTTATTATTTCCATTTATCTCCAATTAATTAAGGACTACCTCGCGCGCGCCCTCTAGGCGAATAGCAGCCGATTTTGGCACAAAGAACAAGCGCGCTAGCTTTATTTTGAAAGTCCTAGCCGGATGTTGTGCTTGCTGACGCTGGTGATGAGCGCTTTTTTTTTTATGAGCGTCTCTTCGAGGAGCGCTGTCGTCCAACCGTACACCGGCAGCTGCAGGATGGCCCGCTGCTTCTGCTCAAGATACTTCCTCGGTTTAATGGACTACAAGACGGAGAAATACATTGTCGCTAAAAATAAGATAGTTGGAGTTTTGTACAGACTTATTCAGTTATCTATCATCGGCTATATTGTAGGGTAAGTGTTGTGGTTTTACCAGTTCATATGGAAGCCTATAAATTACTTTACTGTAATAATATTAACATAAAAATGTACGTTATGTTAGATAAATTTAAATAAACATAACTTACACAAACAAATTAGTGGCTGCTTGATTAAGGGAATTTTATTCAGTGTTATAAAGTGACAGGACAGGCATTACACAATCTTTTCTGATGTCTAGTGTACTCCTATGACTTGTTCAGTTACACACAAGATAGGCCATAAATACAAAAAAAGAAGTAAACCTGATGTAACGTGGTAATTTCATTTATACATCACTTGTATAGAAGTCACACAGTGCTTGATAATAAAAGACAAAAGCAATAGGCACAGATTACATCATTAGAGTAGAACTTTATAGAACTTTGTAGCGCACATCTTAGTCCTCTACCTAAAAGAATTATAGCAATACATTTAACTCCATATAAGAATATTATATGATTTAATAATACTGCAAAAAATGAAACATAAATAAATGTATTATTAAATCCTCTGAATGTCACAGAGATCTCTAGAAAATAAAACACATCTTTCTCTTTCACTTTCAGTGCTTTTATTGCAGATCCTAAATAATCCTTTCACTGCATATTTTGTCTTAATTGTAAATGTTTCTGTCACATGATTATTCATAGATTTATGTTGTGCATATTATGCATGCTACACACCAGGACACCAGGTCAAATTCCTTGTAGTTGTAAATGTACTTGGCGATAAAACATTGATTCTGCCTTTGTTTTCATCCACAGGTGGGTTCTCTTAAGTAAGAAGGGCTACCAGGAGACAGACGAGGCCATCCAGAGCTCTGTCATCACTAAACTGAAGGGGCTGTCCGTGATTAACACCACCGAGTCTGGTCTGCTAGTGTGGGGGCCGGAGGACTATGTCATCCCACCACAGGTGAAAACATTTACACCTCAGAACGTGGGCGTATAGGAAGCACTGAAGATGTGGGTTATTACAAATCTGAAGATATTAAAAAGCACAGAAACTGATCCATGCAGTCATTCAGTGCCAGCTTTAATAATGACTGTTCATTTAAACTTGATCATCTCTTTACGCTTGCATGGAATTAAATTTTGCTGCACTGAATTTCTTTAATTCCATCAAATCAATGAATGAAGTGGAAAAACCTTAGCCAAAGTGCCGTCATGCATTCTTCTATATATATTCATCTTTCAGTTATTTCTGCCACTATGAGGAATCGATGAGTCTCAGTGCTACGTGTTGTTAGCCAGTTATCATGGGGGCTTTGCTTATGCGCACATTTTGAGGAGCCCTACTTGTAAATATTTAAACCATTTCATGACAAAAGGCATCAATATAACAACCATCTGCCATCTTTAATGAAAAGCAGTGGTCCTGAGTTCATAAGTGGCCTGTTTGTGTGTGAGCAAATCCATCAAATTAACTGGATAACATCATGATAGCTTTGTGGCTCAGGCCCCTGATGTATGCTTTAGTGGCTAAACGGACATAATTATTAAGATTCCAAAGTTCAACCTCATCATTTCATGAGTGCATATGAGAATCTTTAGCGAGCATCAAGTGGATGGATTGTTTTCAACACCATACAAGTGTGGAGTCTAAAGCACTCATCCAGGACTGGATGTCCAACACCTAAATAACTGCATCACCCCATACCTCAGGAGCAACATGCAAGCTCTTTCTGTGGTCTCATCTTTAGCAAACAATTGAGTTTTCTTCTGCATGTCTGCTTGAATTCATGAATGAAACAGGACTGAACTGAGCTGCAGTCATAGCATGCATCAGTGCAGGCAGACAGTGTAACAGTACCTGATGTGTTCAGGTACCAGGAACAAAGAACCAAACACAGTCATGCTCGGAAATAAATGTTTGGCTGAAGACCATGTAGTGCGTGGGCTTCAGGACATTGGTTGGTACACTATTATGTCATTATGGTATGATGCCAATATAAAATCTATTTACAATGATTCCTCTGTCTTTAGGGTGAAGCTGTTCTGTTTGTTGTGACCAATTTCATGGAGACACCAAACCAGAAGCTGGGATTCTGTGCTGAGGTAAGAGTATTGATTGAAAAATAGGAAACCACGGACTGCATGGTAGAAACTGTTCTGTCAGAAAACGGTAAAGTGACTGTAATAGGATAAATTAATTAATTAATTAACCCCTGATCGATCAGTTTAAGCAAAATATTAGTGATGAATTTCCCCTTAGATTGTAAAAAGGTGCAGGAATCTGAGATCCTTCTTTAAAAATATTTTTTTTTTTGATGCATAATTAAAAAACATTCAATATATTTTCTCCTGAAACTCAGATAACAGATGAAACATATTTAACAGTTGTGCCTTTTATTCTTTTGGGATTTTTTAACATTTTTTGTTTTTCCATTTTTGTGAAAAAACATTCAATTTGGCCTCTTTTGAGTGTCGAGTTTTATCTGAGGCGTAACTTTAGAACTGTTTCATACGTCTGCAACAAACTGTGCTCACACACCAACCATGTGCTTCTATATGCTTATTCTATGGCAGAAACGTAGAGCTAGAGTGAGGCTTCACATGAGATGTTTCCCCTATACACAACACATAATACTATTACCTCACACAGACAATCCCTCCCAAATCACACTTTGAGTTATGATAATGGTTGCTGAGGAAAGTAATTCTGGTTTCTGATGTCATCATTCAGTTAAACACATCTCTCTCATGTGGTTGGCATGTTTTCACTTATTCTTTCCTTGTGTTGAACATGAGGTCAGGAGTGTGTGTGTTCTGTTGTGAGTATCAACCAGCTGGAGGGTGTGATGTGATGTTTGGTTTGGACACTGTGCTTGCAGTGTCGAGGTGTTTTAAAAGTGACTGTATTTACTCTCCACTGTTTGGCGCATCATCATCTGGAAACTATTCCTGGTGACCATATTTTAAATAGACTGGAGATAATGTATGATGCCTTTAGGGTAAAGCTGGAAAATGAGCTGTGTTGTGCTCGAGTTTAATGAAAAACACACATAAACTCATTTCTCTCTGCTTAGATCACCTAGTCTGATATTTTGAAATGTCAGTGAATTATAGAGACAAGCATGATAAAGGTTGATTTGAGCCATAGCATCATAAATCTATAAAATGTATTGAAATACTGAGATGGAGAAGAGTTTTATGTAAATGTAACAAATTTGAACAAATTCAGCATCGACTTAATGAGGCCAACTTCTGACTATGTGGTAGAAAAACATTCACACACTTCATTAAACCCCTGAAGTCACTCTGTAAGTGAGAAAGTTGTGAATCATGCAGAGAAACGTTGTCACCACAGCCGGGAGCGACTGCTCAGCTCTGTCACAACAACAGACTTTAAACTTTTAACAAAGCCCCCCCCCTTCTGTCTGTGAGTGTGTGTCTTTCCTCTCAGCTGTACCTTCATTTACTAATTTCCAGAGGGTTCCTGGTATGTAAACGCAGCCTTTCTTGGCCTCACTGCAACAGCAAAGAACGCAGGCAGACAAAAAACGCTCCTCTTTATACATTTCTGCTCCCACCAGTTGCCTCTGCATCGGGAAGTTTCTCAGAATAATTCCTCATTTGTTGTTTAAAGGGAACAAAGTTGTGTCATTAAACTTCCCCTAACGACTGTACATTTGTACATCACATAATTTTTACATTTATATCTTTATGGCATATCAAAGCAGAAGTAGTTATTTGAATACTCACAGCTCCCTCCACTGTTTCAAATATATTGTAAGATGAACATGTTATGTTGGGATTTTACTCCTTTTCATAATGTTTTACTCACATTATGTTTTCTAGCAAAATCCCTGTAATATGTCTTGAAGCCCATATCTGAACATAGAACCAATGTTATGTTTATGAAAAATTATGTATGATTAAAACAAAAACAAAAAAAACATTTTGGTAAGTTAGTGAGTCAGCAACTCAAAATTATGAGATACTACCTCAAAACTACTAAACAAGTCAAAAGGAGCTACATATAAATCATTTTAAAATGATGAAATACTGCATCAAAATACTAAATAATATATTATAATTAGATTAAAGATACTTAAAATGTGACAAACTGCTCACCATACTTTTGCTAAAGTTCAGACGTTTGCATTTTTTGCAGTGTGATACAGTCTAATGATCACAATGCTATTTACTTCTTGAATCCAGCACACCGCTGCACAATATTTCATCCACGATGTACGTTTGTAAAAAATGTTCTGTTCTGGTTAAATATTCTTTCTTTTTTTTCTTTTGGTTTGTCCTCAGAGCCCCACATTGCTGAATGGCCGCTGCAGGAATGACAAGGACTGTGAGGAGAGACAGGCTGTAGTTGCTGGTAATGGTACGACAGAAACATTAAGTCGATCAGTTTAGTGCCATTCTGAAATATTATCTGGGTCTAAATCCAACAAGAAATGATTGTTTTTCAGTGTGAGGGTATGTTATATAAATATAATATATATATATATATATATTATATTATATATATATATATATTATATTATATTATATATAATATATATATATATATATATATATATATATATATATATATTATATATAATATATATATATATATATATATTATATATATATATTATATTATATTATATATAATATATATATATATATATTATATTATATATAATATATATATACAGATAAATTAAGGATAAGGAATATTCCGATTCATTCCTGTAATAAAATGGATGATGTCATTCTGTCTCATTTTGCTGATTTTCAGGAATTATGAGCGGCCGATGTTTGAGAAAAGATGAAAACTCCACTAGTAGCTGTGAAATCTTTGGCTGGTGTCCCGTCGAAAAAAAATTCAAACCACAGTAAGGAGCAACACAGTCACATGGAAACTATGACAGATATTTAAAACATGCCACAATACATCTTATAATAACTACACATCTGAGATGTCTTACATAACAGACAAACGGATGGACAAACAAACATGGGTGATCACACAAGCTCAACTCTGTGGTAATAAAGTAAAGTTAGAGTTTAAGTTACTGATAATTCTTATCCTATTCTTATGGATTTGATCCTTGGATTTGGTCACGAGAGTTCAGATAAACACTGAATGAATTAAATTCAATTAATTATTTTAAAATTAAATAAGTAAATAAATAAACGAAAGAATGAACGAACGAAAAAATAAATGTAATGAATGAACTAATAAATAAACTAATAAATAAATGAACGCAAGACCAAACAAATAAATAAATATGATGATTAAACTAATAAATCAATCAATCAATAAATGAATGAACGAAAGAACAAATAAATATAACGAGTAAACAAATCAATAAACCAATAAATAAACCAATAAATAAATAATCGAATAAATAAATGAACAAAAGAACGAATAATTCTAATGAATAAACAAACAAACAAACAAATATAATGAATAAACTAATAAACAGACAATCAAATAAACAAATAAATAAACTTTTATTTTTATTTTTTACAGAGGGCCTTTGCTAAAAAATGCTGAGAACTTCACCATCTACATCAAGAATTTCATCCAGTTTTCCAAATTCTCATTCTCAAAGTAAGTCGTCTTCCTCTGTGTTCAACACACACCATAACTTTGCACTGCTTGGCAAACTGAAAACAGTTGTGTAGAGCAGATGATGCACACTCACATTTCCTGTGCTCTGCTGTTCCTCTGAGGTCTAACGTTCTTGAAACCACGGATAAATCCTATCTGAAGAGATGCCGATACGATCAGGAGCTCCACCCTTACTGCCCCATCTTTCGCCTGGGAGACATCACCAGACGAGCCGGATACGACTTCAAGGACATGGACACATTTGTTAGTATGAGGCTTTTCTACTTTTATATTTCATTTGATGATCATTTCTCTCTGAAAAGTGCGCTTTAATGATAATGTACAGAGATTCTGTTTGATTCTATGTGGATGAATAATCTCAGACAACAAGCTTTAACTGATTTTTACAAGTGATGCACAATCCAGCCCACCGGTACAGATGCTGACCTCATGAAGCAGATCAGATATCTGCAGTCCGACCTGAAAATTAGTACTCTATTTATTTATTAACACATGTTTAGCATATTTTTATACAATATGAGATTATATGTAACTTTGAGTAAACACTAAAGCCGATTACACAAAAAAAGTCAGATCGATGTGGTTAATTTTAGTTTCAACGTTCCTGTATACACGTCTAAATGAAGGTGTGAGCTCTATTATATATCTATATCTATATTATGATATACATGTTTCAGGGTGGCTCCATTGGCATTATGATAGAGTGGGACTGTGACCTTGACAAAGGCTCCTCTAACTGCCATCCACAGTACCACTTCACTCGCCTGGACGTCGGCATCTCCAACAACAGCATCGCTTCAGGATTTAACTTCAGGTGAGTCTGAATATTTGTGGCTCTGCTGCACAGATAAATGTCTGTCATTCTCAAGTTCAACAATATAATTCTCTTTATTTTCAATTAAAAATACTTAAAGATTTTTTTTTTGTACTGTCATGCTTCCTTTTGCCCTTTTGCCCCAACAGACACGCTCGGTATTACACTAATGCTGCTGGTGAGCGCTATAGATCTCTATTCAAAGTCTATGGTATCCGATTTACTGTCTTGGTGCATGGAAAGGTAAGGAAAATGTGTTTTACAAGGGTGGTTGCATGAAAAACTGTCCACTCTTCCAAAGCTTTATGACATGATTTAAGTGATGAATCTAATGACATGTTAATTTGTTATTTTTAATATAAGACAAGACATAATCCTTAATTTTATGCATTTAAGGTGATTTTTGTGACTATTTCTTGTTTTGTATTTTCGCTGTTATTCAGGCAGGAAAGTTCTGCATCATCCCAACAGCAATCAATGTTGCTTCAGGAGTAGCTTTGATGGGCGCTGTAAGTACCAGTGACATTATTTATATTCTTTCATTCTGCCATTTGTTTTCTACATTACCGATGAAGTCATCATTTAACAGGGAGTTTTCATCTGCGACATGATCCTTCTCTACTTAATGAAAAAGAGCGACTCTTATCGAGAGAGGAAGTTTGAAGGATGCAGGTATATGAAAAGCAGCACAGCACATTCTAATATGACACATGGCTAATATGCGTCTAATTTTCTGTAATGTTTGCACCACAATCTGTGTCTTTTCCACAGAAGTAAACACAAATCAACATCCAAAGACAACAGTGGTGACGACAGTAAGGAGGAGCAGAATGTGGCGACTTAAGTCTTTTAAGATTTTGTAACATCTTTGCTGATTTCAATGCAACGACTAATGTAAAACGACAAAAATGACACGTAGCACAGTATAACTCTTGTAAGACGAAAAGTCGTCTTAAAGGGCCAGTGTGACGGATTTAAGGGTAAAAATCAAACCAAACCTCTGAAGAGGCCTCCGTACTGAAGAGTGAGACGAGGGGTGTACAGTTGGTTGCAAACTAAATACTAAATACTTAATAAAAGCTGTATTTTTTTTTATTTTTTATAAGTTAAATACAATAATTGAAAAAAATGTTATTTCATTGACTACCACTTTTAGCCATAAAATTAATGTTTTTATACCGACAGTACAAAATGTGGATGAAGATGCAACAGCTATTAATTTATGGAGGCTTTTTAAAAAGCTTGTGTCATATTGAAAATCAGCAAAACATCAATATTAAAGATTTTTATTTATGTCAGTCCGGTCATATGAATTTGACCACTCCCTTTTTTCATTTACGTTTGAGAGCTGAAGAAGAGTCTGCATTAAAATCTAGTCTAAAAAAAAAAGAAGCTGTTTTAACTAAAATTCAACTGAGCATATTTTTTAAAGGAAATACCTTCTTTATGGTCGTTAAGACGTGCTGCAGCGAGGTCATACTTCTCATTGCTGATTGGATAAAAGGTTCTTTTTGTGTCACAGTTGGTACGTCGCCTTAAAGATGGACGGTGACTCCGCCGACTATTGCAGAGTTTACTTTGACAACACAATGTGCAGAAATGCTGTATATACTTCATTTAAACATGGCTGTTTAGAGCTAATGTGGACACAGAGGCCTCACACAGGGGCTCAGTGTTTATGCTACCTATCACCATCGTGGCTCTTCACCTTCCTCTGAGAGGAAGACTCATTCATGGCACAAATGTTGACTCCTTGGCTACGGCCTCGATTTTACCACTACATTTGCAAAGACTGTAAAGCATTTGTCTCTTCAGAGAAGTCATTCAGAACCAGAACCAGAACCAGGATCAGAACCAGATAGAAAACTAGACAATAAGATAAAAAATATCCAGGACTACTTTGTGCTCTTAATCCATGTATATGTACAGAATACTCTGTTTTAATCTGAGTATATGTACATTATAAAGAGTGTGCAGGGTTTCATTTAAAGTGACAGTGCAGGATGGTTTGTATACATTCTAGGGTTACTGACTGTTATGTGGGAAGGAACTCTTCTTCTGTGGTTGTTTTGGCGTGCAGTGCTCTGTAGCGCCCACCCCCGCTCGAGAAGTTGGAACATGGGCTGCAGTGACGTCACCTGCCCTTTGTCAGGTTCTGTATTACACATGTATGAGTCCTGAATAGAGGGCAGGTTGGCACTGATTGTTTCCTGTGTTTGTAAGTCACGTTTAAATAAAGATTTTAGTAAGAAACATGATGATGTACTACATGTACTGTACTTTACTGTTTTTATAGTTGTACTTAAACACAAGAAGTGTTTCACTTTGTGAAGCACGTCTGAAGCTGATGTAACGAAGCTCATGCTGGACTTAATGTGAAAAATAAACAACCTGAAGCCTCAGGCTGGTGACACATGATCACCATCACTTCTCGTCTGACAGCTTGTTTGTTCCTTTTTCGTATTCGAAAATTCTTTTTACGGGAAACAAACTGTGAAGACAAGTAAAACTTGTTCTTTGATGAATATTTCCTGTACAGAAGAAGGTGAATGTCACAAAGTAAACACCCCTCTGTTGTCACATAGCATGTAGCCTGACTTTGTCATTTTATTTCCTCAAGTAATATAATGACATTTAATAAAACTTGGTACCTTTTGTTGTTGGTTAACTGGTCCCTCCAATACATTGGAAGTGAATGTGAGTCTTTTATGGGATAAGAACATTAGAAAAATAGCAGTCTTTTAAAATGACACAGCACAGAGTGACAGATTCACTTATATTCACTTTAATACAAGAACGCAAAATCTAAAACTCTATTTGTTTTTAAAATTTAACTATTTGTGATTTATCTTTTTCTTCATAAACACACAACTGTAAATAAAAAACATGGTTGAATTAAGAAATAATCATGCACCAATGAGCATTTCACCATTGGTGCCTATAGATGTCACTAAAGTACAACTTCATCCTGTCATCAGCCTTTGGAATATTTCACAGCTGCATAAATCAGCAGGTCAACATGTTGTTACATATTAAACTCATATTAAACTCATCTTTACTCATGATCTCCAGGAGGGCTATTGGAGCATATGGTTTATATATATTTAGATAATAAGTGTGTGATGTCATTTGTCCTATTTGACCCTTAATGAATGCACAAACTACAGAAATATAATGGAGGACGTGAAACAGCTTTAGCTTTCTTTTATTAAATTTACAACATCGGCATCTTAGACAAGATGAGTGTTGATCAAATTCTACTCAGTATCTGTCAACAGCTTCCATCATTGATTAAATAGGATTAAAACACCCGTTAAGGAAAAGTTAGGACCCTGTAAATAAACATGAATTTAATCCTTTTTGATCTATTTTAAAAGAAAAAAACAACAGCGAGATATTTAACGTTCAACCTGATAAACTTAATTAATTCTGTTTCGATTTTGATTCTTCACACACCTGTCAGGTTCCATCATGACTCATGCATCTAACCCCGCCCTCATGTTCTTGTTGTTTTTAAACCGTCTCCATGCAGTCTGAGTGCTACATTCAGGCCCAGGAGCTGCAAAAGACTGCAAATGAAAATGTGTGACGTATTTTGAAACACACAAAAAAAACTGAGACTTTCGACAGTTGAGCAACTTAAGTCGGATATCGAGCAAGAACGGGAAAGAATTTCACTTTCAAACAATTTGTGTCGTCAGTTCCCAAACTCTTCTTAAAAGAAACGGTGATGTAACCCCCCCCCGTCCTTTAGGAACATGTTGCAAGCATCACATTCAGAATGAGGGTAACTTTACACAATGATCAGCTCATCATCAGGCTCTGATGAAGACTCATAACATCCCATACATTTTGAATGCTGTCTGTTGCAGCAGGGAAGCATCTGGACAGGAATTTTATTTGTGATGGACCCTCCTGTGTGTCTCCTTCGTCTAAAATGCCCCTTAAAGCATCTATAACTGCTGTGCCTGGATTTGAACGTGATGATTGGATGTTTGTAGATACTCCTACTTTAAAAATGATACCAAACTCAGGCTCTGCAGTTTATTTGCTGTGCGACTGTAATGCAGGGTACAAACAAAAGTACTGCAAAAAGCACTGGGAAGTTCTCTTACTGGAAGGGTGTGCCAGGAAAAACAAAAATGAATTCGACATTCTCTTAACATGGCTCATTGTTTGGTGGATCTAATGTTGTTACTGTAAAATCAGGACTTACTGGTATGTCAAACACGAGGAAGTACCAGACTCTGATCTGGTTTGGTATGTGGTTTTTGTGACTATATAAGTGCCTATCTGCGAAGGTTTGTCCACAAACCATCTGCCAACATGAAGGTCCTGCTTCTCACAGTCCTGCTGCTGCTGTGCAGCACTCAAGGTGAGCGAACGTTGGTTTATATTCATTAGGTGATACTATTTTCACTAAAGCAATCAAAAATGAGGATAAAAATACTTTCACAAGAATCTATGAAACGGAATCATGTGATGCTTGTCAGCAGGGGAAACGTCTGCTGTCGAATTCTAGTCTAATATTGTATTAATTGAGATCTAATTTTGATGGATATCGTCCTCTCATCAGTGCTGACACTCACATGCTACTCCTGTACCGATATGAGTGACATCTGTGACACGGAGACTCTTTGCTGGGGTTCAGCTACACACTGCATGATTGCTGTGGCAGGTACGAAACGTCTACATCGACAAATATTTTGTCAGAAGCCAAAGAGAGAGAGAGAGGAGCAGCTTTCTCATTTCGTATCGTTTTGTTTGTTTTTCAGCGAATGGGGAAATTTCTCGAAGTTGTGCGACCAACTGCGTTGAGGATGTAAGCGTGACATGCTGTGAAGAGGACTTGTGCAATAAATGAGCAAAACAGCATTCACTTCTACTTCCTGTTTAATCACAGTAGCATGAAAAAAACATCATTATATAACATGTTAATGTGACTATCCGGTCTTTGATTGGCCCCATTTTATTTATTTCAATGGATTCTACAAATCATTTATCATCATCATCTCAAAGCCTTTTTTAAAACTGCATAACAGAGAAATATTTTTCTTTTCTTCTTTTCTTCTGGAGGGGCATGGCTTATGAATAATAACAATATCTGAAGTTTCTGTGTTACTACAAAACATTTTTGCTTTTTCGCAACTAAAAATGTGTAAAAAGACACATGAAATGCCCTTAAAAGTGTTGTGCTATTTATATGTCATCCCATGAGATCACACCCACACACACACACCCACACACACTTTAATCCCTTCCTGGTGTCACTTACTGGGTCACTCCAACAGCCCAACTGCTGCTGTATGTGTGTTGCTGTCTGTCACTGCTGCAAGGTGAAGTTTTGGTCAGTGAAAAAAAAAAAAGAAAAAAGAATAAATTCTTTATTCAAACAAAATCCAAATAGTTTCAGTGGTCTTTTTGTTAAGAGGTGACTCTATGCCCATGTGGGCCTCATGTTAGTGGGATCCCTGTGCTGATTTCCTTTACCTGTATCTGCTCTAATCTGAACGCGTCCGTCCTCCCAAACAACAGGCTTCCTCATGAGTCATATGCTTCACCATCAACCAACATCTTCATACTTGTGCGACAGCTCATGGTATTCAAACCGGAATGGACACGACATTTTGTTCTGACAGGACAGCAGCTGATCTGCATCGCTGTTATCATCTTGCAGATGTCGACAGTGTTCAGTGTGTGCATAGGTGCAAAAAGCCACAGGGATACCAATCTGACTGTTGTCATGCCACAAATCACATATGTATCAAATACCTCATATGAAACCAGTTTTTATGCCGTTTTTGTTTACAACAAACTACACTGGGTGACTTTGAATGAGGCCAGCAGCCAGTTCCCTATAATAACATTTATTCATCCAGAGGTAAATTAAAATGGTTCATAATTTATTATAGGCTTATGATCCGATCCATTAATGACAGACATTTGGAGCAGTGGGTCTCAGAATTCATGATTTAGTTCCTTATAAGTGCAGGTTTGTCAACCCAGGTGGCTCAAAGAGGCCAAGATGGTTTCACATTAATCTTGTTTCTCGTCTGCTTAAATGAGCTAAATAGACAGAAAGTGAAAATGCATGTTTAACTGATATGAAAACAAACATCCCGCTGGTGTCCGTCACGTTTGCACTTCACTTGATGCCGAAAGGATGTTAGATCTTCAATTTAACTTCGCCTTACAGACAAATTTGATCTGATTAAAAGCACAAACGGACAAAGTTCAGCTATGAGACGAACACAAAGCTGACACGTACACCTTGCAGCATTCCTACACCTTAACTGTCAGGCATGCACAGAACCAGGCAGCCAGTCCAAACACCGTGGAGCACGTCTCATTCAGAGGCTGAGAGCCAGAATCGGTGCACAATTTAATATTGAACACAGAGGAAGTATGCAGACCAACAATGGGTTATTTTAAAGAGACTCTGGAAAGAGCTGAAGTCAACAGTAAATGATTATTTGGTGATATTTCTATGACTATTAAAACTCCATATAGGACTTTAAAATGTGTTACCTGTTGCTTAAATGACATCAGTATATTGCCAACATCATAGACCATCATAGCAAATCATACTGTCAGCATGAAAATATAGGTCAGAAGTGTTAATCTGTCCAGCTGCTTCTTCTTTACATTAGAGCAGCTCAGACTGTGGCTGATTGGTGGATTAATAGACCACAGCCTTTATACTAAATGTGTTACTGGTTAACACACACACACACACACACACACACACACACACACACACACACACACACACACACACACACACACACACACACACACACACACACACACACACACACACACACACACACACACACACTGTACAAGGGATTTGTCCAAATACTGTACTTCATGTTGACAAAAATGACTTCTAGCAAAAAATGTCTTTCCATGAAAAATAAAATCACTATTCAAGAATATTTGTTTCTTGCATCATCACTTCCACCAGTCTGAAAATGTCAGAGTTTTCCATCACATAGAGGAAATATTGTGATTCTGAAGAAGCCAGTATAGAAACCGCATGTAGAGCATGAAGGAAAACACAACACTCATAGCTGCCCTCACAGAGAAGAGCTGTGGTCGAGCTGTGGCTTTGTTTCAATGCCTAAATGATGACATCATTATCTTAAATGAAGCTCCAGTCATTTCCTTGGTAGTGGATTTTTTTTCTTTTCTTTAACATACCAACAAACCACTTGCCGTCATTTCTGGCACTCCTGCAACTGGAGGAGTGTCATCCTCAAACCAGTCCCTCAACAACAACATATAACATACAACATATAAATATATATAAATACATATAAATATATATATATATATATATATATATAAATATATATAAATATATTTATAAATATATATATATAAATACATATAAATACATATAAATAAATATAAATATATTTATAAATATATATATAAATACATATAAATACATATAAATATATATAAATATATTTATAAATATATATATATATTTATAAATATATATATATAAATATAATGACATCATGCTGACACTCTTTACACCTTTTCATCACCTCACAACCGGAATGATATTTTAAGATGGATGATGAAGAGTTTGACTGCAACACAGCATGTCGTGATCCATAGAGGAGGCGACGGTGGACAGAACATTTAACTGAGAGTCACCATAACTACCTGTGGCCAGGAAGTATAATGTCTTCAGCAGCGTTTGTTTGTCTGTTATCAGGATTACACTAAAACTACTTGACGGATTTTCATGAAACTTGGTTGAAGAGTGGAGCCAAATGTGCCAAAAATGGAGCCCCTGAATTTTTGGATGAGATAAAGATAAGATAAAGAGATGGATCCATGGCTTTATTTATCACTTACTTTTTTACTAAAAAACAACCCTGACAGCAGCCATGCTGATGGTGCACATATCTTGTTGGGACTGTTGGTCCTTGGTGGAGGAATGCGAACCTTAACCCTTCTTATCAAGAATGTGATTGGATCATTCATAAAACATTATTAAAACTAAAGTACTGGTACTGTTACTTTTTCATGAGGAACACGTTTAATTCTCCTAAACTGATTTGACAGACATAGTCAGTGATTAATAGTAATTAAATATGTTTTAGTTTTACTGGATGTAAAAAAACACACAAGCTGATAATTTGAACGAGGGGGTTAAGACCCCAGGTTGAGAACCACTGTATATTTGTAGTACTTGTGTTGAAATACTGAGACACTTTTTGTAATAGTAATTGTGAAATATTTTTGAGACACTTTACTATTTAAAAAAAAAAAAAAAATTTCCCCTCCTCCTGCTGTGTTTTTTGTACACTGTGCTGCTGCAATACTGTAAATTTCCCCACTGTGGGACTAATAAAGGGATATCTTATCTTATCTTATATATAGTAGTAGTAAAAACTGTATAATAGTATATAAAGTAGATAAAACTTCTTCCACCAGCTGCCACAGTAAAAATACTGCTTACACATACAGGAGTATTACCAATATAAATATTCCATCAACAACAAGATACTGATAATGACAAAGATGCTCAGACGAAGCCTTTTTAAAAATCTTTGGTCACAAAGCCTCTCAATGTTTCGTTGGACAATCTCACGTCTGTTTTGTTTTCCCTACATGCATCAGTGCTACCTGTATTACGTGTGATTACGGAATTATAATATTTGAATTTTCTTATTTTGTACTCCCTGAACTCTGAACTATTTCACCTAAAGGCCTCTTCTTCAGGTAAGACTCATTTCAATCAAAAGAAGAAGAGCAGATACAGATGACAACAGATAACAAGGCCCAACAGTCGCCTTTCATTCAATCAAGCCTGATCCAAAATCAATGCATTTCACTAATAATAATTGAGTCTTTTTTTTTAGTTGCTCTACTTTAATTTAAAGGATATATTAGGCAAATGTTTTCTTCACCACTGAGTATAGTTTTTGTTTAAAAAAAAAAAAGCAAAGCTTCTGGACAAATCTTCTCTTCAAAATCAAAGTTTCCAAACAAAGACTCGTCCTGCTGCACTGATGATGGGCTCGTTGTCAGAGAGCGTGTCCTGCTTCAGCTGGGAGAGTAATGGTGGTCCATCTATTGGATTAGTGGAGGGATTTCACTGTGGCATTAATCTGCAGGCCAGGCTCACACTGAGCTGTTGTGTCTCTCAGTCTCTGGCCGTCACTCAGCTGTTTCACCCCCATCAGACGCCGCGACACAAACGGGACACCTGACGGGACACCTGACGGGACACCTGACGGGACACCTGACAGCCAACATGAACCTGTTCTGCTTCTCACTGGTAAGAACACACTTTAAATTTCTGCATGTGCTGAGCTACAGTATAGCAGCATGTAAGAAGCTGAGGGAAAGAGAACCGTGACCCACATGTGAGCTTGGCCACAAGCAGTACTTAAAAATATCTCCAGATCAGAACATGTTGTGTCAGTTTTGGGGGGAATTTCTTACAAGGTTGTCATCACAAAGTGTCAGCTACACATCAGATATACATGATCACAGTTTGACTCAGTGTTTGCAGTCTGTTATTAATCCTCTGGCTGTTTAATCATATAGAAATAAACTCTGATAACATCTCAACTGCCACCAAAATGTAAAAGATCATCTGCTTTATTTGGGTTTTCATTGGTTTTCCACCAAATTATGGTCCCTCAGATGCTGCTGCAGCTGTGGCAGAAGGGCGTTTATGCAGAGACTCATCTTTAGACAGATGTTGGGGATGTTCACCAATAATCACGGATTCATTATTAACCGGAGCAAACAGAGGATTGAACTGTGGTTGTTATTTCAACACCACATGCACAGCGACTTCTTGTGTGAACACACACTCATTCATAAGGCATTAAAAACACAGGAGTGAATGATACTGATACTGACACACAAAGGGAGGTTTTATAGAGGAAAATGCATGTTTTCAGCCAAGATTACAGCCACAAGTCAAAATATTCTAACTATAAAAAGGATTAAATTAAGGGAAATAGAACCAAAATATCTGCTACGCGCAAATAATCTACAGGGAAGTTGGCAGATAGTTCAAAAGATCCAACACACAGAATTTCTGTATATTGGATCTTTCAGTTTCTATAAATTCAAAGAATGAGGATCCATAATGACACGTTATGAAACTTCAAACCTTAAAAAGCTGATCCTATAAATACACAATCATTGCAAACTACAACTCATTTCCTTTTTGTCTGACCAGTCCACAGATGTCAGCGTTTAGATAAGAAGAGAGGAAATAAGTTGTTCGTTCCTAGAAGGAATCCAAACAAGCCAAACACATTTTAATCCTCGATGAAAGCGGTTGTGAGGAATTTCAATCCTCTCATACATCCATGTTTGACAAGCAAATTTAGAAGAGCTTGAGATCAGCATTAGCAGCAGAACCCTGCAGTCATATCCCATAATAACTGACTGGGAGGCACAAACATTAATGTGAGCCGTCTGTGAGGTTTTCTCCGTTTGAAGGTTTGGAAACAACCATGCTTATACTTTAAATTTTACATGAGTGGATGCTTGATATTTGCACTGCGACACGACTGCTCATCAGACGTAATCCAGCAGGATAAATGAAATCCATTCATAAATTGCGCCTGCTGCCAAAATTCAACTCTAACAGCTGTGTGTGTGTGTGTGTGTGTGTGTTTGTCTGTTTGCATCAGGAGGGGTCTATGGACAGCCTGTACGAGGCGGTGCAGAGCTCCAGTGACGCTCCACCACCTCCCATCCCCAGCCGCTCCTCCAGCCGCTCATGCAGCCGTTCCTGCAGCCGCTCCTGCAGCCCAGCGACCCTGCTGGATGACAACGCCAGGTGGCAAGGTTCTGGAAGATCTATTTCTATGGTGAGAGGGATGCAAACTGTGCAAACCGTTTGCACGGATTGTGATTGGTGGAGCCATGTGAGCAACAGAGAGTTTATGAGGTCACTTCTCAGAGGAATTGGAACTTTTGGACTCCTGCCCACCAGATTGTTCCTATAAATCAAAGCTGATTATGAAATGATGACTGGAGCCAGTCGACAGCTGTCTCCTGAATGCAGACAAGCCTGTCATATCAATTAAATTTCACTAGTGAGTAGAAAACTATTTGTATGTGATGGAAAACATCCGACTGTGTTTTCTTTCAGGAGATGCCTCAGATGCAGGGAACCAACTATCATAAAAAGAAAAGAAGGTGAGCTCACCAGAGAATCAGACCCAGACATGCAAACATGCTAAGATCCACCAAATCACATTAGTTATTATCAAACAGATTAATCAGACGCCGAGATTTTATTGAAAACATTCCGAGAATGCAGGCGTCTTTGTGTCTCTGCTACCTCCTGGTGTTTGTTTTGTTAGATGTGCGTGCAAACTGCACAGACAATCTGCCATGCAAGTGAAAGGGTTTTCCCATAGAGTAATAATATGGCTTGAAAGGCTCCCAGTTTATTTTCACTGAGGGTTAATACTGTAAATCCTTCCTGCAGCAGAGCAGACGGGCTCTTTAGCATGCCCCCCCCCATCCTCGTCTTTAGTTTATTTGCTCTGACTAAATGCTGCAGTTTAAGAAAAAGGCACTGACAGCCAATAAGACACAATAAAAAAAAAAGAAAAGCTTTATGTGTTTTGATTGGTAGTGAATGTGAAGCAGGGCCCTGTGGACTGTTGGGCCAGCTGAAGGCAGATTATGGCTATGGGCTAGCTGGACTAAGAGGATTCAAAACCCTCCTACTTAGAGTCGTCAGTCTCCTCAATACCTTTACCCCCCCCCCCCCCCCCCCGCTTCACTTTGAAAGAAACACAAGGCAGTTTTATAGACAGCAGATCATTATCTCAGAATAAGACGTCAGCTTTTACCCTCATGTTCTGCCAGAAGTCTTCTTATACATTAAATAACTGTACATTAGCTGCTGTGGTTCGTCAGACTATGGGATGGGGCTTGAAAACAAACTCAAACTCTAATTGAAGAAAGGTGCAAAATTATTTCCTTTTTGAAATTTTTTTTAAATTTCAGAACACATATCTCCAAATCAGCATCAGATCATGAAGCGATTGGTGAGTACAAATAATTTTATCTGACTTTTGCTCATGTTGGATTAGTTTAAAGACTTGTATAGGTTTAAAGGCCGACCTGTCTTTCTACCTAACATACCTGGTGCTCTGCCCAGGCCTCAGGGCGCATGACTGGAGTCTCTGGAGCAATGCTTTTTAAATTATTTTTATTTTTTTTAATGCATTATGATAATGCTAAGTGTTTTCTCTGATGTGAATGTGACTTGTCATGTTACAGCTATGTAAGAGTTAACCCCCCAAATGCTTTGAGGGACTGGCTTGGGAGGGAGGCCTGTATAAGGGGGTAGTACGGTGTATTTTTTCAGACTGCTTTCAAACTTAAGCTTGATGTTGCTGGTTTCTCCAATGTTTCCACAAACAGCTTTAAGACAAGAGACGCTGAAAACAATCAGCTCAGACGTTGCTCCATTCTTTCATCTGTTATCATGAACCCTCAGGGAGACTAAAAGAAAAAATAATTAACCTTTCTGGAAAGCTCCTCAGAAAATATTATCGTCCATAACTTAGATTAAAACCTCCAGTGAACCTACAACCACCTGTCTGCCACTCAGACGATCACTTCACTCAGTCTGATGTGTCCCTCTGACCTCCATTCATCCCGACTTTTCACATCAAATCCTCAATGTTTGTTATTCGTCTCCCTTCAGATAACCCCGGCTGTAATTCTGCAGCGTGGCAGCCCGCCAAGAGCCAAGAAGATTTAGTCCACATCACCAACAATCACAATGAAGGTAAATAGGAAATAAATAGGTTAAGCTCATCTACGTATATGCCAACATTCATTTGGACTCTCGGCATGACGTCTAAAGATGCGGGCGGGCTTTCCAACCAATTCACCACCAAAATTGCTCTGCAAACTGTTGAGTATGAAATGTTACACAGGCCTGATGTTAAACACAAAGCATGGGTCGGCTTTTTCTCAACACTGTGACTGACAGAGCTGTTAACTGGTTCGGATACTCTGTGAACCTGTCATTTAATCCTGAAGAGTAATGAAATACGTGAATAAATCTGCCTCTTGAGTAACCTTTTGTTTCTTGGTTTTGGCTTTTCTTTCCAGTGTTTCACTAATCCGATGACGTGTTCAGTATATGTGATATCTTGTGTCCCTGCAGAGATGAGGAAGACTAAACACAGAACAGAAACCAAAGAAGGGAGAGGAGCTCATCATTCTGGCACGAAGAAAAAGGAGAAACCCTCAAGCCAGGTCAGAATAAAAAGCTTCCTGTAGTCTTGTTAGACAGCTTCACTTATTAAGAATGTGTTTTCATATGAAAATGTTGAAATGATGCAAAATTAATGCAAATGGTACATGCTACACTTAAAGTGAAATATTTTCAATGCTTTAGATGAACCTGTTTTTGAGATACGTGTCAAAACACTTTCCTTTAATATCTCTCCAACACTGATATTAATACAGCACATAAAAAAAACACTGATAATCACATATTAATGCATCTTTACTAGACCACAACCAATTAATCTCTGGACCACATGGCAGAAAGAGATTCGCAAAGAAGAGAAGGGCTGTCTGTGTGTCTGTATGGGGTTTAGGAGTGGGCCGGGTTTAGGAGTGGGCCGGGTTTAGAGGCCTCATGCCAGGTCAGAGCCCACTCAGACTAATGGGCATCATGGTGAGAAGCAAACAGAATGGAGTTTGACAGCCTCATAACATGGCTGTGCTGCTAAAAGCACCAGTGACCCAAATGGGATTTGGTAGAAGATATTGTGTCCTTTAAAAAAAGAAAGAAAAAAAAATCACCAAAAACACAACCAGGCTATCGACGATGTGAGGAACAGCAGTGCTTTCGGCTAAATGCTAACAGCAGCATGCTAACATGCTAAGATGCAGATGTTAAGCAGCCTATGTACAGACCATAGTAGTTGAGTGTGTTAGCCTAATAAAATTAGCTCTAAACACAAATGCTGCCTTCATGGCACATCGGAAATAGTAAAAATACAAGCTCAGACTCGGGCAAAATGATTTGAACTCATGGTTGTTTTGGATTTTTTTCCCTTCTTTTTTTTTTGCTCAGAAACTCGTACCTGAATTCGGTGCCCTGATTTGCCCTGATCTTTTTTGTTGTCATTATCATGGCGTCCTCCATTGTAACTGGTGATAGTAATATTACAAATGCTATTTAATTGATTTTAACAAGTCATTTACTATTGTGTTTGATATTTTTGCATCCTTAATGTATTAGTGAAGCTGCCAGCGTTACGGTTTTTACAAAGACTTCTATAATAATTGCTATTAGCCCACAAGTCTACTCAGGCTTTATTGATATTAACACGTCTGACTATAGATACGACCAATCATCAGGGAATCCATATTGTTTTCTGAGTTGATCATATGAACGCATGTTTTTAAGAGGTCGGAAATTCCCGGGATTACACAGTTTACCATCGTCTTGAACACAGCAAAACTATACAGCTAATGGGATTTCTATTAGTTTAACAGGTATTTGATCAAAAACCAACTGGACAAATAAATATTTTGACTTGATGATGGCATAGAATGAAAACTGACATAATCACCAAAAAAAAAATCAGTTCCAAATGCCATTGCACTCATCCCATATTTGTTGGCTATTTTACTAAAAAAAAAGAAGAAAAAAAAGAAGATTTTTAAAAAACAACTTTAATTTACATACTTTTGTCCACTCTGTTTCTGCATCTATAACGTCAAATTTGGCCTGTGTAACAAAATGTTCGCAGAGTTTCCAAGTTGTTGTTCCGAGTTGGCGTTCACAAGAATTTTCCCAGTGGGAACCAATTCTTCCGATTAGTCTGACACTACATAAATGCGCCATTAACCTCATGGTGGCGAGTCTGAGGTTCACTACAGCAGAATTCATGTGGACCATGAATGTTTGTACAAACTTTAGCGTGGCTAAAACTGAGTGGTATTAAATGAGAGTGTGTGTCATGTATCTTGTGTTGCATCTTTCCAGAGTCATGCCAGTGCTGCGGCGACAGAGTCTAAACCTGCTGTCAAAAGAAGCCAAAAGCCCGGAAAGAAAGCAGCTGGAAAAAGTGGGAAAGAGGGGTCAAAGAAAAGTCACACCTCCACAGGTGAGAAATCATTCCACAACAGCAGCATGATAAGAATAATGTCCCTACATTCATCTGTCTGATTAATGACCCAGCATTAGACTCATGCTTACTGTTGCTGGAGGGTCAGGCAGCATTTATGAACATGAAGCAACTCCAGTTTTTGGATGAATTCTGAATTCTGCTTGTGTCTGTGGTCTCCCTACAGTACAGGTGCACTGAAGGCCGCTTTATTGCAAACAAACTGTGGTTAAAGTTAAAACACCACATAGGAGGCTACAAAGGGAAAAAGTTGACACTGCATGAACTGTGACTAATATATTTGGCAATCTTCATATCATCCTACCTGCTCTCTGCTGCAGCTTTGACGTTTAACGCGTCTAACTCCTTCAGCTGCAAGTCATTTCCAGAGCAAAATGTCTCATTACTGTCTTTGTTATTGGTCTGGTGCAGGGGCGGATCCAGGGGCGGGGCCAGAGGGGCACTGGCCCCAGCTGAAATCTGATTGGCCTCTGTCAACTTGAATAGTTGACTGTGTCAAGTGTTGTGCATGCTGTAATATAGTATAGAAGTATTTTCTTTAATGTAAAAATTAAAAAAATGTTTTTTAATGTATTACATAATTGGAAACAAGTGTCTTATGTTTTATAGTTATTTATGCATCCTAGTTTAAAATTCAATAATTGCTAAACTTTTTTGATGAACACAATGTGCTTGAAAAAGGCACAATTTGCATAATATGTTCAAGTATGTGTGTCTTTACTAAAAGCTATGGAGCCAACAGCAAACAATGGATGACTGGTGAAATATTCTGTGTATACATCTTACTGAATAAGGAAAAGTGCATGAATGTTGGACATATAGTTGGCCCCTCTGTAAAAACATGTGGCCCCTCATTGGCCTTTCTGCCGTAATCAGCAATATAGCTGCAGAAACACGTCAACATGACGCAGAGGTTGGATTGCATTTTGAAAGAGACTTCCCCACATCTCAGAAATGTCAAATATAACATTTTCACTGATATTTTCCTCCATCTTCTCTCTCAGTACACTCCCCACAAAGCACCATAAGCCCACCCCACTATCTGGATGTACCATACAGGCCAGACAGGAGACTCTACCTGGGCCAGTCTTCCACCCTCCCAGCCCAGGAGAACACGATCCCTGGCCGGTGCATAGAAACTGCCCTCCCTGGTGGAGCTACGCCCACCCACATCCACCACCAGCGCTGGAGCAACCCAGGCGACGGCAGCACTGCCTGGGGGACTGCCCTGCACACCTGCCGCAGGCCGCTCACAGAGTATCGCGTCTACTCCCACGACTTTGTCACGGCCCAAGGGAGAGAGACGGAGGGAAAACATCAGGAAGCCACGGCTCAGGATGGCAGCTTGAAACGAGACCATAAAGCCCAGGTTTCCCCAAAGGTGCCGCGATCCATCACAGATGTGGATCTGTCAGAACCAAATGTAAGTTCCTGATGTGGACGAGTGTTTTTAGATGAATCCTCAGCATTCTGAGGAGGCTCTGGATCAGAGCTGGGATGATTATGATGCTTTTACCTCATTGTAAACTTTAGAGGTGCATAATTGCAACAGCAGGTTTTACAGTACTTAAAGTGACCTTTGTGATGGTTTGTGCCCCACATGATGTTTGTTACATGATGTCCTTGAATGAGTCCCTTAATAGAACAGTTCACTCAAAAATTTAATTCAGTCATCATCTACTCACCCCCATGCTGATGGAAAGTCAGGTGAAGTTTCCGGAGCTTCACATCGAAACACTCTCCTTAGCAACTGAACAAGATGGCGTTATGTGCAGTCATGGGGGGGGATATGAATTCCCCTCCATCCCAGCTCCCAGGGATGACCAGGGCCATGGTGACTGAACAGAACTGATTTACTCTTTCCTTTATGATATCGGTGTCAGGGTTGGGATGGCCCAGAATAACAACAACAAAACACAGAAAATAAAATTCATGAAACTATCTTAACTTTCCTAAACAAACGCAGGAGAAAAAGAGGAATAAAAAAAAGGGCTTCAAACGCAGGATGTTGGTTTAGAAGACTGTTATCAATATACAGAAGAAGACGGTCACTCATCAGGTATACAGTCAGGTTGGAAGACAGGAAGAAGAAGAAGAAGAAAGCTGCTGCCATCCATTGGTGCCATTGTTAAAGGAGGCGCCATCAGTTTTCTACCCAATCAACAGCCTCCACCTGAAACACAGGGAGAACGCAGAACAGCATCACCCCAAGGTGAGGAGGGAGAGCTGCACGTAAAAACAAAAAACAACAAAGCCCCCTTTTAAGATGAAATCTTCCCTGTGTCCTCAAAGCTGAAAACGTTATTGCACACCAGGGTCCATGAGTTTAAACGTGTTGACATGCTCTGCAAGACAAGACCCACAATGTCTGCTTACCTCAGGAGTCACACGGAAAACCAAAATGTAAGGTTTGAATCTCTTTCTTCAGTGTGTGATGGAGCTTTCAGGTAGCAGGTAAACACTGAGGTTTGTGTTTAACTTCCTCCAACCTCCAGTCAGCATGGGGGTTGAGCGATGACTGCATCTTCATTTTTAGGTAAACTCCTCCTTTCAGGATTATATTTCACCACAATATGTAACAGTTGTGTTGTGACAGGTTCACAGCATCAGGCCACCTGGAGGAGAAATGTGTTTCAGTTAGTTGGTTGTTAATTTCTAAATGAATCTCTCTTCTCTCATTGGGATTCTTTCAATCAATGTCCGTTTGCTCTGATCAGCACAGCGATCCCTCTGTGCTAAGACCACACAGCAGAGCAGATTGACCTGCAGGTCAGTGCCTTTGCATGCACTCGACATCACCCAGCATAAGACCTCTGCTGATACCCAGTGAGCACGTGCAGCATGCAGCCTGCAGCCTGCAGCATGCAGCCTGCAGCCTACAGCCTGCAGCCCGAGTCACACAAAGCAGTTTGTTGAAGCTTAACATGACTTGGGAGGAAATTGTATACGATGCAAAGGATGATCCAGTGTAGAGATTACAGGATCCCCTGTGAATCCCTGTGGATCCACGGTGTCACTGGTTCTTACAGATAAAAGGTCATTTCATGGGACATGAAGCCTTTTAAGAGTAAAGCCAGAGATGGAGGTTCTTCTCTTCACTCCCTCGATGAATAAAATTAAATTTATGAGATTCTAAACATGCCATACTTGTACTACTTATAATATAATTTACTTAATCTGTAAATATGATGCTTATTTTAGAAAATCCCAATTCTGCCCTCTTCTGCACTTCTGTTGGAAAACTCTTTATAACAAATAACAGTAATTATTTTTGAACAAAGAGCAGGTGACGTTTTCACATGCTGGAACTCTTCAGATGAACAACTGCTTCTCCAGGGAGCTTCTGAAGTCATAGATCAGAAGCCTTAATCTGGATTGACAGGAGTTTATCCCTGATTGCAGGCCGTGGGATTAGGCAATGGTTCTGTTTGTAGAATCCTTTTCTTCAAACCCCCCTGCAATGTAAACACAGGGGCAAATCCCCACATGGCAACATCAGAGCAGTGACTAACCCCCATGTTTCATAAAGTTACAGGTTGCAATTTTGTCATGTTTTTAGTAGTGGTGAAAATCGATTGGATTGATTGATTAATCACGATTAATCGCAAGTTTAAAAAAAAACTTAAGAAAATACCATTATATATATATATAAATATATATATAATTAGCCAATATAAAAAAATAAAAATCTTCCGTAGACTCATCTCATTTGACACTGAAGTGTTTCTAACACATTAAATGCATTTACTTCCATATTGAGAGCAGAGATAAACCTTAAAAACATTGCGACACAGTGAAGTTGCCGCTTTCAGCTGTTCCTCTGTCATGCTTCAGAACTTCCTCAAAAGTTTTTTACCCCACATTAAGAAATGAAATAATTACTCCAGAATCACCATAACCAAGTTCCCCTTTGCTATTAAGGAACATTTAGAGGAATATTCACCTTAAATCTAATTAAAATCAACAGTTTTTGACATTTTTGAATGTTATATTTCTATTTTATCCATGAAGGTTTATGTGCATGTAGAGTAACTGAGTAATGACTCTCTCCAGTAGGTAGTTGAAGTTCTTTTTTTGGTGACACTACAGCTCAACTCTGAGAAGATCAACCCCCGTAATGAAACCCAGTAGCATGTATGACACCAGATCTTCCTCATCAGGTTATCGCACATCTTCTATAAAAAGACACCACAGTTTTAAAATGTGAATGCAGCCGTTCCTGGAAGTGTTGTCCGTGTTTTTGTCGAGCAGGACCACAAAATGCACACTTAAGCACTTGTATTTTCCCCTTTCAAAGCAAAGCTGCTGCACAATACTAATTGCCTCACATCCTGTGTGGTGTAAGGAAGTGGGGCCAGCCAGCCAGTCAGACAAGACGGCCCAAGTGTTAGTTCACACTTCACCGTCAGGAGAGTGGGCTAAAGACAGGACAGGAGCGAGGACAGAAATTTGACAATAATCTTAAAGAGGAGAAAATGTTACAGAGAGCGGCCTCCAATGTGTCAGACAAAGGGAAGAACAGCAAGCCGAAGGTAGGTGAAAATCTTACACACAGGTGTGGAGGAGGAAAGAAGATGTGCAAATATGACCTTTTATATAGTCACTTCAAAAATGATCAATGATTTCAAGGAAAAGAGACAGACAAGCAACAAAATCATAAAGAAATGTAACTGATGTTCATGTATAATACTATGGATAAACATAGAAACTTAAAATTTAAAGTAATTGTATTTTTTTTTAAGGATAAACACTAGTTTACATTCAGTGACATTTTTTCTGTACAACAGACAATGACAATAAAATATAAACAATACAATGACACAAAAAATAAAAAAACTGAAGGAGGACGACAGCTTTATAATGAAAACCCTTCAATTCTGCTGCAGTATTTGTAGACAATGGAGCAAACTGTGGGCCTGGCAGACGACGCAGCATTAAACCAGTCCTCAGAGAGGCCGTCTAGGAGCATGGGGGCTCATTTTAACAGGGATTTCCAGGGATTATTCATTTACATAATAATTTAGCTGCTCTGATGTGGAAATGATGGGGGAGATTATAATGACTTTTAGTTTTATGAAAAATTGGAAAGTGGAGAGTACACAGCCGTTATGAGGGCAAACAAACTGCTACATGATTCAACACAAGACCACAAAGTTTTACAAACCTTCATTTCAAAACTAGAAACAGACTAAATATTTACTGCATATGATACATATACATGTCTGTCCTAAACAGACACAGTAAATTCACTGGAAAGCTTCAATCATATTTCATCAGAGAGCCACAGAGTGAAGAAGCAGCAGGTTTTTTTTGTTTTTTTTTGAGTCTTGAGAAAGATGGGATTAGAACTCACAAACACAACGACATGATGTGATGTAATTCTGATCAGACAAACGGTGACAGTTGTCTCCATAACCCTTTCAATGGTTTCCACAGCGCTCCACAAGCTTCGGCAGGTTTGAGGGTCTCAGACATCACTCCCAGTCCAAACCAGAAGCAAATGGACCCAATATGGTTTGTAGATTTGATTCTTTTCATTATTTTTTTTTATAAGAAAATGTTGTAAATTATCACATGATAGCAGTGAATGGTCAATAACGCACCACATGGCCATGCAAAGTCACTGAATAGAAGCATTTGCGTTAAGGATTTGTATTAATACGTGCTGAATATATCATATATGATATTCTTTCCCACAGCTCACAGAGGAATGTGAAAGTCTGGACCAAAACAAATCAGCTGGACTGGGGAAGAAGATGAAGGCCATCTCACTGACCATGCGCAGGAAAATGTGCAAAAAACACGCCAAGTCTTTTTCTGAGGACGCAGTGAGTCACTTCCTCTTTTTTTTAAATTTCATTTACAAAGCTGCAAAGGCTGAAACTTTTTGTTCTTCATACACAGAAATTTTTTCAATCATACAGATTACAGGAAAAGTGCCCCAGTTACAGCAAACCTGTGCTGTTTTTCTCAGGTCTTATCCTTCCATCTCTCAGAAACCCACATCCTCTAATGTGACGCTGCTTTCTGGCCTTATTAAAATAATGTTTTACTGCGAAAAGTATCTACTTGTCACTTTTACTGTCAGACAGATGAGAGACAAGATGAGAGTAGCTGCCTAACTCTCACAACCTACATCCCGACCTGAAGTTTCCTTCTTGTCATTTACTTTCACATCGATTTACTTGATTAGTTTCCTGGAATTTAGCCCCGTTGGTACATTTAATTTAAGGCTGATAGAGGATTATAAGGTCTATCTTTTCTTTCTTTTTTTTCCACCCAGGTTGATGACGCAGACAAAGATCCAGAGGCGGAGACAGAGACTGGACCTCCACCCGAGAAAAACTCTGCAAACACATGCAACTCCTTAGAGAGTCTTTACAGCGGACAGAGCTCCTCCAGTAAGTATCTGCAGATTCTGCACACAGGCTTGCAGGTCAGCTGATCCATGGCTAGATGAATGAACTGTAACTGTGTGATTGCACTGGGTTGTGTTGTGGGTACAGGTGGTGTGACCAGTGAATCCAATGGTTCCAGTGGTCAGAGAGACAGTCTGAAGCTGGAGGAGGACGGCTCCTATCAGGGACAGTTCTGTGGCAGAGCTCGCGTCCACACAGACTTTGTTCCGAGCCCGTATGACACAGATTCCCTCAAACTCAAGGTAAGATAGAACTGTGCTGCTGTATGTGGTAAAAGGCTGTCTGCACGGAGACGCTGATGTAAATGATACCTTCCTTAGGTTGGCGACATCATCAACATCATCAGTAAGCCTCCGATGGGCATCTGGACAGGCATGCTAAACAACAAAGTGGGCAACTTCAAGTTCATCTATGTGGACATGTTGGTGGAGAAAGAAGAAGAGGAGGAACCCCCAAAGATCAGACAACAAAGGCTGTGCAAAAGACCTCGGCCTAAAACGCTGCTGGAGCTACTGGAGCGACTGAACCTGGAGGTGAGATCAGTTGTTCTGGTTTGGTTGCAAGTTGGAGGGTTTTCAGTTAAAAGAACAGCTCATCCCCAAAATGAAAATTCAGTCAATATCTGCTCACCTCCATGCTGATGGAAGGTCAGGTGACGAGGTATGCAGAGATGATGTTGATCTCTTCAATGCTTTTGGCTGATTTCTGGGGGGACTTGTTCCTTTAACTTTTCTTTTTAGCATTATATATGATGAGTAGCTGCTACTCTGATGCTGTAAAGGTACTTTCATTCCTCACCCACATCTATGTCGGTGTGGTGTTTTTTTCCCCCCTCGCTGTCCAATCTCTCCAATCAGAAGCCAGTTTCAGAATGTATGTATGTGTGTCGATCGCAGGAGTACGCCTCTGCCTTGCTGCTCAATGGCTACCAGACAGTGGAGGACCTGTTGCACCTGCAGGAGAAACACCTGATAGAGCTGAACGTCAAAGACCCGGAGCACCGACACAAACTTCTCGCTGCTGCAGAATGCTGCTACACAGAAGGTTAGCAAACCTGCCAGCCGATGAAAACATTGTAAGGTTACCCAGTGGAAGGCTGGTGACTCCCAGAGTTGAGGTACCTTAGAGTCAAAGTAAGAGGTCAGGGAAAGTTTCATCTGTGCATCATTTATGGTCTTTCTCAAACGCAGGACAAGTGAACATCAATCATCACGTGATGCATTACGTCATTAAATGACATCATATCACTACACCAATCTAACCGTCATTAACATTAAAGGCAAGGTGCAGCTTATTATTATAGGTCCTTACAAAATAAATCTTCACAAAAATAAACCCTATCCTATATTCTTCCCCTTCTTCAGATGAAATGTCCTCATTTGACAAGATCATGAAAACTAAATCCCATTTTAAAATATTATTACCAATTATCAACATCAGGACCTTGAAAAAGGAATTCAGCTATCATTTATTTTATTGGTTATTTTTCTGTGTTTCCTGCATGGCAACGTTTCAGACAAACCAGAAATGAGCATTAAAGTAAATCCTATAACAAGACGACTTCATATAATAACCTTCAACTTACTTTAAAGACGTTCAAAAAGCAAATGAAGCCAATGTAAAGGTCTTCATATGAAATCCTCTTTACTTTATTCTCCTAAAGCAAAGTCTACTCTTTTACGTTCAACATAAATGAATGCATTTAAGTTTATTTTTGTCACTCAGTTTTGAGATGTTAATTGATTTCTGCAGGAGAATAAAGTTTTTTTTTATTCTTTAAAAGGTAAAATATCAGCTGGAAGCTGAGACATTTGTGCCACACAGAATAGTAACACATCCTGTGTGCTGTGAGAGGCTTATCAGTGATTTCCTGTTACTCAGATTGAAAGTGATTAATGGGGCAGAAGGGGTTCCTGTAATCTGATGTCTTGAAGCAGAGGAATGATTAATGCAGATCCTGCAGGAATGAAAATAAAACGACTTTCCAGAATGAAAAGAGAATAGCATTCATTAGACATTACATGTTTTATCGTAGTTGCATGCAGGGCAAATTGAATGTGATTTTAATTTTTATGTTTGGGTGAAAACAGATGGCAGCGGCTGCAGCGTAACCCTACAAAGCCTGCTGACTCACATGAGATGCCAGTGATTTAATCAAGCAGAACTCCATTATGTTAGCGGTCTGGCAACCTTAGCATAGGGATTAGTAGCTCACATTAGTGAAGTAAGAATATTAAAGAATGGAGGAAAATTATCCCTCGTGAAAATGGAAATTAAAAGTCAAAAATAACATTTTGAAGTGTTGTATGTAAAAGAAGATTTCCTGATGCTGTTTGCTCAGTCATACACTCACAGACAGCCAATAACAATCTGAGTAAGAAAAAGAACTTAATTGTTGAAAATAATCTACAATGCTATTGCTAACACACCAATAGATCATTTAAATGTGCCTTTAAGCATGGTTAATTTCAAATATGGTTTAATTTCCAGTGACTGAAGAATGTGATTTTAATATTTCTTATGTAACTGGACATTTAATTTAATTCCATTTGGTTTGTAGTCCCAGGTGATGATGTCAGGGAGGATGATGAGCACAAATCCTCCCACAGTGCACAGGAAGAAGACAGCGACTGTCCCAGAGACTCAGGCTGCTTCATCCCATCTGAATGTTCAGACAACAAAGACGACGCAGAGCCGCTCACAGAAGCTGTGGACTCTTAATGCAGTCACTTGGGTGGAATTGTTGACATATTTTCTCACAATGTTATGTTAGTAACCGTCATCACAATCTTGGCTAATGTGAAAGCTTTGTTGGAAGAACAACCAACCAGTATTCTAAATGTCGTCTTATTCATTTGTCACGTTATTGGGATGATTTGACTTTCATTTTCATTTTATGTTGTTGAAAAGGTGGCATTTCATTGATTAAGTGTCACTTGTATTTATTGCATTCTACATGATTCAGTGTTTTTCCATATGAAGCCTTTATTTATCACATCTGCATCATTTGAACCTTTCTCATTAACTCCAATCTCAGTTCAACATCTTGTGTAATCTTTTTTTCCTGTGAACTATTGGTGATATTTGTGAGATGACGTTTTTCCAACGGGTTTGAACAATGTATAGTTGAATCTTGCCTATGATGTATACTGTACAGGTAAACATGTATGTTATGTTCTGAATGTGTGCGATAAAATGAGTGTGTGAGAGAGAGCCTGTGTGTGTCATGTGAAAGTCAGCATTCACAACTTTTTGTAAATAAAGTCAAAGAAATACAATTAAATGGTATGTTTTATTGTTTGCCAGAATCATTTATGTCACGTTCGAGTACAGTACCTAATATGAGTGCTTGATAGGGAAAGAGCCAATAATGCAATTTAAGAAAAAAGTTATTTTAATTTGATAATTAAGAACTTTATTTTGGTAATTTTCATTTAAATTTTTATACTTTAATTTTAGTTGTATTCATTACTCTCATTTTATTCAATATAATGGCCTAATCGTTTTATTTAATTTTATTTTTCATTTATTGTTAAATTAAAAAAAAAAAATTATTTTTTTTTTTACTTCAACTGCCTTTGCCTGGTTGGCTGAGAGCATAGAGACGTCACGAAACTGGTTTTACGTCGCAAGTCGCAAAAGCGTTGACAGGAAGTGTAGTACAAAGGAAACATTCGCTGCGCTGTCCGCTGAGTCCATGTTGTCTGACGTAAACTACATTACCCAGCGTCCACAAGGAGCAAAGCAACGTCGACGTGTATTTTGTTAAAAACTTCCCATATCTCATCATCCACTTGTCAGAGCCGGACATAATTTAATCGCAAATCGAACAGTTTCGCCGACACTTTGTGGAATTTAAGCGGTGAGCGACTTCGCAACAGTGTTTGACAATGTCGGGAGAAATTTCAATGATTGGTGAGTTGAATAACAATTTTTCTCCGGTAACTAACCGGTGACGTGTTGCTAACACATGAGCTAGCAGGTTTTATCTACCCGTAATACGCGTGTTGTTACACAGGTTCGGTGATCCTGGCCCTGTTCCTCGCTGGCTACCTGGGACAGCAGTACTTACCGCCTCCTAAACCGAAGGTGATCGGCCTGGATCTGGGCACCACCTTCTGTTCTGTCGGCGTCTTCCACCCAGGCAGCGGGGAGGTGGAGGTAATAGCAGACGAGGAAGGGAGGATGAGCATCCCCAGCGCCGTCTCATTCACCACCACGGCGGTG
Organism: Chaunax sp. Z400; assembly: GCA_037577475.1. NCBI lineage: Eukaryota > Metazoa > Chordata > Actinopteri > Lophiiformes > Chaunacidae > Chaunax > Chaunax sp. Z400. Next base: position 27,932,196 of record CM075192.1, on the reverse strand, counting down.
CTGGCTGGACACGAAGCCGTGGACCTGGCGGACAGTAACCCCCAAAACACCATTTACGATGCTAAGAGGTTCATCGGGAAGATATTTGAGCCGGAAGTCCTGGAGCAGGAGAGTGCTCGGTATCCGTTTAAGGTGGGTTCACAAGACCTGGGGTTGTAGTGTCATCCTGCATCTCTGTACAGTAACATAGAAAAGTCATCTGGTATGTTTGCTACTGCAGATACAGAAGTGCGCTCATTATAAGGACCAAATAAATACTTATTACATCCAGTCATACATATAAAGGGTGTATGTAAATATTGCATTTTATGAGCATAGCACTGCACATTGTGTGAACACATGTAAGGGCACATGCCTCCAAGGCCCAACAGTCCCCTTTAATTCAATAAAGCCTCATCCAAAATCAATCTCATAGCCCTGTAACCATAACTTAAGGTTACTGGATTTATAATAACCAAACATTTGAATCTGGTGGAACCAGATTGGTACTTGGATCTGCACCAGTTTGCACACACTCATAGATACTAACCCTCTATGCTAGATTTATTTCACGATGTTAAGGAACAGATGTTCTTTCCTCCCATTCACCTTCATTGCTGTTTTCACCAAGCTGTTGATTTAAAAAAAAACAACAACTTTATCTTAACTGTGAGGCTGCAGCACCATGCTGCCATGCCGTATCTGATTAAAACTTCCATTACAGCAGTGTACAGGTAAACATGATCTTTGCACTACCAACACTAAACAGTCTTGAGTCAGTGGAGAAAGTGAAGTCTCTGAGCCTGCCTAGCACACAGACACTGAACATGGGCTGTCCATGTAAAAGTGTTTGGATCACAAATAACTTGTAGGAGCTCATCTGCTCACTCACCCTGTGGCTGATCACAGGGTTCATAATTTCTTTTGTCTTATTGGCATTCAGAATGAGAGACTGTATCACCCGATAATTTGATGATGTAATATTTGGTTGCCTGCTTCTGCATTCTTCAGTGGACAGTGTGAAGACGATGGGAGGGCTCACACACAGCCCTGTGGTACACCAGACTGTGGGCTACTACTGTGGGCTTTAATCAGAATGAGAGATTTATGGAAAATGGCTGAATAGAGCATGTGATGTAGCACATTATTCAAAGTCTTCAGCCTTTATTAAAAACAATTAAGATTTACACACAATTAAAGCATCACAATTATTATCAGTTAATTTTTATCTATAAAGAAACTCAGTTTATATTAAGCAACGTTGAAAATCATATAGCCTCAGTCAATCTGGAATCTCTCCATCCCCCTTTCTTTCCCCCATCCTCCAGGTCATCAACAATAATGGAAGTGCAGAGTTCCTGGTCTTAACCAACCATACCTTCTCTGTAAGCCCGGAGTTCATCGGATCCAGGCTGCTGCTGAAGATGAGGAAGATGGCCGAGCGACAGCTAGGTGTGTCGATACAGAAAGCTGTCATCTCAGTGCCTGCGGAGTTCGATGAGAGACAGAGGAACTACACCGTCAGGGCCGCCAACCTCGCAGGTCAGTTCCTTTATTTGTTTATTTATTTATGTTCTGCTTCTGTGTTTTTGTCTCCTAACCAAGTAAATGTCCATCTTTGGATAATGAAGTTAAATTTGCACAAAAAAAAACAGAAACCCACCAACATATCCAGACAGAGCCTGCTACTGGTCTACATGGATGTACTTCAGCTAAGATCCATAACAGCTTTTCTTCAGTGGTAAAATACCTGGCATATAGTGAGCACTCTTCTTCTTCTTCTTCTTCACTCGTCGTTCAGGTCTGGAGATCCTGCGAGTGATCAATGAGCCCACGGCTGCAGCCATGGCCTATGGCCTGCACAAGGTGGACGTGTTCAACGTGCTGGTGGTTGACCTCGGGGGAGGAACCCTGGATGTTTCTCTGCTCAACAAACAGGGAGGCATGTTCCTCACCAGAGCCATGGCAGGTAAATGTGTTTCACTGCTCCAGGAATAAGAGGCAGGAGCTGACGTGACTCACGGATTGTCCCAGTAAATGGGTTAAAATAACCATTTTTATTCTGTGTTTTCCCTCTCATGATTGAACTTTCACCTGGATTCATCCAGTCTTTCTGTTTCTAATATCTGTACAAACAATAATTGGTTTAATTTGAGCAATTTTTAATATGAAACCTCACTGAGGAGCATTTGATTCAGTTCTAAGTGTCGTTGCTCGAGGAAGCAGTGGACGAATCTTAAGTGGCTGGTATTTTTCTGCAGGAAATAGCAAGCTGGGAGGTCAGGACTTCAGCCAGAGGTTGCTCCAGTACACCACGGAGCGAGTCCGACAGGAGTTCGGCGTCCCACCCACTCTCAAAGAGGACATCCACCGTCTCCGGCAGGTTGTGGAAGCCGCGAAGCTCAACCTCACCCTCCAACCCAGCGTCGCTATCAAGGTTCCTCTGCACCTTTACATCGACAGCAGCAGCAGCTCGCAGTCTCCCAAAGGCTCCGCTCCTGCTCCGGTTCTCCTCGAGGCTGTGATCACCCGCGAGCTGTTTGAGGCGCTCAACGAGGACCTGTTCCAGAAGGTCCTGGATCCCATTAAGACCGTGTTAGTGGAGGGTCACCTAGAGAAAGGGGACGTGGATGAGATCGTTCTGGTCGGGGGGTCCACCAGGATACCGCGGATCAGGAGGCTGATCAGCGAGTACTTTGGGAAGGAGCCCAACACGTCTGTAGACCCTGACCTGGCTGTGGTTACAGGTGTGGCCATTCAAGCTGGCATCATGGGCGGCTCCTGGCCTTTACAAGTGAGCGCCATAGAAATCCCGAACAGACACCTGCGCAAGACGAACTTCAGCTAATTGTTACACAGGTTATTTATGATGATGCCACAGAGACTCACCACTGATTCCTAATTGTTTAATGCTTCTCTTGCCTAATCTAAAATCTGCTGAAGTGAGGCAAACCATCAACAAAAGTCACCTGAATGAACACAAGCAGGATCGTCACATTTTTCAGCTCGTCTTGTGCTTCCTCGTCTGTGGAAGGTGACGCTAGCAGAAAAGGTAGTGATTGATCATGTAATGAAATATGCCAACATTCCTTCACAGTAATAAAAACAAAACAAACCGCAGATGTGATCATTCCTGTTTGTTTTTAATGCGACGGTGACTTTTGTTGTGCACAAAGCCTCGGCAGAAAGAAGAGAAACCGATGAAATGTGAAAAGAAAAGCCTCTCAAAGGGAGACATCTTGAATCTCCCGATCAGTCAGGCGTCATAGATGACATGTAGTCATGGTAGACACTTTAATGGTGATCAATTCAGGGAACAGCAATTCTTAATGGACTGGAAGACTAACCAGCACATCTTTAGCTATTTATTTATTTATTCCAATTGACTGTCTGGCTGTGTGTGTGTGTGTGTGTGTGTGTGTGTCTGTGTGTGCAGGTGTTTTACCATTCAATGTCTTTTTATGTCTATTCTATCAAAGGATTAAATGTATATCCTTGCACCTGCTCAGAAAGCTGCTATGTTGTTTGCATTGAAGTGAAGTGAAGTAAAGCGCTGCACCTTAGTGGTTCAGACAGAAGGCCTGCTGCAGGTCCCTGTGAGGCTTTGCATGATGTCATAGTGGTGATTTTATGTCCGCTGGAAGTCATGCAGACGAAGGAAGAACTGTAAAGGTGGGAGTCAGTACATGAAACAAATTCACTGCAATACAGACATGAAGGGCATGTTGGAGGAAGCCTTAACGCTCGCACAGTGCTATAAAGCTAAAATCATTAGCATCAACCCTCCCTTTGAATCAAATACAGTCTGTTTTATTTGACAGAAGAGCCCTGAGCATTGAGGGCTTCCACGTTGGCCAACTTTACATGATTTTATTTTAAAGGCAGTGATATTTGTGCTGCATATCAGATAAGTGTAACAGCCTAAAGCAAAGAAGGTCCATCTTTGTTCGTCCCACAGGAGGACCAAAGCATTGCTTACTGGTGCCTTGTGTATTTGCTGCTGTCCGTGCTTCAAAAGTGTCGAGAGAGACATGAGATTTCTGTAATAATTCAGTGTAAAGGAAATGTTGTCATTCTGCTTATTCTACATCTGTGAGTATTTCTGTCTCTGGAAAATGTAAAAACCCAGAAAGACAGATGGTCCAATATATATATATTAAAAAAAAAAAATCAACCATGCACGAAACGCACCTTTCTACATTCCCATCACAACTTTTTTTTAAATGTCTTTCATTAGTCGGTGTATTTACGTCCTCATAGATATGTTTCATGTTGGAGCTGAGATCTCGATGTCACACAGCCTTTAGGATATTTGAGGTTATGCTTGTTTACCTTTGAAACTACAAATCATCAGTCCCTGAAGAAATGGGGAGGAGCCAACCTCGAGACTAGGGCCTATTTTTCTATTGGTGTAGCCACCTAAAAAAATGACAAGGAAGTGAAACGGTTACTTTTCAGCCAATTAAAAATCAGTTTTCAACATCTGCACTGTCTGTTTTATTTTGAGGAGTCAAATTAGGTCCCTTTTTTTTTTTTGGGCTCAAACACTACGACCTTCACACTTTACATACATGTCGAATCATTATCAGAAATAACATCCTTTTACTTCTTTGAGTTTTTTCCAGTGTTATGAATGGAACTGAACTTTGTCTAGACTAAAAAAAAAGCAAGAACAACTAGGAAACTCCTGTATTAGAAGATTTTTTTAATCATTATTTCTGAGGCAGTAATACCTAGAAAGAAAATGAAAACAAAAGGCGATCCATTTCTCGACCCTGTGATGCCTCTTGTGATACTTGCAGCATCCCTTCAATTAGCTCAGAGCTTTATTTTCACATTTCACTTCATTTAAATAACAGCATTCAGTTTTACACCAGCAACCAACATTTAGATGCGTCGTGACGACACCACAGACTAAATGCATTTCAACGGAGGACCGTTGCTACTGTACTTATTCGACAGTTTCATGACCGTCACATTGTTCAAATGTAATCCTCGTTTGGCTGAAGCATCTCACGCATCGGTTCATCTTTTATGTACAATAACACTCGACGTAGCACTGCACACAGGGTAAAAAAAAAAATTAGCCAGCTGGAACAACACACACAAAACACCATACTCATCTTAAAAAAAAGAGAAAAAAAGAATAATCCAAACACAATCACATGAACCATAAAAAGACAACACAAATGTTCACCCCAGGACCATTTTCACCAGTTCTTCTGGTTGCACTGGGAGCACAGCTCACATATTAGGTGATATGATCATTACAGCTAAAAGCACTGGTCTACAGGTGAGCGGGGGGGGAAGGGGCTTTCAGCCTCTATCAAAATAACTATCTTACATACATGTGAATATTTCACTCGGGAGGAGAAGGCAGGACTCCTGTAAACAGCTTGTTTGTGTTTTTTTTTTTCTTCTTCTCTTTCAATATAAATAACAATATCAGTGCTATTATGAACAACAGCACACCGGAGTGCTGACAGAGGCAGGAGCACGATCAGCTGTTCGCGTTTAGTCTCACGCTGCGATAAAAGCCTTGTTTTTCAGAGGAGGATCATGTGCAGTGGTTGAAAACAAGCGACCGCTTCCAAATTTAAAATGAGCTTAAAATAAAGAATCTGGAGACGCATCTTTTAAAAGGAAGCAGGCATCTGGAGCTCAGAGGGGCCTCTCTTGCCATAGAGATGAGATTTGGCGAGTTGCGTTAATAAAAAGTGCATGTAGTCCAGTGTGATATAGCCTACAGTATGTTTGACAGGCAAACAAAAAACAAAAAAACCCCAACATATTTACAGGATGTTCACAAAGCAACTGGATGTTTGGTTTCTCCATGGGATACAGCAGTCTGTCGGTTAATCAGGAGGACAAGAGGAGATCAGACTGACTGAGAGAAGAACGACAGGAAGCTGAGTGTCGTCGTCTCCTTGGTGCGACAGCAGGTTCACACAGGCTGGGTCCAGATCACTGGCTGATGCCCTGATTGGTGTAGTAGTTGTAGCCATTGTCTGCATACAGCTCCTCAGCGCTGCCAACCCCATTCCCCACCTCTGGAGGGAGCCAAAGGACAGACAAAACAGGTCAGTGTGTGCTGCATGATGGGGTTTCACCATCATCACTTTCTCTACATCAGTGGTTCCCAAAGTCTGGGACCTGCGACCCACCTGACTTTATTTGGGTCGCCAAATAGAATAGTTACGATTCTACTATATTATTATTCTAGATTTATATCTGCAGTATACATTTCAGCCACATGAGGGAGCGTGTTTCCAGCTCCACCACACATGGAGTTCTGCAAATCACAGCACAACATTAGAGGCAAGGAAGCCGGTGTTTTGTTCACAACTTGTTGGGATTTGCATCTAGGTGTCCATCATAGTTTCCACCAAAATAAGGAGCAGATTCTGCAGGTGTTCACACGGACATGGAAGCGTTGCCTGTATTCTGTTTGTTCTACTGCTGAGAGGGAAAAACGAGTCTGTTAATTACGCCAAAATGCACTTAAATTGTCTCATATAAAGTAGTTAAAATGTGTGGTTTTTTTTGCCCGATTAATAAGTTAAAATGCCCTTAATTTCTCACATAAAAATGTGATTATCTTTCAATGAGCAATGCATTTTCTCATTTAGAAAAGTAGCCTATTTAAAATGTCTATATTTTGATAAGAATCTACAGTGTTTAAAATATGTACAATAGATATTTTCAATAAGCATACAATGTATAGTTGTAATTTAATTCAAGATAATATGATGATGCAGACGGCAGTAAAAATGGTCAGAAATGCTTATTTATTTATCCTTGCAGTTTAAAGATGAGGTCTGTTGTGATTTGGGTCACAACGGTTTGTCATTTTTATAAACTGTGGGTCCCCAGAAAAGAAGTTTGGGAATCATTACTCTAGATGTACGTAGATAAAGCTAAAAGGATTCAATGAGTGAATAATTAAAGGATAAATGGGAAAACAACGGAGAATCTCAAACAGCTGGAGCTGAGGTGACTTACCTTTGACCCCCAGCACTAGATTCTGCCTAGACAGACCGGGGCGTCTTATAACCTCCCCTATACGTGACGCTGTCTCCAGTGGGAGGATTATGAGGAAGGTTTGGTGCATGAAGGGTTGGATGGATGGATGGATGGATGGATGGATGGATGAAGGGGGAGAAGGGCATAGTAGTTGGAGAAGTGGCGGGTAACGAGGGATGCAACGGATGCATGGAATAAAGGAAGAAGTCACACTGGCGGTAGCATGGAGACAGAAGGTGGTGCACATCACACAGGCCGCTACTGAGGTTGACCTTCAACATGGAAGAGAGGAAGAGGAGGAGCGAGAGCATTCACAGACACTCAGACAGATGCATGCTGGGGGATGCAGTGACATGCTAGTTTGGCTAGTTTGACACCGGAAACTAAAAAATTCCTCATCTTTAAGCTACAGGTTTGAGAAAATTCTTTTAGTAAATTAAACATCAAATGCAAAGAGAGGAATTCGTCTCAGAGCTCAGGAGGACAAACAAACAACAACAACAACAACAAGAAGAAGAAGAAAACAAACGTTTGCGTCTCTGGTCTCACCAGAGAAGATGAGTTTCTCCTTCATCACGTTGAGGTCTCTGCTGGACCTCCTGACGGCGGCGCTCAGCATGATCTGTTCTGGGTTGTAGCTGCGCATACCGCTTATCCGATACCTGCGGGGTCACATGTGAGGTCAGAGATCTCCATGGTGATGTCACTTAAGTCAAGAGGAAGACTTTGGTTCATAGACAGATAACAGTTAGAGTTTTTTAAAGGAACTATGGAGTTGGTTTAAATGCTCAGCTCTTTGTATTCAACACAAACACATTCATTCTGAGTAATTTGTGAGAAAACCGATTCTTTAATTCCAGCTATGGTTTGTTTGATCAAACGGTTTGGTTTTAAAGGCGACTTCCACTCATAATAATTTATTAATAAAAAAGTTTCCCCCCCCCCTTCAGTTCAATAAATCCTAATGCTTCAAAGTCGATGAGAAATTGATTTAGGTTATTTTGATGGAAATGCTAATTAAGATTTATGCCATTATTGACCAACTCTTCTGGTAAGTATTACTGCATGACTTATTACATATTAATAAAGCTTTTAGTCACAACGTGTTAACTCTTTATATAGGGGTCCTTATGATGAAGCTTTACTGAAATATGTGCTATTATGATTACAAATAATACTTTATAACAGAGCAAATAGAACAGTTATTTTATTTTTTTTCCCCTGCTGTCGTATATTTATTGACTATAATATAACTAAATTAAGAACATTCTGCTCTGTTCTGTCAGAGTGTATTCATCATATCAACATTTATTAATCACATAGAAAATGACTGAGATATAACTGGATTTAACTTTATGCATAAGAGGAATTCATTTCCTGTACGTTAACATTACATCCTAGCAAAGAAAAAGAAAGGGAAAAAAAAGCCTTGATTTAAATTAGCGTAACTGCAGAGCATTAATCACAAAGAACTGTGAGTAATGCACAGAGGCTTTAGAAGCAGAAATGCAAACAAGCAGACTTTAAGTTCATCAGCATCAATAAAAGCTAAAGCTGAAGCACTTCCCCTGATGAATGCAGATCTGTAGTTTGCTTTGGACGTCATTTGGCTTAATAAGACGGATAATAAATTTTAATTCTCATTGGCCGCTTAATGAATTGTGTGTGCGGGGGGGGGGGGGGGGGGGGGAAAGCATTCATTTTATTTAGCCCACAAGGATAAAGACGTGAGCTCCGCCTTTGAGAGGGAAGAGACAGCAGTGCAGTACAACGATTCAGGTGAGATAGAGAGGAAACGGAGAAACACAGCTGAAATGATGCGAAGAGAAGAATCTGACAGATCATAATAAAACAGATGGAGAGAAAAGCAAAAAAGAAATATATATCCAACCAAAGAACAGTGGATAAAGACAGTGAAAGACAGAGAGAGGGTGAGAGGAGAGGAGACTTCGGGCCAGAAGAGGTGACCCAGTTACCTGATCATGTGATAGCTGAGAGAAGATGCCAGAATGCAGCAGAGGAGGAGAAGAGGAGCATGCACACCAGGCAGAGGAGAGAGAAGGAGGAAGAGGCAGGAGGACAAAAAAAGGGTGGGAGACAAGAGAGGTCAGTTTAGCAGCTAGCAGCAGCTACTTGAAGAGCTCGGCTGAGCAGAGCTGAGCCGCAGCCGGAGGGTAAAAAAAACAAAAAAACACCACCACACTCTCCAACAGAGGAAAAGAAATACTGGCTGAGTGTGGAGGGTTTACACATTTTATCTATGCTCATATAAAAAGCATCCTGTCTGTCACTGAGGTGCAGGAGGGAGCAGCAAACATACATCATATGATAAAAGCACATAACACATATATGTTCTGGAATAAATCAGCCTTTCTTTTGAAATAGACACAAAAAACCCATCATAAATAAGAAATATGTATGAGCTGTTATTTTAATCAGGAGCTGCAGACAGAGTGGGATCTACTGAACACCAGTGTGTGTGTGTGTGTGTGTGTGTGTGTGTGTGTGTGTGTGTGTAACAAGGTGCTTAACTGGCAGTAATTAACTATAATTACTGTTGTTTGTTCAGGAGAACAAAAAAAAAAAGAAGTGTTTTACTTCATACAGCAGCAGGAAATGGAGAGATAATCTGACTACAGTTACATCAGAGATTGTACTTACTTCTGGAAAATGAATATTCCTATGACTACAGCAAAGGAGATGAGGTCTGCAGACACCCACATCAGGCAGTATTCATCTGGTCTCTGGAGACACACACATGCCGACAGTTATGGAGGGTCTGGGCTTCAAACACCACTAGGTGGAGCTACACCTCAACAATACAGTCTCTTACATGCGCAGACGCATTCAGACACATTCAAATGGTTTCAAACAATACTTCTAGACCAATAAAATAACATTTGGGTCTTTCTTAAATTACCTCCACCAATGAGAGTTTGAGGTTATGATTGTTTGACAGTTTGACTTCAGGATGTGTTGAAAAGTTGTCCAAAAAAAATTCTTAAAGTTTGAGGCAGATCTGGGATCAGTTTCTTCAATATTGTAGCTGAGATAATGCTGATTTTTTGTCATCAAGAAGTTTTACCTCGACCACAAATACAGCATCTCAAAAAACAAACAAACAGGATCTGTTATTATGGAAAAAAATCGTGCTTTTGTTGATAAGTCATAAACTGCTGATGATAAACACATGATTCCAAACACTAGAATTAGGCAGCATCACTGTATTTGTCATGAGGCAGAGTTAAAGTAAAAGCGACGTCATGGCGACATCACGATGGCGTGTGCTCTGCCCTTGTTGTGCGATGATAGAACAATCGTGACCATGATGTGGGCGAAGGTACGAGCTCTCCGAGTGCTTGCTGGTTGTTTTATACTCGCAAAAAATAAAACGTATTCAATGTCATCTACATTGAGGAAATGCAGCAAAGCAAAGCAGGCAAAGCACTTCAATATAATCCTTATATAACAAGAGGAAAACCTGCTAAACGAAACTGTCCTGAGGATAAATATTCACGTTCACCGGCCTTAACATCGTCTCACAGATGGAACTGAAGCCTGAACTCTGCCTGAACCACAGCAGCAGGAAGCCAGCGTCCCGTCCACATGTTGTCCTGCAGAGTTCCTTATGGTGCTGCAGACGGGGGCCAGGTTGGCACCCTTTCATGTGGAGGCGGGCGATGCCAGAGAGGCAGAGTGGGCGCTACTCATGTTGAGAGGTTTCAGGAGTCTGCTGAACTAAAAAGCCGCGAGTCATGCCTCACAGCGACGATGCTGGTCTTTCTACTGGGACCTCAGATGAGTGTTGAAAATGAGAGGAAATAAACAGGCTAGATGAGCTCAGTTTACAGCTGGGCTCCCTTAATAATATCAACACAGAGAGGATTAAGTGAAAGCAGAGGAGGTTTTTTAGTTATTCAACCTGTGGTCACTTTATGACTGAATTTTTTTAATAAAGAAAAGGGCAAAAAATGGAATTCAAGCTTTATTTAAAAAGACGGGCTGTGTTTGATTGCACAGAGACAGCTGGGAGGTGCCATGCAAAGAAGAAAATACATGTAAAGTTGTGTGTCCTTACCATGAGCCAGACGGGGTAAGGCACCTTGTGGAGGATATGTGGGGCCTCCGAGGAGACCGAAGACACCCCGCTGCACCACAGCACCGAGTACAGCCACGGCTCGTTGACGGTGTAGATGGTGAGGTTGATGTTGCTCTGGGAGAGGTTTCTGAAAAGCAGTCGCACACATTCAGAACAGAAACCTTTGTGTGCTAAGGTGCCAATCTGATAACATATCAGGTCTGCATGAGCGTTCCTACCCTATTTCCTGTGTGCTGGCCTGGTTGTATCTGAGCAGCAGCCTGCTGACGCCGTCCTGATGGAGGCTCTGAGGACTCCGTTTGTCCACCGAGGTCTGGATCAGACCGGGTGCCAGCTGTCTCACCTGAGCCCTCTGTTCATCTGGCGTCCACATCACCTACGCACAGCACAATGCACAAGGATACTGTTACACGTGACCCCGTTTACACCAAGTATTAAAACATGATCTGTATGCGGACACCTTATCCAGATATGGAAAAAACACACGGTGTGAATGTGTTGGGATCGAATCTGGCCGACAAACATCTGGAGGTAGTCTGGATCCCATTGTGAACAGAATCCGTACAACATGGTGGCATCATCCATGCAGGACATAATATTGATACAGATATTTGGCCACAAGCCGACACACATCAATCTGGTATTTAAGTTCTTCCTGATTCTGCGAGTGTTGCTGGAGTTTTTACCTCTTTAGAATATTTTTTTTACACACAGGAAGCAATAACTTAAATGTGTTACAAATGCCGAATTTACAAGAGGGAACAAATAATGAGTAACTTGTCGTGGACAGCATATATAAAGAATTCTCTAACTCAACAACAAACAAAACTCCCTTAAATGCCAGATTTTTTAAAAGGAGTCTGGACCTAATCTGATCAGATCTAAATGAGAACAATGAGACTGCGTTTAAAACACCAGGTGTAAACACAAAGACAATCAAATCATTCATTAAAGGGATAATGTATCTGCATAAGATGTCATTTTAACACCAGGTGCACTGAAGGCACATGAGGAGGACAAGGCAACATTCTGCGAGATCACTTTATACGGCAATTATTAGATGAGCTCATATTTCAAACCATCACATTTTGCACGAACACATCTTCAGAACACATAATAGTTTGAGGCTCCTATATACTCGCCAGGCTCTGAGGGACCCCAGATTGCTGCACAGCCTGCAGAGTATCATTGATCCAGCTGTGGTAGCAGGGATGGTCTGGAGGAGGTCTCCTCAGCCTGAACACCACGGTGATGTTATGGTAGGAAGCCAGCTTTAGAAGCTGCTCCAGGCTGCTCACACTCTGGTTGGCAATCAGGTCCTTCTCGTGCGGCGACAGGCTGTGGACCATCCAGAAGGGATCATCCTGAAACACGGAAAAAACACAGAACGGCACGCTGGTTTTACTGCTTCACATATCATCACTGCGTGGTAACAGCATCCCTGCTGCTAGAAAAGAGATTGTGTGTCTTTTTTTGGGACATCTGAGGAAAAATAAACTCCTAATAAAGTTGCTTTGAATAAAGGAATTCGTCCATGAGTTCTGTGGAGTGTTTGGAGAATGCCTACGGGAAATAAAAAATAGTTTCCTCATTTCCTTCACATCACTTATTGCTGCTTCCTCCCTCCTTGTGAAAACACACAGGAGAAGCAGATCAGGTGCTTCTTCAACGATGCCGCACTTTACCCACTAAAAACACTTTAGCTTTGTCGTTTTAACGACACTTTGATTTCCTATTAGATCCCAACAAATACTGAAGTTTCACAGCCAAGACTTTCTGTACTGCAGTTTGTTCTCTTTAAATATAAGACCTTCATTTAAGGAGGGCATCTTGCACCACATTCATACAGATTCTTTTCCTCAGTGACAGAATATGAAGATAGATGCAATTACACAATCAGTGGATAATGGCTGAACATGAATACAGCAGTGAAGTGTGTAATTTATCCTCCTCTTGTATACTGTGCTGTATAATTATGCATGAATAAATAATTGGGTACCAGGACAGGCCATATTTCTACACAATTCTCATGTCTTTTTGCCACTGTGTTTTCATCCTGTTTGACCATTTAGTCTCATACTTCAGGTTGAAAGTTATTCTGAATCACTATTTGACCCTGATCCAGTCTGCATACAGGAGAGCATCTCTTTAACAGATCTGAGTATTTAGATGAAATGATAGGACGTCATGAAGGATCAGAGAAGAGGACTCACACTGTGGCCTTTATCACACATCACTGCACAGCACTGTGAAATAGAGCTGAAGAAGTCTGCATCAGCAGCCAAGAAGTACCTTGAGGAACCACTGTCCGGCGTTGAGCCGCTGCAGATCTGTCCAGTTGAAGTGTGAGGCGTCGTCCGTCTGCCTGTCTGGAAAAACCTTCCCCACGTCTGTGGTCCTCTGCAGCGTGCGGTCGTGCATCAGGAAGGGCACTCCGTCCACGCTAGTGATCAGAGCGGGTGCAGACATTTAGCATGCAAGTCGGATAATTTATAATAATGAACATTCTACATTCTACAATGGTGACAGAATCATTGATTCTTATTGGCTTTTTACATTTTTTTTATTAGAGAACAGGGTTCTGATATGTGTGCTCCTGCAGCAGCATTCATCTGCATGATTTTTTTTCTAAAATGCCAAAGTGCAAAAGAGACATGAGTTGGTTAGAAAGAAAAGTCTTGAAGTCATGTCAGACAAGAGCAATGGATGGCAGAATAAAATAAAATAAAGAGTTTGGCCCAATTCTAAGGGTTTTTTGGAAAATGCTGCTGCTTAATATTTGAATGCGAGTTTAAGAGAAAACCAGCAGGTTATCCAGTAAAAACAAAAGACTAAACCAAGAGTAAGGAAAAACCTTCCCTTTTTCTCTACATTTGCTATTCAAAGTCTGAGCAGAGAGAAAAACAAAACACCTTTCATGTGAGGACATGAGTGAATGTCTGTGTGATGTACTTCTGCATGCATGAGTGTGTGTGTATGAACTGTTTGAAAAAAACCCCACAATGGTACACTGCATCTGCATGCATGAGTGTGTGTGTGTGTGTGTGTCTGGTCTGCTGCAGGAGTGGAGTCTCGCTGCTGCTCTGGTTGTCATCAAGTCTAATTACTCAGGCCCAGTCAGGAGCTCACCTGTCAGCGGCCTGCAGCGGATCACACACCCATTCACCTCTGTTAGGACTGAGTAACACACAAACCAGTGTGTGCCTACTGATACAGGAAAAGACGTCTGCAGCGCTATGCTACAAAATAAAGCCTGACCTTGTAGCAGCGTAGCAACCCTCCCCACCTCCAACTATCAGTCACTCTCCATCGCTGCTCACGCATGAGTGGACACGAACACCAACTATCTGTCATACACCAGGGCCACTATAGAACCCACCCTCTGAGCTCAGCCTGCCACCTTCCCGTTATCGTGGTGATGTCATGCCTCCATCTACTGCCTGTTCAAATGATGCGTTTACATTCTTATATACTGCTCTGCTGCTAACAGTTCAGCATTTCATGTCTGACGTTTAGAGTAGAAAATGTAAAATATGAAGTGTTATTCTAATATTAGTATTAATAACTACCTCCATCATGGAGGTCATTTTTTTTCCCCTCAGTGTTGGTTTGTCTGTTTGTATCTTTGCAGGATTACATAAAAACTTGTTGATGAACTTTAATGAAACTTGGTGGGAGGGTTGGATAAACTTATGACAGGGAAGAACCCATTACATTTTGGAAACGATCTGGATAAAAGAGCAGAAGCAGGATTTTTTTTTTCACTTCAGCCCCCTTCAGACAGCGTTTTCATTGCAGGCCTGTTGCACCTTTACTCTGGCCCGACTTTCTGTTTGAATGAGACAGGCCTTTTGCATCATTTCCAATAATTATGCATGATCTACCCAGTGGATTTTGATGAACCTTTGTAGAAGGGATGAGCATGAATACAGATAAATACATTTTTTTCTTCTACTTTTTTGATCATTGCAAGCTTTTCTGACCATTTTTATCAAATACACATAAACTATCTGACGGGTTTTGATGCTGGACGAGTGGAGCATGAGCCAAAAAACGGAACCATTGTATTTTGGAGTAGATCCAGGCAAAGATGTGGATCCAAAGTTTTTTTCCGTCCCCTGATGGCAGCCATGCTGATGGTGCACACATCTTTTAGCACTGGATTAGGGTTTAATTTCATTAAAAGGGTCTACTGAGTGCCTTTCTAGTTTATTAACTATAAATAACTATTTGTCTGTGTGAGTGTGTACCTGACGGCCACGTCAGCCTCCAACCCAGTGACGTTCATCTGCAGAGCTCGCTGGAAGGACCACAGTGTGTTCTCTGGAGCGAGCTGGAGGCAGAGACAAACACACATTGATCATGTGCAGACCTGTAACAACGACCTAAATGATGGACCTTACTGGAAGCCGTACTACTGGGAAAACACGGAGGACAAAATGGTAGATGGATATAAAACAAGATGTTTATTAAACGTCTCTTTCTTCTACTCTTTAACTTTTAAAGCCGAGGTTATGATCGATCACTTAAAATCATTGACTAGAACAGCACCCATCTATCAGCCCCAGTGAGTAAAGCCAGTGACCACCAGGATAGGAACGATGCTGCGATCAATACAGAGTCCTGCTATGAAACTGAGTCCAGTCATGTGACTGTTTTTCCTTGTGGGAGTTTCTCACAGCCTCGCGGAGCCGCTCCTAATTTTAGATTCCACTGTGAGGATCGATCGCTTTACACAAATACCAGGAGAGGGAGGGAGAGGGAGGGTGTGTGTTTTGATGTGAGCCAGTTATGAATTACCAGAAACCCACCTTCCTTTTCCCTCCAAGCGTTTCACAACACTGACACAGTTATTGCACCGAGCACAACAGCCCTGCCTCAGATATCCTGAGAGTCAAAATGTGCTTTTGTGAACATCAATCATGTCTTAATGTGGCTTTTGGATGCACACTTGGCTAAAAGGCTTTTTGGCAGCACAGAGGAATCTAAAATCTGATCTATGAAAGAGATGAGATGTGATCAAAACGGCCCCGGAGACGGGGGCGGATCTGATTAGGACTCTCTATTCGATTCTCCTTCACATCAAGCCGCCGAGTCTCTGACAGGCAGAACTCGACCAAATCCAGGAGGAAATCTATCCCTGCCACGCATCAGGTCACGAGCGCTCCGAGCTCCGGGCTCTCGCTCGGTTATGTTCGCCGACTATTTTCAGCTGCACGACCAAAAAGGTCGTTAATAGACGAGAATAGCCCTGAGACGGAAAACAAAGGGAACAAATAAGAAACAAGAAGTCCTCTCTGTTCAAGGAGAGTCATGAACATCGCCGAGGTCACCATCAGGGAGCTAAAATTGTACGACAGCGTGAACACGTGCCATACAATTTGTTTAAGGTGATCCGTGTCATATTCCATCATCCTGATTGGATGATAGAGGTCAGCTGACTCACCATGGGGGCTCCCTGGTGGCCAAAGACATCAGGACGTTGTTTGAGGGTGGTGGGGTCCATGATGCAGGGGGAGGTGATGTAAAGCGGGACCACGTAGAGTCCCAGTAACACACTGAGGTACAGCAGCACGATCACCACCTGGAACACTGAGAGGAGACAGAATAATAACACAGCTGACGCTCTTCTCTGTCAAATCATCACAGAAGTGGAGGGAAATTCAGTAAAAAAAAAAAAGAAATATAGGGAGGAAGAAAAGAACGATTCCATGCAGTCTCAGGTCTGTGTGATAAAAATGTAGCCAGAAGCAGGTTAGCTTATAAAGACTGGAAACGAAAGAAGCCCAGATGGATCCAAAAACCAGACTGGAAAATCTGTGTCAAAGGACAAAGATGCTTGTGTCATATTTAAGTGAACTCTGTCCAGAGGGTTTTGAGGAGCTATGATTGAACCCCGTCACATACAGATGGATGAAAGGGTAACTTTAAATGTCTGCTTAGCTGACAAGCTTCTCCAAAGTCCACTTTTAATATCTTATATTTAGTTGTTGTTGTTTTTTTTGCACAGAATTTGCACTGCTTACAATCTCTCCAACTAATTTTCATACATATGAGTGAAATGCAACATGCAGATGAACAGATTCATTGTGCACTAACAACATTGTTGCTGCGACCTTTGGCTATAAGGAAAAATCCCAAACACAGACAACCTGATATTTATTAATTTCAAAATTGATTTGAAATATTTTGTGTACTTTTAGAGCTTTTTTTTGGCTTTTATTTGGCAGATTTGATATTTGATTATATTAGACCAATTTATTTTATTGATTTATTTGCAGCATAAAGCCTGGGCTGGAGGAAATGTCAGGTGATATCCCAGGATCCCCCCTTAAATAACTTTTTTTTGTTTTTTTTGTACCCAAGACAACATTTTCATTCATCAAAGCTAAAGAAATGTGTGCAATATTCAGTATCATTCATAGCTTTACACAGAGCCAGCTTTTCCCTGCATCCACCTCCATGTATGTGACTGATGTGTGTACCTTCAGATTAACTAAGAGTGTCACTGCTGCAGAAACCGTATGACTTACATAACCAACAGACTGTATCTTTAATTATACTTATTGCTATCTGCCTATTATTTCTTAAGCAGACAGTAAACGTGGTTCAGACAGCTTCAGGTCTAGTCTACAGATACCAATAGAACCAAGAACAAGCACTAATATCTGCTTATCCCAAGAAACAGTCCTGCTCTCTGGCAGAACAGTCCGCGGTGTCCCGACTGCAAAACATCACATGAGCCCGTAGGAATGTTCGTTATCTCCGACACCCTGTGTGGAGGTCCTGGCCTCTGTCCACACAGTGTTAATCATTCACCACTCTTCCTGTGTGTCCATGCATGTGTGACAGATGCTTATGGCAGGTAAGAGTAACTTCATACTTGTTTTTTCTGCGCGGACGACTTGGCCAGCCACGATCCATGACAGCGCTGTGACCGCAGCCAGAGCCCCGATGTGCAGGAAGGGACCCGTGGCCTGGACAGAGGTGTGAGACAGAGGAAGAGAGGATGAAGGCGGGACACGGAGGAATATGAAAATATAGAAAGGTAAAGAAAATCAGGGTTTGAAAGAGATGAGAAAGAGCAAAGGAGGAGAAACACACAGATAAAGATGCTCAGATCAGATTTAGTTATCTTGACGGTTCACATTTATAATTAAAAGTGATCTGAATTTAGCTCGAATGTGGATGCACAAACATTTTTATTTGTTTTTATTTAGCCTTTATTTAACAGGTATATGATAACGATATTGAAACACTAGTGGTGAATGTCTGCGTGACATTTTGCCCTGGAGGACGGCAAAAACTCTATTTGTGAACAGCTGATCAAGATGATCTGCATTAAGGTTGTCATCCCTCCTCTCTGGATGCACGTCTGTTTATCCGGCGCTGATGCTGGAGGCGACATGCATATATGCAAAATGATGGATGATGGAAAAATATCTACCTGATCTCAGACCTCATATGAAAGTGGCTTGAATCAGATTTGTGTCACATTAAGTTAAATAATCAGAACTGAGCTCCTTCATCCTGACACTGTGAATACAGCCTAATATATCCATCAAAAGTGCCCCTCAGGGCTTCGTTTTGTCTCAGTCTGCTGACCTGCAGGGAGATGGGGATGACGTCCCACTCCTGACCCCACGTTTGATTGACAGATATCACACCAACAATGGTGGTAAGCAGAGCAGCAGACACTCCAATCTGTGTGGACAGAAGGGGAGGATTCAGAGAAGTCAGCCAGAGAGGCTGTCACTTTGGATAAATACATGTACACCCACACAGACACACAAACACACAGACACACAGACACACAAACACACAGACACACAAACGCACAGACACACAAACACACAAACACACAAACACACAGACACACAGACACACAAACACACAGACACACAAACACACAGACACACAGACACACAAACACACAGACACACAGACACACAGACACACAGACACACAGACACACAGACACACAAACACACAAACACACAAACACACAACCACACAGACACACAAACACACAGACACACAACCACACAGACACACAAACACACAGACACACAGACACACAGACACACACTCACACAAACACACACCCACACAAATACACACCCACAGACACACAAACACACACCCACACAGACACACACCCACACAGACACACACCCACACAGACACCCACCCACACAGACACACACCCACACAGACACACACCCACACAGACACACAACCACACAGACACACACACACACACACAGACACACACCCACACAGACACACAAACACACAGACACACAAACACACACCCACACAGACACACACACACACACCCACACAGACACACACCCACACAGACACACAAACACACACCCACACAGACACACAAACACACACCCACACAGACACACAAACACACAAACACACACCCACACAGACACACAAACACACACCCCTAGAATAACCAGCCTTTCCCACCCTGAACTGTGTTTGGTGCTCGTATTTGGATGAGGTCATTTACTGAGCTTTAACAACGCTGCTGGGAAAGAATGATCCAAACTGGAAGTTCAGGACAAGTTCAGCTGATTGGCAATGAATGAGCACACACACACACACACACACACACACACACACACACACACACACACACACACACACACACACACACACACACACACACACACACACACACACACACACACACACACACACACACACACACACACACAACAGCACAGATAATGATGCATAACCATGCAAAACCTCCAGGCTTTCTTCACTCAGCCACACACATTGAACACATTACCTTATGGAACCAGTGCAAATTCAACTGTTGGCCAAGTGCAACGTGGCTTAGTGCTAAAACCTGGAAACAGAGAAAAAAACAAAACAAGAGACGCACATGAGAACAAATTTAAAACCCACGTCTGCAGCCTCAGAGATCTGAAGCTGCTCAACATCTCCTCACATAAAGTCACTGCATCTCTGCAGCCTCAGAGATCTGAAGCTGCAGAGATGTGAAGTCACTACATCTCTGCAGCAGAGACTCAATGAAGGACTGACCATTAAAAATGAAATGTAGGTGAAGCCAGCGGCGGTGGTGGCGAGGATGGGAATGGTGCCATCGCTCCACTCCCCGGAGCGGTTGTACAGGAACCTGCGGGGACAAAAGAGTGAATGTCACATAATCAGAGATGACCTGTATTCTATCAACATTAACTGGTGTGAACACTTTGAACTGAGTCTGTGTTAAAAACAGATCGGAGACTAATGTGAGTTCACTGGTCTAAAGCATTTTCTTAGTCGTTTTGAGTCAAATTGTCATCATTAGAATAAAATTATAAAATAACAATAAATATTAAACAAAAAAAAAGAGTTCTGAGAGTTGTTCACAGCGGTTCCTTAGATATCGTGACAACCTAAGAACATAATACCTGTGGCCATGATTATCTCTGCAGCATCCATTAATCTTTTGATTATTAATCGATTAATCATTTAGCCCATAAAATGTTGAAATATTGTGAAAAATGCTCGTCCCAAAGTTACTATTTACTATTATTAAGAGCCAAACAAAAGCAGGAAATCCTTCCATTTAACTGACTGATGGTTGCAGTTCCATCACAGAGTGCATAAAAACACAGTCGAGCCAAACAAAAAGCTTGTGACCGACTTCGTAAACTCGTATCGACTTGCCCGTGTGGAACTCGATGCTTTATCGCTGCAAATAACGTGAACGCAGATGCAACAAAGACGGCGCCTCAGTGACCGCAGACCAAACCGGTGGGAGAATTCAGACTAACGAGATTATGTGATTAACACAAATGGATGGGTGGCAAATCGCAGACAGCTGGTTTCTGTCTCCTGGAGCTTCAGTTTGACAAACGGCAGTGAAGGCAACACGTTCAGTCACATTTTTTTCTATTTTGTAAAAAGATGCATCCAGACAAAAAGACACTGGTTGCATCACAACTAGAGTGTGTGTGAGAGTTTAAAATGACATGTTGGGGCCTTCAGCACTAATTACTTCCAAAGCCTTATCAGTGATTCCAGTGGCTCAGAGTCACAGCAGCGCTGAAGAATGTCTGTATGCTGCAGATGGACCAGGACACCCTGCTACTAAACCACCAGAACACAGAAGGGCAGCGGCGCCATCTCCATCATTATCTGTGCCATCCTGACTAAAGAGCAGGAACGAAAAAGCAGGACCTTTGTCCACCAGTGATGAGATTTCTGATCAAACCGGACTGAGGAGAGGAAAGAGGTTCTGAGAGCAATAGATGCTGAGAAAATGAGAAAAATCAGAATTAATAAATGAGAAGAAGGAAAGAGGGACTGGGCCTATCAGAGGCACATCGGTATCCATTTTCACATTGGCCATATAAAATTGGAAGAGCCTCCTAGCATGTCATTTTTATTATTATTATTATTATTCATTTTTATTTTGCATGACTTCGTGCTTCATCAACATCATCAAGTCCGTTTTCAACCTAAAGGGACAATAACATAATGATAAGAATATGATCCTCTGGTGAATCTGTCAGTGCATAAAACACACGATGGATGAAAAACACAGCAGACAGAAAACACAGAAGAAGAAACAGACAACAAACCTGCAGGAATCTTGACCATGAAGAAAAACTGTGATGTCTGTGTTTTTGTTGTTGTTTTTTTCTCTACTTCTGTTCTACATATTGATTATTCATGCTGAACACATTCTTTATCAGGGGATGGCAGTAACAGAAGCTGAGATGAAGTTCTAATCACTTAAATTAATATTATATTAATATATTAATTCATTCAGGGTAGAAATGTTACTGTACTTACTTGAGTAAAGACAGTTTTGCCACCTCTGAGTATTTGATATTATGGGACACGGCAGTAACGTGTAGAAGAACATGCCAAACATAAATAATGTAGATATGATTTCACTGAGTCTGTAGATTATATTTAGAGTATTTAGATTTTCAGCTGCTTTTTTTTATGAAATAAAGGGATTCCTTGTGCTTTAAGGAAAACTGATTTGGAATCAGTCTTCCTTTCAGGGAATCAGTTACAGAATCAGAAACGTCGGGCATCTCATCTCAGTTATGTAGCGGTGTAATCTGTGGAGGGCAGGGTGGTCTGCGCTCAGATTAAGGCACAGGGCGGATTAAAGCGACGATTGAGGAAATCGACAAGGCAACAAAGACGGATGGAATTCGTTCACAGCCTTAATAACAATATGGTGACAGGAGTCTGGAGCCTGACCTCCTGCTACTCACCAGTTGAACTCGTTGTAGTCGTTATGAGCCTCCCACCAGAAGTAGGACCAGACCAGCAGCAGACAGAAGGTGAAGAGGAGGATGAGGGACCACAACAGCTCCCACTGCGCACACACACACACACAGACACACACACACACACACACACACACACACACACAGACACGCACACACACACACACACACACACACAGACACACACACACACACACACACACACACACAAATAAATACACTCCATTAATTCTGTGGATCCATTAGACCTGGTAAAGAAACACAACTTAAGTCAATATGTGATGATAATTGCTGCCAAAACAAAGGACAAATAATCTGTTAAACTCCACAGATGTTACGTTCAATGTCTGTGGGACGATTTTGTACAAACTGGCTTTTAACTTTTCCAGATTTGATCTTCAGCCTTCATTAAAAGTAAACTTCTCTAAACTCACTTCCGTTGTTTAGCTCACGACTCCACCTGGCTGCTGACCTTTAAGGAGCGTATTCCCTCATACGCTTTGCTCATTATCAAGGAATTACTTTTAATAACTTCACATGCTAGATGACTAATTACTGTCATCGTCTGCCGTGCACGTTCGTACTGCGGTAAAAGATTTAATTGGCTGCACCTTCAGGTACAGAAACACATCAATAGGCCCGACTCTGGAGGATACGTGAAGGCAGGAGCGTTCAGCTCCATCTCTCTCTCAGCTCTTTACCCCCAGCTACGCTTTTACCGTCAGTCAGACAAGAACCTTCTGACCTTTTCATAACAACTGCTCATAATCAGAAGGAAACTTAGTGAACCAGCCTCAGAGCTGGAGGAACCAGCAGCAGCAGTGTTGTCCATCACAACAGGATAAAGAGCAAACAGTAGTTTGGCTTGTTTAGTCACATGGATCCTGTGTAATCTGGATAAATTGCACATCTAATCAGTAATAGAGACGCATATTAGGCCAATAAAAAGGTTTTTTATAACCTTAAGGAAATTATCCTCATGATGAAACATTAACTCTTTAACTTTTTTAATATAATTCGTTGCTTCGTTACATGTTTGACTAATCAGACAATCTGCATCTTTAGACCTTCATCTGGAGGAATAAAGTCATTTTACATTAAATGATCAGCAGGAGTTGAACCCATGACAGACGTTGAGGGTCGAACAGGTTCTCAGAAAGACTTTTGACCAAATACATGCATAAAATCAGCATAAAAGGTAAAAATGTATACAAATAAAATCCTTTTTTTTGTGCTAAACTTTTAGTCTCTTATTTGATGAGCTCATCAGCATTTAAATGACTGATTTATAAAAGCGACTGATTCACTATGAGCACATCAGATAAAATAAAGGATTAAATTAAGAAGTGAGTGGAGAGTTGCTGTCTGACTGCTCATGAGGATAAAGACAGTGAATGCAGCAGCGCTGTGAGCACCGAGGATCAGATTATTATCACTCTGACCAGCTGATGTGACACCCAGGTAAGACAGTCTGTCTGACCTGTTTCTCTGCTCTCATTCGCAGCAGGTTTCCTTTTTCCAGACAAAACCTTTAAAGCGTTGATAAAACGCTTTTATATGGACGTTTTGAACCGCGAGTCAATCCACTACAGAAACTCCTTCTAAAGACTGCAGCGCTTAGCATCATGTTTTTTTTTAGCTTTCCAGACGTTTCAACAATCAGACCTGGGGTCAGATTTTAATGTGGAAATCCTGATGCTATAAATATGTGTTATTAATATCTGGGCAGAACTGAGATCAGCTGCACAAAAAAAGGCAAACAAGCTCGGAAGGAATTCAATCTTGTCTCATGTTTGGATATGAGATAAGAACAACATTATTATGTATCTTACTTCAAATAATAACGGCACCAAATGATTTCGTCTTTACAGGAAAAGAATGACCAGACCAAAAAAATACGAAGAGCAAATTTTTATCTTTATTATTTAACTTCCACTGCAAAGAACAAAGACAGCAAACAGCTTCAAGGTGATAAAAAGGTAACTGTGCAGGAAGCAGCTCCTCTCATCATCCCAAAGGTCCTCAAAGACCTGGAAACACCTGGGAGGTCAGGGCTGGCTCCTGAGAGGAGACATTGTTCACCCCCTGCCTTCTCCTTCCCGCACCTCCTCCTCCCCCCCCTCCTCCTCCTCCTCCTCCTCTGAGGATTATGATGGATGCAACCTGAGACGCCCTCTGAGAGAGCAGCGACGGTCTGGTCAAAGAGCTACAAACACTGAGGTCTCTCTAATTTATCAGATGGCTTTATTAACCGTTTCTGAGATATGATGCTAAAAAAAATAAAAAATACAAATGATCCATTTTTAAATCACACTACTGAATATAGAGATTATATCTCTTCAGACTGAATCATCGATCATCTTTTCTGCTCCTCTCTCTGCTCTTCAATTCCTTCCAAAAATGAACATAAAAACATAAATTCTCCTTCTCTAATCAGTTTAAAGGGATAAAGGGGGAAACATTTTTTCTTTTAACCAGCGTATAAACTCCTTTTTTAAATTTTTTTATTGAATTATGTACACAAAAGTAGAGCTAAGACAGAAATCCTTTAGTTCTGACAGTGTTGTAAAACTGAGACAGGAAAGCATCTCATTAGGTCTCTTCCTGTTTGTCAGATCACTCCAGTCTGACATGACTTGACTTGCCCTGATGACATCACATTACCATTCTGCACAGCTGGCGTTTTATTCGGTCACAACAGCCCAACACCAGCACACAGGGCTGCAGCGGCGACATGAATCAGACGACCAGCATCTGTGTCTGGAGAGCAGCCTGTGCTAACAGTCACCCCCCAGTTTGTTCTAATAATTACCCCGATTAGTGTAATGCTATTCCTTTCTCCCTCTGAGAAATCAGAGAGGATAAGAGGGACAAGTTCTCCTTGGGAACGTTAAGCGTTATTCAATTACAGTAGCTTTAATTCAATTCATAGTATGGACTGAGCCGTAATTGAAAAGTCATTCAGAAATATTGGAACGGTCAAGATTATACAAATATATATATTTATTTTTAAAGCAGTCAGCAAATTAGTTTCTTTAAGAACAAATGAATCAGGGAAAAATTAAACACTTATCTTACAACCATCCAGTTGCACTTTGCTCACTAATCTCAAAAAAAGTCATAAATGCTATTAATAAAATAATTTAATAAGGATTTTCAGCTCAAACTTTTGGGACTGCACCAAAGTTCCACAGAAAAACTGCTAAAAACACAAAAAAAAACCACTAAAAAAATATTAATTGATACATTTAACATCTGGGGAAAGGAGAGAGAAAGTTGTCGCAAATTAAAACGGTGCATCTAAAATCACTTTACAGTCTTTTCCTGTCTGTTCAGAACCACCTCAGTGCAGGACAAGAGAGCAGAGAACTGGAACCACCAACACAGTTGTACCTTCTGCCTCTTTTATTAGTCCTCGCTCTACATGCCTCACCAGGAAGTCAGTCCTGAAGCAGCCAATAAGCTTACAGTTGAACCGTCTCACATCATTCTGAGAGTCAGGCTTATTTATAGGGCATGAATTAAAACAACCAGAGTTTAAAATGAATCAAGAGAGGAAAAAATGCACGATGTCAAGAATCAACTGACAAACACAGCACAGATTTCTTCTCTTATTTTAAGTTCTGCAGCAGATAAAGTTTGTTTCCACATGCAGAAGATGAGTCTTAAACAGATCATCTGATCTTTTTCATCTTTACTATGGCTAAGATGTCAGGTTTTAGTAAAGACCTTGTCAAAATAAAAGCATACTCTTGCCCAGATTTTGCAGCTCTGATAGAAATGTGTGTTAAATGTACTAAATATCCTGCTTAGTGAATGATCATCATTTGGGGCACCGGGTGGGAGGAGCTTAACATATTTACTGTAATTACAGTAGGTTAGTAGCATAAGAGATTATAACACAAAGTAGTCGTATAGTACTTTTAAATACTTGACATTTTTGTGGTTCCCAGTCAGATTAAAACCAGAAGCATGTAGAGATCAGGACCAAATTCAAGGAGACATTAGGACTAATTCATAGATTTTATTACTTTATTTTGTGATAATTATTTGTCCTTCTTTTCCCTGTGAGAGAAACTGTTTGTGATGATGTCATGATGTCTCTCTCTTAATGTCTAATAACCTATAGGCTATAATACGGTGTCATAACCATCTGCAGCGTGATACTGTGTCTACTAGGTAGGGACACAAACGTTTGCTGACTCACTCAAGACACACAAAACTACATAAAACATACAAATGCTGTAGGATTATCTAAACAATGCAAATGGATATACCATCTACTTTGATTTGCATCTGATTTACAATTCAACCCTGAGCCAAACAGAACCAGGAAGCAAAGATCAAGAGAAGGTTTACAACAAAATAAATAAATTCACACACGTGGAAACTGGTTCTGCAGAGTCACAAGTGTGGATTATGTGTGTAAAAGGATTCAAACCTACAAATGCTGCTTGATCCCACTGGCATTAGTACAGGACGCAAAAGGAATAATGAAGCACACGACTTGATGTGTGAGTACACTGCAAAAAGAGTAGCTAAAAAAATAAGAAATAAACTCTGGATCTTAGGAGAAAATGATTTAATATTAGTAAAATCATCTGTCTGTGTGGTTAGATAATTTTGTTCAGTCTTGAAATAAGAAGGCTAAGATTAAAAAACTAGTAAATAACTTTTAAAACAAGATAATTATCTCATGTTTACAGTTACAGTTTATAATGTACTACATGAATAAACTACCCATCATGTACAGTATAGTTCATCATGAATGGTGATGCATTGAAAGTTCTCAGCTCACCAATAAGACAACTTTCTGAACACTTTTTTTTTTTATTGGTTGATTTTATAATTCTGGCTGTTATAACTCTGAAGATTATGTTATTATGTTAATTTATGTAAAGATAAATCATAAGAGGAGACAAATAGAAGACATTGTGTTGGAAATCTACCTACAATGTGTTTAACTTAATATAATATCTGCATTTTACTACACAGATCAAAAGATTTAATAAAAAAAAACAACTCCATATTTTCAACCCAAAAATGTAATAATTTTTTGTTAAAAAAATACATATTTTTGTGTGTGTGTGTATATATATATATACACACATATAATATGCTTCTGTATCTAATATAAAGAATATTTTGACAGGAAACTTCAGGGTTTTCTACACCAAAATGAACACGTTAAGCACATGTTACATTAGTTTACATGTATGGTATAGAGATCCTTCCTGGACAGATCACTTCAGTGCACACCTCTGCAACCACACAGAAAACACACGATTAAAATGACTCATTCAAACAGACGACAGCTTGACTCGGCATGTTCACGTCTAATATATGCCAACACTGTGGAGAGGAAATATGGTGCAGGACGGTCTTAAATCCACTCGCTGCTAAACGCAGTGCAAACAAACACAAACATGGTGACATGTGTGAATAAACTGGAAAACACTGTAAATGTAGGGGGAATATTTTCAGCTCAGAGCAGAGAGGAAAAACAAACAAAAAAAAGTAAAACTGCTTCAGCCGTCATCGTTTCTTTGACAGTTCTTCCTCCCCTGTGAGGCCATGCAGAGCCTCACATGCCTCCATCTTCACTGGAGTTAACACCTCAGTCCGTCGTCACATTCCTGAGCATATCCAGATAAGTCCCTGACATTTCACACACTGCTGCTGTGCTGCTTCATAATGCAGCTGCACCACCAGAAGCGTCTCCGTATCTTTAGACATATCCCCTCTAAAAACGCTAAAAACTAAACTTTTACATTTTCCTAACGTTTAATGGGTCAACAACCAACATGGCAACCTAAACCTGCGGTGTTTCTCCATGGTAAAGCCTTTAAATCTGATCTCTACTCTGCTGAAGTTCAGTCGCGGTATCTCTGGTTGCTGTTTAACAATCTGACAGGAACCTCTGAACTGAAGTCCTCTATATAATCACAAGGCAGCTCCGCCCTACAGCATCGCCCTGCTTCTTTATCTATTTAACTTTCAATGTCACCATAATTTAACAGATAAAAATCATGATCTATTAAGGAAAGACTTGACTCTAGCAAATGAGACCATAAACTCATGAGGAAATAGATTACTGAGGCAACAAATCAAAAGAGAAGTCCGGTCATTCTCTCAGAAGCTTACATACAATCACACCTCTGCTGGCCATTAGAAACAAACCAGGTTTAAGGTTCTTATTGGCACCAACAGCTATAAAGGAAAGCGAATGGACAAGAATGATCATGCTAACAAAATGCAAAGAAAAACAGAAATATTCAAGTCCCTGTTCCAGAAACTGAAAACACACAAGATAGAAATTCAAAGAATTCAAGAAAAAAGGAACAACGATTTCTTGTCTTTTCTCTTTTTTTCTTTTACTGTTATTCTACAAAACAAATGAAATAATATTCTAATCTGTGGAGTCACCATCACTCCTGCCATTTCTCGGCAGCTGTGTTGTCTTATTAGTCCCAATACTTCAAAGGCCAGGGATGAATGAAAACCACAAGGTCACTGACAAAGACAGCCGGAGCAGCTTTACTTCTATTTTTAAAGGTCTTTGTGAAACTGAATGGTAACGACTGACTAAATGGAAACACTTTCAATTATTACTGAGAGGCCAGATCGGCTTGCGCTGCACGACGAGAGCCGTCTTCCTACAAAGAGCCTCGAATGCAGAGAGAGAAAAGCAGCTTGGCTAAGACAGAGACGCTAACCCTGAACGTCTCATTACAAGCGAGCAGAGATGAGGAAAGGATCCACATGACCCACATGATCCCACCATGATCCACCATGATCCACCTGTGGATTATGAATGAGTCTACAGTTGTTTCTACACGGCGGTCTCAGTTCTCATGCCTGATTCGCTCAGGTCCGGTTACAGGTAGCCGATACCTGTCCTTGATTGGTCACAGTTTGTTTACTGGGATCGTAAAAGATGCAGCCTTGCATAACATCGTCGTCATCGATGCTGGGAAGCTTTCTCAATGGAAATGCATAAATAGCCAAAAACAGCTCTATTCCATTATTGATCATACTTTATTTGCAGATTATTGCAGAAAACGTCTCTTTGGCTCAAACAAATTAAAAGGCTGTCATCATGAAACGACCATTTCCTGACAAACTGACTGCAGCCTGACTTTGTGCTTCTTACACCAGGAGGTCAAGACGAGTGCGATCCACCGCCACACGGTCCAAACAAAGGATGAGCGGCACAGAGAAAGAATGCTGACTCTGCACTACCCTATCAGCTGGCCTGAAAGACAACCAGCAGGAAACAGAACCACACAGTGTCCAGTTTCCTGCAAACAGGAGGGGAAAAAAAAAATCAATCTCTCTTTATTTAGTCCTGCTTTATACCATTGCTGCCTGTGTCTGTTTACACACTTAACATGGGTTTTAATGCATGCTAGATTTGTCAGGTGCATCTGTGTGTGCTGATTGACATGAGTTTATTGTCTGTGTCCTTGGTTTCTACTAGTCCACAGTAAGCATGTGGGCATAAATAAATCACCCATCCGAGTGCACACACTGGTATGTGCTGTGTGTTTGAGTTTGTTGCAGCAACACAGCCTGTGTGTCCTTCCAAAATACAGAGTATGCTCGGAAATAAAGGGAAAAGGTCAGAGTTACAGATCTTATGCAGGGTATAATACTTTATCTGACTTGACTTTTCTGGTTGCACACCATGGGAAAATTCTATAAAGAAGGTTTAGCTGCAAATGTGTTCGGAACGATCAAATATGCATAAAAAGAATTTGCAGGAATTCACTTAAATGCTTAAAATAAAAAGTTTTCCACAATATGATAAATATAATTCTTAAACAGAATAATTTTGGCTTGTCCTGCAAAAAAACTCTCTGGATTTATGCTAAATCCACTAATACAAAAAACAAAAACAAATGGGTCTAATTAACTTCAAAATCAGATTAAACTCAATAAAAATGTGCTGAGAGACAAAGATGACAAACAGCGAGGAATGTAAACTGAACCTCTCTGTGTAAAGGCTCAAGGTTATTGGATGGGGGAAAAGGCAGCGAGGACGTAGTCGGTCCAAGGTAATTGTTCTTTGTAAATCAATGCTGAGAGAAAACATGCAGAGACCAGGAGGTGTAAGAGACGGCCACATACAGATGGCTCTATGGGTTGCTTATAATACATTATACTGTATATATACTGTATATATATATTTTACCAAAAACAGACTGAGTCAGTGGAAGATGCAGAGAGAAAAAAAGAAGACAAACACGTTTTAATCACACAATCATAGAACGTCACATGCTCAGAAAGGAATGTCTCTCAGGACAGCTGCACAGCCGTCACGGAAAATGATCTGAACAGGATAAATTACAGCATCAGGTCATTGACTAACAGCCTGATGTGAGCACATGTGCACACGTGAGACAGTGAATGAGAGCGAGAGCAGCCTCCTGCTCTGCTAACCGGCATTTTCATGCATCCAGGCGTCAAACAATCTAAATGGTTTTTCCTCCCTTGAGGGATCGACTGTAAATCTGTTCGATGCATAAGACTCAGACCTGAAGTATGATGCTGCAAAAGGGATTTATCTAAAACCATGTATTCTTCCTTTGATTGGCCCTGATCTCGCTTTCAGGACCATCTCTATCAGCTTTGTGACGGAAGAAAAGACGTCATCCTCGCTTTGTGCTGCGGGTGAAAGGTCAAGAATACAAGACTCTCATTCTAAGTTAGCCGATCCTGCACAAGAAGAAGACGGATCTGTGGCCCGATGAACAACAGCAGGATGTCGGAACGTCGGACGACTTTCAGTTTATCACGATTTTGATATTTTTGGAGTAATTATACTATTTTTAATGAAGATTTATGTTGTTTACAGGCATTACTCAGATTTTTATTTAAAGGAGAAATATAATTTTAAGAAGATTACGTGTTGTGTAATAGCATAATGTGAGGTATTTAAGGCTAAATCAGCCTTTTTATAAGAGTGCATAAAGAGAGTATTATTATCTAGTGACCATCATGTACATGATATTCTGACCGGTGTGGCTCCTCCACCATCCCCTCTCACCTTAGTGGTGTCATCATGGGAACGTTGATAGCGTTTCCAGCGGCAACCGTAGATCCCAGTGATACATGACAAACACAGCTGGCGCTCATAGACCTGGAGGGGTTGGTGCTTCACCATGCTCCTTCAGTCAGTCCTGCTTCCAGAGCTCGAACATCCCACTGACTGCAAAGTATCCTGTAAAAAAAACCCAAAAAAACATGATTACAAAATATTGAGAGAAACATTTTTTGGATAACACGTCGAGCACTTTGATAGAAAACATGTGTTTTTGGACACACAGCCCAGCCTCAAATTAAGACCTTATTTTCACAGCTCCCGTTTCCAATGACAACGGACACGGCTAGGGACTTCCATCAATATGATAAAGGAAAAAAAAACAAACAGAACATTAAATGGAAAAAGGACACGGTGAACCCGCCATCTACTGAACATTAAGTTACAGTGACAATGAATACATCACACAGTCACTATATATCTGGGTCAAAAGGCAGCGTGGAGGCCCCATCCTCCTCTTTTATGTCAGGTGCAGAACAAAAGACAGGCAAACAAAAGGCCAACAGGCTGTAATGTAACAGCGAAACACTTCAACTTAGAGAACAGAAATCGCTGCTCGCTGCATCGTGCATCATGCAGGGTCTTCACATGTTCAGTGCTGCCTTTTCTCAATCTCTAAAAAAGAAAAACCAGAGGGTCTTTGCATCATTTAATCATCTTCCAAAGGTCAGCGTCAGGGAGGCTTCCTTATCCTGGGGGCTGTTCCAGCTCGACGATCATCTCCTAACGAATGCAGACTGTCATGATACTGAGGAGGAAAAACCAAGCAGCCCTTCCATGTCTTCCGTCTGCTGTGGGATGGGCCGTGCTAAGATGTACCAGGACGTGTTGGGAATAGTCCGAAAACCCAGTCCTTCCATAGAGCAGCTGCTTCTGATCACAGTCTGCAAACAGCTACAGCAACAATAATGATATTAGAGCAGCGCTGACTCAGCACAAGTTAACCTGAACTCTCCAGGGACGTGATGTAGACCACACATTTCAGTTCAATTTGTATGGGGAAGCATAAACTTTGCATTATTAATGGAATACATCTCTGCAGATTAGAGCCAAATGATTGATTTAAAAAGTGCCGACACACAAACGCAGCACTTTCCTTGCAGGTTTGTGATGCACAGCTACAGCACATGGATCAGCCGTATCTGATGCTTCAGAGCATTTGTGCATGATAACTGCACTCTTCCTGCTGTAATCAGGCGGTCTGGGCAGCTGCTCATTAGCATCTGCAGCAGTGGCCACATTTCCTGTCATTAGCAGAACTGTTCTAAAAAGAGAGGGAGGGCCTGACCCAAGGGGGACATGTAAACGAGCCCACCCCAGCAGGACTACAAGGGGTCGTTGACAGGCAATGTGCATTGAAATTATATGGCTTAAAAGTGTTACATCTTAATTAACTACATGCACAAGATGCAATTACAAAACAGACATGTAGCCATAGAGAAACATCAACGGCACAAAGCCTGAAAATTGAAGAGGAAACGCACAAATGCACAGATGATAATCTCAAAAATGAAAACTCTTCAATGGCCAAAGGTTAATAAGATAAATGAGACACAACTGCAATCAAAATGTATTAAATGAACACAATGGGGCTGCAAAGAGAAAGTCAGAAACTGTTGTGCTCATGTCCAGTTTTGTGCATGAATGCGTTAAAAAGAACACGTTCACTGAACACGCTCACATTTCTAGTGAACGGTGAACTGAACGCATCACTTTGCAACTAAGGAACGTGAACGTTGTTCACTCTCGCAAGAGTGAACGAAGCTCACGTGCCGTTTTATGGTACCTTAGGCCAAGGATTCAGGACAACATGCGGCATGGCTACCGTCACCGGAGAGGCCTGTTCATTTCAACATCTCAGTTTTATCATCACATCAGTGCAAATTAAGACCAGAAAAATATCACGTTTTATGCATTTATGCAATTATGCCTGATGGGTAAGAACATTACCGCAAAGTTCCCTCAACCAAGTCAAACTTACAGAATTCTGTAAAGGATGTTTCTTTTTTATTTCTCAAGAAGAACTAGACAGAATAGTACAGTACAGGACTTCACTGTAGGAGATCTGCAGACAAATTAGTGCCTGGTTTGCAGCCGTCCAGGCGTGTGCCTGCCTTCACGGAGACCGTTAACATAACAGAATGAGAACTATGAATGTGAACAAGTTCATTTTAATAATAACGATGCCCACATCTTTACAGAGACCCGTCTCCACCGCTACTCCACACAGATCAAGCAACCTGAGGGGCGGAGCCGTTACCTCTGAGCCGATGGAGCAGGACTCCTGCAGGATGAGGGGAGGCGGACTCTGTGATTACATCACTGATGACCGGTGCTCAAACAGTCACAGGTGATGGACAATGTCACCGAGATGATGAACTTTTAACTTGACCATATTATCAGCATCTCGTTGCTGCCGTTTACATTCAGCCAGACACAAATATAAAAAGAAGAGTCATCAGCATCATCATCATCCTCCATTCCTCCATCGAGCCTGGAGGGGGGGTTATTTTTTGGGTATATCCTATGGAGAAGATGAGGAACCTTCAGAATCACCTTAAAATCATCTTTCCACAGAAAAAAAAAATGAGACCTTAGGCTGATTAGACCTTAATCAAATCAGGCACTGCTGAATTACTGCTGGAGCAATTATGATTGATATTTCTCCTGAATAATTCATGTCTGTTAAATGGAAGGAGAGGAGGATTTTGGGTCTCCTGAATAGAAAAAAAAGAAGAAAAATGCAAATGTGCAAAGAAGGAGAGCAAAAAAAAAAAAAAAAACCAAAAAACCTGGCCTGTTTTTAACAGCTCTATATCCTCGGGGCTCTATAGGAGAGCCTCATGCAGCTCCAGCAGGTGAAACCTGCCCTTGGTCTGACGTGTTGGTTCATGACTGGAAACATCCAAACTGATCGGTGAGGTCCAACGAAAAATTGGCTGCGGATGATGAACGAAGGCAGGAGATGCAACGACAAGCAGAAGACGCAACGGAAAAAATAATAATATAATAAAATAGGGGTGAAACTTTTGGATTTAGGTGAAAAGTTGGAGCGTCTTCAAACTTTTTCCATTGCTCATTTTTTCACCACATAAATGGAAATAAAAGAAATTCATTGTCAAAAAAACAAACATGATATTGGATTAAATGATTTAATACTAATAACGGCGGGCCTTTCAGTTATTATTCAGTCACTATGATCAACACCTCCAGGTAATGAGCAGCAGACAGACACACAGACATGTGTCTGGGCTTGTAGACCAAGCCTTCAATAAAAGCAACCGTGCAGCCGACACAGCATAGAAGTGTTGTGCTCGTCGAAGTTAAGAGCCACTTTCTGGACTGTCATGTTGTCACTTGTTGACAAATTATGATGTTCAACCGTCTCCAGGGCGACGGCTCCATGTTGTTACAGCAGAGCGGTTCACGAGGTCCGTGTTACGACACGTTTACCTCCAAACGCCTCCATTTATACGAGCGAGGCGGCCTCCTCAGAGTCACACCTATAACACATCACTGAGCTGACATCAAACAGCCCTTTTAATTCCAACTATTAAATGTGCCGTATCACCATAATTAGACAGAGAAACTTTTTTTTTTTTATGCCTTCCTTGTTAATAAGCTTCAACCCTCCTGCAGGATGTATAAATACAGAAGGAGAAAGCGCTGAGATTAACCTCTTAATCATCTTCCATGAACTCATCAGCCCATTTCAACCCCAGTGGAGACAAATTAAAATCTTGAATAAACTGCAATAGTAATATTCTGCAGCTGAATGTCAGAAAGGAATAATATTCATCCGAGACTCTTCGGAGTCATATTTTCGCCGACATGGCCGTGACTCTCCTCAGGCCACAGTGGGAGCAGAGGTGTGATGTGATGTCACGGTGACTCACTGAGCCACAGACACAATGACTGAGCATCCAAAATTCAAATGAGTGAATCTACTTTTCCAATCCCTTTCCACCATTTCTCAGCCTTTCCCTTAAATTGCGCCTCTTTCAGTCTGAAAGATTTAACAAGAGAAAATAAGCGATAAGAGCGTCTCCACCACAGAAACCGCTTCCATCTGTCAGAGGTTTCCTGGGTGAATGAGAAGATGTGAGGGATGGATCTAAAAACGTCTGAACTGCTGCTGTCCTCTCTGTTTCAGCTGTCTCATTTCCTCCAGCGAGGGAAAAAAAAAAAAGAAGGGGTCTGCGGGGGAGGAAATGGTTCAGCAGTTTCTCAGCAGACAACAGGGTCTTCTTCTGACGGAGGACATGAGGGGACCGGCTGAGCAGCAGAAAAACTGCTGGACCAAAGGCCACCGATGAGAAAGAAAAGCTCCTTTAAAGAAACAGTTCATGAGAAGTTAGGACTTATCCTTATTTATCCACCGCTGTGTCGTTTCATTCATTTTAATCCACAGCCAGTGGAGGAAATGACTGAAATAAGTGTTCATGTAATGTAATGTAATTTATTTCTAATGCTGTGAAGCTTGTGATGTTCAGTTATTGATTTTCTCAGAGAATTATGTATCGAATTTGGCAAATTAACCAAAGATTTTTTTTATTTTTTTACCTCCACAGAAGCGGTTATGTTGTCACTCCTGTCCATTTGTTTGCTTTCTTTATTTATTTGTAGGATTACACAAAAAAAACAACAACCTTAATGACAAATTTCCACCACTCTGAGTGGAATGATGGGGCTAAAGGCCAGTAGAGAACCCATTAAAGTTTAATGTGCATCGGGATAAGACGGAAGTATCCAGTCAATTTTTCCCCCCCACTTTCTTGAACACAGCGAGTTGCTCTGTTATTCGACGTTTGGCCAAATTAACGCAAAAACTACTGAAGCAAGTCCCACAAAATGTTGTTGGAAGGGGGGGGGGGGCATGAGTCATGAGATGTGTGGGACTGTTCAGCCTTGGTATTACATTCTAGTTTAGTGCAGTGTTCTCTAGTTTAGTACAAATCACTATAGAGAAGTAGTAGTGAACTCAGATTCCTCTCATAAAATGCATTTCTCAGCAAATTGTTGCATGTATTGATTTATTATTTATTGACGTCATTTGGCTAAATGAACATGTAGCTAACAAGCTGCTGCAGGTTTAAACTCTCAGTTCAGGTTCCTCCAACGAGACAAAAGTGTTTGATCAGTGTTTCTTTGAAATTCAAAAAAAAGGGCAAATAGAAAATTAGTCACCATAATCCCAACTTTTCACACATTTAAGTCATTATCCTGCAGAGCGTTGTAGAACTTTACAACAAAGAGGAAAACATGACTAAGCTGCCTTTTGCATGACACAGTAACAATCAGGTTATAGACTTATGTCGAAGCTAAAAACTGGAATCAACTTGGACCCCAAAGACTCCATGTTTGCTAACATGCAAACTTATTTTTCTTAACTTGAAGTCAAAAATCTTTGTCATGCATAAAAGAGTGAATATTTGCGCAAAATAAAATAAAAACAGCACAAATATCTCCTTGTTTTCCATGATGTAATCTAGTTATCTGTAAATGGGCTTCCATTTAATCCGTCCCTGGCATGTTTGAATGATATGAACGGCTCGAGATGTGAAATGGACACCGAACAGAGAAGCACCATGGAGACTTGACAGAACCATGTGGCATCAGAAGACGCCGGCGAGGGAGTTGATTGTAGAGACACATGGGTGATGACGGCCGTTATAACAGGCGATGAGAGAGTCACAGCATCAGAGCTGCTGAGGAAGGACTCGGAGGCTCCGGTCGAGCAGAGAACACAGAGTCCTAACATTTTAAAATCAAGTCAGCAAAGATCCAGTGTCCACCTCCAAATAACACTATTGATACCAGTATAGCAGCTCCTCTCCTCTCCTCCTCTTTAATCCTTCATCATCCTGGCATCAGCCTACATTTGTGAGTACAAAACAACTAGAAGGCACTCAGAAAGCACGTACTGCACCTTCTCTGCCTCTGATTGGCCCGAGTAAAAATCTAAATCAACTCACCTGCTTTCCTTCACCCAAGGCCGACCTTTCAAAAAAAAAATGTTATTGAAATCCATTCAGATTTGTTTTTTTAGTTATCCTGCTTAAAGAACACACAGCTAACAAATATAGGGCACCGATCACATAACCTACAACTCCTCAGGGGTTGAAAATTCGGAATGTTTCTTTTTACTTTCACTTTGACAAAAAACAAACAAAAAAAAAAGGTGTGAAAATTATTTCCAGATGACGTGCAAAGCTGAGGAAACAGTACGCCCCTGTACTTTTGGTGGTCTTTACTTTGCATGCAGTGCACCAACAACCTGCTGCAGCTGCTCCTTCATGTCGGTTCATGCAGAGAGATCATCTGCACGACCCAACAAAACCACGGTGTCTGACACGTTCCCATCAAATCCCCAAATGCAACCGTAAATCTTGATGGCTCGACACTATTCCTAACAAACCCCGTTCTGTGAATCGCTCCCATGAGTCAGTGTGGTGGAGGGCTAAAGAACCAACGACCACAGCCCATAACCCACAGCTCCTCTTCATCCAGAGTCGGATGAGAAAAGGATGAGACTAGAGCTGAGAAGTAAAACACAACTTATATTAGTATTTACTGGGCATGTCATAGCCTTAAGAGACAAATGATTTATCACCAGGCATCTACTAAGAAGTGGGTGCTGCAAATTAGCAGCCTATTCTGACTAAATGTTGAAATGAGGAGGGCGAACTGGCTGCAAAGTCAGCAAAAAGCAAGTTGAAAAAAAGACCTGACAGTGTGGAATTACATGCATCCTGACTAACGAGCAGTTTGCTCCGATGTTCAGAGGAGAAGACGTCAGGAGAATTATTCTCAACACCAGACACGAGGAGGGAAAGAGCTCAGCAGTCCGACGGATGCAGCTTCATACAGGGAAAAATGAATATTCAGTGACACGAACCAATGTTCAGGGTTCATTCAAGCTGAGTGGTCAACACATATCTGTTAACTAAGAGGTGCTGCTGCTGTTGTTGTTGGTTCTCCAAGGGCTCCTTCCTGCTCATGATTCCAAAACCTGACAAATCCATTTACACCAATAATCCTGAGTGAATATATTCTGTATGATATAAGAATTTAAAATCCACAGAGCGCTATAGAGCCATATTTAATTGGAACAAGCTACCAGTATCAACAAGGCAAGTACAGAAAGAGAGTGAACCTTTGCAGATGACCATGTGATTTACTGTTCAATGTCTGTTTCCTTCTGTAAATATTTACTCTAAATCTCTCTTCATAAATGTGTATACTGGAAATTTTTTTTTTCTTCATCATTTTTGTTTTCTTGTGTTGAATGTTGTTATTAAGGACACACTGTATTGTGTTTGGATGTAACATTTTCGTGATAATTGGCAGCTAACGGGGATTCAAATCAAACAACAAACAATAAACACGATGAGAGCTTTTAGCAAAAGGCACCGTAAAATAACATAATGGACGCGACAGCATGACGGAGCTCAAACAACAGCTGGTTTAAGAGAGTGGTGGGTTTCCTCTGGTGCAACCAGCAGCCTAAACCTCACCAGAATCAATAAGTTAAGAAAAATAAATATGGACAAGTCTTTTCTAAACTGGGTAGTGAGCCATGAAAAATAGGAAACAAGCTGCACGAAACAATTACTAAAAACCAGTTTACTGCAATATCAGCAAACAGCAACCTGCAGCAGAATTAGTCAAGTTAGAAAAGGGGTTTGATCGTTCATCAAACTGACAGCTCTTCAATCAAAAAAAAAAATGGGTCAGAGATAATCCCTGAAAAATTTATCTAATCACAGTTTTAGAAACGTTAATAGCAAAAAAGAAATCTCATTACTGTCATTCATTTTCATTATTAGAACAAAACACATGGAAATAAATGAAATCCAACCAATCGTTTCAGTGTGGACAGAATGACAGATATGGGGATACATTACCTCCAGTTCTCCACATGTGGATAAATATAATCTGGGGTCAGGATGTTAAAAAAAGATATGAATTTCTGATTAAAGTTGATTTGATAGAGAAGAAAGCCTGTTTGATGCTGCAAGATCACTGCTTAACAAACCCATAGAGTCATATTATAGAGTCATAGAGTCAAATTAAAGAGTCATATTATGTAGAGTCATATTAAAGAGTCAAATTAAAGAGTCATATTCTAGAGTCATATTCTAGAGTCATAGAGTCATATTATAGAGTCATAGAGTCATATTCTAGAGTCATATTCTAGAGTCATAGAGTCATATTCTAGAGTCATATTATAGAGTCATAGAGTCATATTCTAGAGTCATATTCTAGAGTCATAGAGTCATATTCTAGAGTCATATTCTAGAGTCATAGAGTCATATTCTAGAGTCATAGAGTCATATTATAGAGTCATATTATAGAGTCATAGAGTCATATTATAGAGTCATAGAGTCATATTCTAGAGTCATATTCTAGAGTCATAGAGTCATATTATAGAGTCATAGAGTCATATTCTAGAGTCATATTCTAGAGTCATATTATAGAGTCATATTATAGAGTCATATTATGTAGTCATATTAAAGAGTCAAATTAAAGAGTCATATTCTAGAGTCATAGTCTAGAGTCATAGTCATATAGTCATATTCTAGAGTCATATTCTAGAGTCATATTCTAGAGTCATATTCTAGAGTCATAGAGTCATATTCTAGAGTCATATTCTAGAGTCATAGAGTCATATTATAGAGTCATATTATAGAGTCATATTATAGAGTCATAGAGTCATATTATAGAGTCATAGAGTCATATTATAGAGTCATATTCTAGAGTCATATTCTAGAGTCATATTATAGAGTCATATTATAGAGTCATATTATAGAGTCATAGAGTCATATTCTAGAGTCATATTCTAGAGTCATAGAGTCATATTATAGAGTCATATTATAGAGTCATATTATAGAGTCATAGAGTCATATTATAGAGTCATATTATAGAGTCATAGAGTCATATTATAGAGTCATATTATAGAGTCATAGAGTCATATTATATAGTCATATTAAAGAGTCAAATTAAAGAGTCATATTATAGAGTCATATTATATAGAGTCATATTATAGAGTCATATTATAGTCATATTATAGTCATATTATAAAGTCATATTATAGTAATATTATAGTCATATTATAGTAATATTATAGTCATATTATAGAGTCATATTATAGTAATATTATAGTCATATTATAGAGTCATATTATAGTAATATTATAGTCATATTATAGTCATATTAAAGAGTCATGTTATAGTAATATTATAGTCATATTATAGAGTCATATTATAGTCATATTATAGTCATATTATAGTCATATTATAGAGTCATATTATAGTAATATTATAGTCATATTATAGAGTCATATTATAGTCATATTAGAGTCATATTATAGTCATATTATAGAGTCATATTATAGTCATATTCTAGTCATATTATAGAGTCATATTATAGTCATATTCTAGTCATATTATAGAGTCATATTATAGTCATATTATAGTCATATTATAGTCATATTCTAGTCATATTCTAGTCATATTATAGAGTCATATTATAGTCATATTCTAGTCATATTATAGAGTCATATTATAGTCATATTATAGTCATATTATAGAGTCATATTACAGATGGAGGGGTCGGTCATTATTGACTCAGGTGTTTTTGGGTGCTGCAAATAATCCATTCGGATTCTTGGACTGGACGTCTGAGTATTCCTGATCTCTAACATACATTTATGGAGTATGTGGTAAGTGGACCACCCAGATACACGTTTCAGTGCAGAGGGACGAAGGAAAACGTTGAGGAGTTTTAACGCAGCACCTTCCTGCTGTGAGCTGACAGCTCGAACCTCTGATCCGCTGTTTAGCTAGCTGATGGTCGGTGTGTGGGCTTCAGTAATTATCACCTTACAAGACGGGATGACACCAACTCTTATCTGCTTAATGTATACCCTGAGCCATGCTTTCTCATCAGCTTCAGTGCAGCCTGTGATTTCACATGTCTGGGGGGGGGAAGCACACATGACAGGAGGTGGATCCCATGGAAAAGAGTGAGGCACTAAAAGGATGGACTGTGTGGGGAACCCTGAGCTGAGTGAGTCCCTGACACCCAGACATCTTTTCAAGATGAAGAGAATCCATGAATTACAGCTAAATGTTCTGATGTCACTTTTAAGAGTCGGGTTCAGCAGCGGCTCAGTGATGCTTGTATTAAACAGCCCTGCTTTAAAAACATCAGCAGCTCATATATTTACAACGTTGACATATTGATGCTAAACTGGTTTAATTTTGACCATGTTCATCATCTTAGTTTAGCAGTGACCTCTTATAAATAACTTAAAACATATTTTTGTATACTTGCTTTTATGTAATATCATCCTCTTCACTTTTTCTTTCTCTGTTTATTTATTTATTCATTTATTTATGAATGATTTATTTTATCCTCTTATTCCCTTGTTTTTTAGCTAGCCTGTGGGATGCTGTTTTTTATTTTTATTTTTTTTATTTATTTTTTTACAGTTTTATTCCTTGTGTTTCATTGGTCTTATTCAGGGACCTAGATGTCATCTTTTATTCTCCTTTAATTGTCCTTTATTTTTCTTGGATTCTTTTTTATCTTCTGTTTTATTTATTGATTTATTTTTACCCCTTTTGTTTTAGTCTTATTCTGTGATTTTATCCTTGGGATGTGATGTGGTCTTCTTATTATCTTTTACTGTCTTCTATTCATCTGTTATTTATTACTTTATTATATTGATTTACTTTTAGTTTGTCATCATATTCATTCTATCTTGTATTTATTGAACATTACCTTGACTTTTCTGCAGCTCTCGGTTTTATATCACCTGCTGTGTGTTTTTGTATTTTCATCCTCGGTTTTAATTCTTTCAACTGTCTCATATCTTGTCTGTCTTGTTTTGTGCTTACAGTCATCAGGTTACCTTGAGTTTCCTGTCTTGTCTGTCAAAACACTTTGTGAACTGCTGTTTTTAAAGGTGTTATATAAATAAAGATTATTATCATTATTATTATATTAGCATGCCAACAGTTGCTAATATATATATATATATATTATATATATATATTATAATATATATATATATATATATATTATAATATATATATATATATATATTATATATATATTATAATATATATATATATATATATATTATATATATATATTATATATATATATAATATATATATATATATATATATAGTCAAGCCAACTCTAGTGTGTTGGTGTTGTAACCAGCAGCAGGTGTGCGACATCTGGATCCAATATTAAAGCCTTTTATGAAGACGTTTCCTTTTCTAAACAGCCTCAGATTCGTCTGGTTTTTATGTTCCTTCACACTGATTATAAAAGCTTTCAGAACCAAAGAGAATTCAGCTTTAAGCTCTCTCTGCCAAACCAGTAGCTTCCATTGAACGGCCTGTTTAATTGTTTTCAGCACTCTTCAGGAAATGGTTCATGAACTTTATAATAAAAGGGAAAAATGTAGGCACATATTTTTGGATCCTTTCCTACTCAGGGCTCTTAATAGAGTCAATGGTCCATTTTACAACATATATATAGGCCTACTTGTCACAACTCCATCTAAAAATGCTTTCGGGGGTTCCAGTTACTTTCATCTTGTTAAATCTGGAGTATTTTTTGTCGCTGCTTTCGCCATAAAATACCTGTCAATAAAAATGTGGTTTCTGACAGCAGAGGTGAGTCATCAGGTTTCATTGAAGCACTTTTTAAAAGGTTCTTCTCACTGTAAAAACCTAGTAATCAGTGTTTTTACAGTTTGGACGGGACGGGAGGCTCGTAGAAACAAAATGAATGTCAGATGGGCGTTAGGTCTAGACCCCTCCTGGCCTGTCTGCCCATCAGGGGAGAGAAAGTATTCTGGGGCTGGTTCCTAATCTTAGGTGATAGTGTAGTGCTGATACTGTGGCCTGGAGAGCAAACAGCTGACGCAGACATCCGTGGTCACATGACGGGAACCATTGTTGTGGGCACTCCATTCACTCTTCATCGCAAAAGTGAAAGACTTGCACCTCGACTTGGATGTTAACACCAGTGACTTGTGACTTCACTTTGACTTCACTTTGACTTCAC
Source organism: Chaunax sp. Z400 (assembly GCA_037577475.1). Classification (NCBI taxonomy): domain Eukaryota; kingdom Metazoa; phylum Chordata; class Actinopteri; order Lophiiformes; family Chaunacidae; genus Chaunax; species Chaunax sp. Z400. Next base: position 27,888,620 of record CM075192.1, on the reverse strand, counting down.
TTTGACTAAAATACTTGCACCATTTAAAAAGTGAAAAAGCCACAATTTCTGAGTGAAAATAAATTCAACACGGTGGCTTTTCTGTTTATTGAGTAAACCTCAAAAGGCTATCAGCCACACTGACGTTTGTACAAACATAGTCCTGCAGTAGAAAACTATGCAGAGTGTATCTACTGTGCATGCAAGGCCGTCTGCGCCAGAGCTCGATACGCACACACACCTAACAACCTCAAGAAAAAAATCTAATTGCGATATCCAAAAAGCATGTTTTAAGTTGCACAAAGAAAAGTAAATCTAGGCTTTATTTGTTAAAACAGCATTAGATTTGGTGAATAGTGCATTCTGATTAGTTTAGGACCTGCATCCTGGATCTTGAGATTTTTCAGTCTTGACTTTGTGTAAAATCTTAATAACAACTTGTGACACTACTTCTGGTAAAAACAAGTACATGTCTTAAATAAACTCATGAAATAACCTAAAAAAAACTACATATAATAATATAGAATTACTTTAAACACCTTTTGCATCAAATGCATCCTGCAGACATACTGTATATAAAAACTATAGAAGGGCTCCTTCTCATTTTATAACAATTTTATTTTCTAAGCTACTGTAAACAGAAGTCAACTATTGGTTTCAAAGGATGTAAATATTACTAAGAATAAGAGAAAACAAGCAGACTTGCTATGCAGCCATACAGGAACCTCAGCTTTGACAGAATTGCATATATTATATCATAAATAATGTTCCGTGATGCTATGAGTTTTATATTAACAGCAGTTAGCCTTGGAAATTTTACCTGCATAATAAGGTGAGGAAGAAAAAGACAACTTTTCTGATTTGTGCCACACTTTTATTGTGGGCTCCCATTTCACAACATCTTGCCAGAGCTCACAGTCCATCAGGTTGTGTTCTCTCACACAGATTTCATGTTCTGATCAACGCTGAACTTGCACAGGATCTGCTACGCGTTGCAAATATGAAGCATTGTTTGACACAGAGTGTCTCAGGAACAGCAGGGCTCTGGTGCCCTGTTAAATTACAGTGTTCTGACTATTTGACTAGGATTGAAACAAACCATGTAAATGTTTGTAAATGTGAACCAACCAGCAAAATTTAGGTCATTAAAGGAACTATTTTAATCGGCATGAACGTCGCTCTGTCTGCATGGAGGTATCAGTTGCATACCTGATGTAAAGGGTAGAAATGTACATAAACTCCCCCCCCGCCCACTAAACTCTCTGATCGACTGAAAAGGACAGTTGGTTGCAGTAAAATTGAATGATGCAAAAAAAAATACTGTGGAAATTATGATGATGATTTTTTTTTTTTGTTATTTGCTTCAACTTCTCAACACATTTAGACGCCCGTTGCTTTTGCACGAACATTTACTGTTGCTTTAGTAACTGGAATCACATGGAAATCAGATTATTCTCAGCTGGGTGCTATAAATAAATAACAAACGCTCTCAGAGGCGGAGCCAGCTCTTTGTAGCTGCTCATTACACTCTGGACAGACACAAAAGATGAGTACAGGTGTGAGTCTGCGTGCCTGTCGGGGCGGGGGGGGGCGGAGAAGCTGCGGCCTGGATGTGACCTCACTGCTTCAGGGTGGGCCAATAAAAACCAGAAACCAGACTTTACAGAACTTTTACAGTTTCTTTTGAAATATAAAGCCAGAATGCACCCTATAGAAAACTGCATGTATTATAAAAGCAGCCTTGGTTTGTCTCTCTTACTGAAAGGATGCAGTACATACAGTATGCAGAGGCAAAGTTACATAAGCAGTGCAGAGCAGAATCAACAGACTCCTCTGGACAATAGGGTCAGCTACTGTCTCTGCTGTACAACTATACCTTTCAATCAGCAACAATATGCATGCTAATGACTAATGCTGCAAAACACAGCACACTGCATCCCTCCCTATTAGATCTCCCTCTATTCCCTAGTTATTCTCCTAAAATAACACTTTATGCCAAGGAGTTTTAAACCACATCTAACAAGCCAACCCTTTTTTTTCTTCTTTTTTTAAGCATGGCTATACATTTAGTCAAAACACAACAGGCAGTCTTATCCAAGCAAATCTGCAGAACTGGAGACATTTATATGCTATGCCACCAAAATGACTCAACAAGTGATCTGGACGTCAAGTAGAGGAGGACCGATGGATGTACAAAGGCCAAGTTTACTGAGGATCTATTGGAGGACGAAAAAAATCGATAGGCGATTAATTATCATGTATCAATAACATATCATTGCACCTCTAACCCGTAAAAAAAATGACAGAAAAGAAAAATCTGGATGACCAGTGAACTAAACATCTAAAGTACAGCAATAAACACCTTCTGTACATAAATAAACCAGGATCCTAGAACTCAATATAATCAATAAAAAAAAATCTAGAACTGATCAAACTAACTGTTACAGATTTAGGTGGTTTAAATCTATGTTTATATTTGGAGCGATAATTTCCCCATAATTCCAGTCTAGAAGTCTACTGGTGTGTAGCTGCAGCCGTTAGCCACGATCAGAGCTAAGCATCGTACCGACCATCCCATCATCCTATTCATGCTGATTAAAAGACATCTTTATTCTCTCACACACTTCATGTTTCAATGTCACGACCAGAACTGGAGCCTCGCAGCGACAAAGAGCACAGGATGAAAATGAAGCAGCCTCTTATAGTCACTTCTACAGTCCTCGATTTGTTCTGAGTCATCCCATCGACTGACACTAAACAGGTACAAACCCTTTAAAACCTGCTATTATTTACATTCAGAGCATGTTATAAATGTCATCCTTTAATTAACTGGAAGCCTTAACAGATACAAGAAATACGTGTGAGTCGTTTTTCACTGGGAGTGTAGTAGTAGTGACAGATGGAGAGGTGTTAACACAGCCGAGCATCTCTAAAGACTCCATGTAGTGACTGGATCCTCTCCAAAAGGTCCACATCTAAGGTTGACTAAATGTTCAGCAGATCAAACTCCTTCTGCACAACATGATCCACACAAGACCCCATGAGATCCTTCTTGGAATACCAACATACCAGGAATCCCTAAGGATTTTCAACAGACAACAATGACAGTGTCGTGAATTATGCAACAAAGTGGAAAGAGCATAGTGCATGAGGCAGAGAGCATCTTCTTTTATAAAGACGCAGTTGTGTAAAAAAGGCTATCTCATAACTTTTGTTTCTTTAGGCTTATTTTTTTAAAATCTTAAATGGATTATATTATATTTGATCATTTTATTTTAATGTAAACAAACAGATACAACTAATAAAACCGATTATAAGTGGGTGTGTTAGAACTACAGTGTGCAAATGATCAAGCATTTACAGTGTCAACAGTATTAGCAGTGGGGGGGGGGGCAAATCAAATTCTGCTTAGGGCCCCATAAAGGTGTTGTGCCTCTCTGGTAACAAACATGTTTAGGTATGTTGTAATGAGATGTTTATCTGCAAGCATGGCCTGAATAAAAAACAAACAAACAAACACATATAGTTGTTTGTTTAACTTCAGGTAAATGTGATCCACACCTCAAAGCGGGTCAACACTCACCTGTCTGAGGGCTGCTGCCACTTCTCTGGGAATACAGAGTTAGATTTGCGGTAAAGTTGCGGTTTTTCCTTTACTTTATATCCGCTAAAACGCCTCCCGACAGCCAAAGGTAACGTGTGAGATGTGGGAGGTCGATAAATGCTGACAAAGCCGAAGTTTCACAAAGCAGAGGGGAGCTGGGACGGTGTCGGCGGCTCCGCTGTGGCTTAAAAGGCGTCCCGTCTCAGTTACTCCGCGGTTTGAATCCCCTCCGCAGGTAAAGCGAGCCTCCGCGTCTCTTTGTGGGCATCGATACATTCACCGGCTCCTTAATTCAATGTAGTGAATGGTGGGAGGAGTGTGCTTTTATCTCCAGCCCTGCTGTACATGGAGAGCGCGTCACCAAGCTGACCTTACTCCCTGTCGGCGCGTTCAAGGGCGCATCGGAAATAACAGCTTCCGGGTCTGATTAGCCGTTTGTACACATTAAAACCGCTCACGTCGTTTTTACCAACATTTAGATAAATTGAAAGGTATTATAATGTTCAAACGTCACAATCGTCATTTCTTATCAGTAGCTACGAATATCATTAGAAAAGAAATCTGCTAACCTCGGGTTTCCCCAGGCGACCTGAATGCAACAACGTGCAAATATCATCTAAGCCAAAGGGCATTTATTTAAATCAATCTGTGTATTGTCTTAACAACATGATGATACACTTCAAGTGCTGTTTTGTTATGGAGGACATGACAACAATTAAATGTCATTAACAGCCATGTTAATTAACTGGATCCAGATCCGGATGATAATCCAGATCTGGGAGATTAAAACAGATCAATGGAGGGTTACTGGGTTACATAGAGGGGTAGAGATATGACCACTTATAGAGTCATTCAAATGGATTTAATCTATCTGTGAAAGATAAGAAGTCATTTCTAGACATAAAAACATATCTGCCAAGATGGAAAAATCATCTTTCTGTTGATAACTGAAAAACTACAAATGATAGGAGTTGATTTCCAGGGTAAAGAAATGAGGAGGTATTTGTTAATCATGCATGAGGTGGATCATTAATGGTGACATCACCATAGTGTATGCTACGCCCTGAGTGTGATGAAACATCCACTGATGAGAATTGTTAGAGGATTTTGTTCAGACGTGGCCTGGAAACTGTTTTCTGATCAGGTTTTAGTGACAGTTTGCTCTCTAGGTGTTTTTTAAAAATTTTTGATCACTTCTTCTTTCTCATCTCTTTATTCTCTCTGAAAATGCTGGAAGACTTTTTCTGAGTCAGTTTACTGATTCCCATCACATGTTGTCAATGAAGACCAGTGTATCTGATCAAAGTAATTACTGGTCAAATAAGTGTCAGTAGAGCAAGAGACAAATAAAAAAGAATAAACCATCCAACCTCTGAAGGGGTCACCGGTCTCTGCACACTCACACTTTGTCACATTCCATCATATTGACACATACCGGATGAGTCATCAAACAAAACTATTGATTTTTGTCACAAGAACACCCTCTACAGTCTTTATCAGAGACAGGATATGATGTCAGGCGTCAGTCGCATCGACCGACTGACTGAAAATTTAATATTCATCCTGATTTGTTGTGTTATCTGGATAGAAGAGCCACTGATGTGAAATGTTGGAATGATTCCAAGGAAATGAGTCAGAAAACATTTCTTTTTCTGTTGAAACCACATATTAACCACAATTCAGTGTATTGAAAACACAAAGAAACACATTTAACCAGCTGCATGCAGTTTAATGCATTTAAGTATTAGATGGACTGATTTCCCTTTTGGACCATGACATCATTTATCAGAGCATGACGTGACATGTTGAGTGAGCCGTTTATTTAATGCACTCTTGTATCCTCAGGTCATCAGGTTATTATTTATCCTGTAGAATAATTAATGAAGTTTCAGTAATACCAAAGCTGCACAGTGAATCTCACTCAGACTTCTCAGACAATGACAGGGTGTCAGCAGGTCTCTGCAGTGTGAAATGATTCACCAGCAGATCCGCATATCTGAAGTGTTCAGCAGCTTTCAGATCAGTTGCATTTAATTGGTCAGCCTAAAAACGTTTCTATTTTAAGTGGAAGAGGAGTTGTGGTTGAAAGTTCAGATACATCACTAAGGAAACAGCCAGTGCAGTGTGAATCTGTCAGATACATTAGCATCATTAAGAGGAGATTTCATCCCCATGCTCACATGCATGCAGCCAGTCATACACACACACACACCATGACATTGTCTTTCCATGAGCATCGACAGGTGGGGAAACGGGGTAAAAGCTCTCCTCGGGATCATTTCCTGTGGCATATTCCCGTTAGATGTGGCTGACCCTGGCTTTCCTGCTCCTCTCTCCGCAGGCTAGCATCAGTCTGCAGCTCCAGCTGATGAGCCTTGTTATACATATGAACTCCACCCGATTTCAAAATGCCAACGAGTATCCTCAGGCCGGAAGGGCAGGATGGCCTGTCGGGGTCTCCTCTGCATGTGGTGGCATAACTCAGCAGGGTGTATGAGCAATGCTGTATGAAAAGGGTGCAGAACATGACAATTACAAAGCAGTTACATTCTGTCGTCTCACTTTACAACAACAGTTTATGACGTTGGAGCTCTGCAGGAATTTCACATCGGGGTGTGATTTGTTCAGAGGCCTCCCTGAAACAATTATTAATGGAGCTGAAAATATCACACTTTCTACTCGCTGCTGGGATCTGAAACAGTTTTTAAATTTTTTTTTTTTTTTACAAAATATGTGACAAGACAACTATTCCACAAGTAGAACCATCTTCAAACTCCTTCTCTGTCCAAGGATGTGAACCTTATTTAGTTGCTGTGGCTCCATCCAGTGGCTGTTAGACCACAATGCAATAAAATCACAGATAAAAGAGCTATCTGGCAGCTTAAAATCATTTCCACAAATTCTTCTAATTTTTGTACATAACCAAATGTTTATATCCAGCATCTAACGCTCCAAAGCTCTGAGTGTTTGATTTCCTGCAAAATCCTTCATTTTGCACTTTTTTTATGCACATTTCAAAAGATTAAAAAATTCTTACTTAAAGAATGGCTTTGAAAATTGATCCACAGAAATAATACAAATTTAGAAATAGCCTCAATTCAGATTTTTATTATCATGAAGGGAACTTTGATGGCTTTGGAGGAAGCTTTTAAATGTTCGCCACCAGGGGGAACATTCAGCCAATAAAACCATTCATGTGTGCCTCTGCCTTATCAACATGAAGTTAGATCCAAAAATTAATTATCCAACTATTATTTGTTTTTTGTTCAATTAATTTCTCCATGTGGTCAATATGACCAGCTTGATAAATGGAATGGAATATAATGTTTTTCTCCTAAATAATCAATAAGATGGGAGTCAAATGTTAAATTTTATTAATGTATTAATAATGACCTTTAAAGATAGTGGTATGAGGGTAAATACCTTTTCTATGGATCTAATGAAAATGGAGTCTACAGTATTACAAAGGAAAGAAATGACAAACTCCTAGTTGTTCGATAGTTACTCCACAGTTCATGTCTTCAAAGTACAGTGGTTTTATTTTGACTCTTAACTCTGCAGTTGCTGTTAGGTTAATTAAAAATACCCACACTCAGATCACTGTAATAGGTGTCTGATTTTAGTCTGGTTCAGGTTGGCACACAGAAGTTCAGAAAGTTGCATCATACAGCAAAGCTGAAATATGTCTCAGGTCTTACGTCATGGTCTCCTCTACAGCTGTGGTTCCTCCACTGGAGTCTTTGTGTCCAACAGTTCCTCAGTGTGTAGTCGTAGTAGTTAGTGACAGACACACATTATATATAGCATAATATATCAAATCTATAAAACTGTTAGTAGTTTAGAAGCTTTTTGTCTTTTGGACACTTTGAATAATAACTAAAACCTTTTTATATAGAATACTTCAAACACTGATATGTCTGGAGGAAGAGAAACAGAGGAGTGTCTCCCATTGGTTTGACCACTGTGGGGGATGGGGTGGGTGCTCGCCAGAATTATTGCAGTGGTACAGAAAAAAAGAAAGAAAAAAGATTAGCATCGCTGATCTGTTTTAAGTGAATGCTAGTTGAGCTAAGAAGGCTAAGGAAAAGCGCTGCCCTCGGTAAAACAGAGAGAGCAGAGAAGAGGAGAGAAAGTTACGCATCAATGTAGAACTAAATGACAGCAAAACACATTGGGGCTGGGCTGCTCCCCCCAAATGAGCAAACCTCTCCCAGTCCTCTCCTGTTTATCTAACACAGATGGTAAGGATGTTTATTCCCAGCCCCCACAGACTGTAGGTCTTTCCTCTTCTGCAATTGGCTGCTTTCCATTCTATATACAATTTACTTTAGAACTTAAATAAAATAAAACAATAATGATTATTTTACAAAACTCATTCAATACTAATAAATTGTAAAAAAACATGTTTGTAAAAGTCTTGATATTCTGTCAGCCATAATAAGAGAACTAATTCATCATGAAAATCCAAATGTATAGACTGGAAATGAAGATTTACTGAAGGAAACCTTCTTAATGGATCGGGATCCTTTTTTTAGCAACACTAAGAAAAACACAATTGAGGATCCATCTGACCATAAAGGGTGAAGGGTGGAGCTGAGGTTAGCGTGATGGTGTCCAGATGTTAGCATTTTGTTGCTCCTCATTCCTGCTCTTAGATTACAGATGGTGAAATGTTGCATCAGTTCGTGTTGTGCCTACAGCCTTTTAAATATGTCCCTCCCGTATCTTAGAGGTCCGTCTTTAAGATGTGTTGAAGTGTGTAGTTCAGGAAAGTGCTGGAAACTAGAGGTATAAGAGGTACTGATTCCAGATGACTCTATAACACTTTACACTTTTTAAAGAAATGGGAATGAGTAAGACTACAGTTAGTGTATAATTGTATATAATAGAGTATAAATGATTGCAATAATTAGTATATAATAGAGTTCAAGCCCATTCCCACATTCCCTTTGCCACACATGCAGGTCAACACAAACACACCAAAGATGTTATTTTGTTCCACTGTTTAAACATTTCAAATGGTTTCAAAACAAATGTCCTTGTTAAACATTGGAACTAAGTAGTCTGTGATAAATACTACAGTATTCATCTGAGTATTTGTTACAGTAAAAATAATACCTATATAATACTTTTTTATTAAAAAAAAACAGCTTGTTTGAGCTCAGGTCAATGAGGCTTACAGACCATAATTATCAAATGGAGGTTCTATACATGTAATGTTCACAAGACAGATGAAACACAACATTAGGTAATAATATATTATTATATTATTATTATTACGGATTTATAACCAGCTACAGTGGAGCAGTCACCAAACTGGTTACTGGGATATGAACCCAACAGGAAGGCTAAGTTCTCTGTGTCTTTATAACACCTTTAGCTCCATAGTACTGTGTCTGTGTGGATGTTCCAGGTCTCTGCCACTCTTTATTTAAGGAGATTATGCGCACGAGGAGATTTGACCAGACTTGCTTGACCCAGAAGTTGCCATCAATCTAAACATGCTGAGGAATTTCACTGTGAACTGTCACTCCTTGCATGGGGCTTTTTTCTGAATGACAAACACCCCCTGAGGGGAGGGAAGGGGCTGCAAGCCTGCTCTTGTGTTAAACCTAATGAATTAGAAATTATTAGGTGGGTTCACTGTCCCCAAAAATGTGAGCGATGAATTTATTTTATTTGTAATTAATCCTTTATTTAGCCAGGAAGGTCCTATTGAGATACAGGACCTCGTCTTCCAGGAGAAACCTGATCAATGTATTTATTTAAAATCAGAGGAGATTTTTTTCCTCAACTTTTGTAGAACTTTCTGAACGTTTCCCCCCAAAAAGACACTAAAACCATAAACTACATTCCTCAGTTGGCATTTCAGGACAATTTGCAAAAGAGGATGGGTGTGGGGGATTTAGAGATTGTTGGAATTCCTCTGGTTGAAGAGTAGTTTGTGTCATTTGACATGATTAGGTAAAGATGAACAGGTTTCCACTTGTGCGTGTATTTGTAACCTTTTTTTTTTTTTGAAGGTCATGCATGAGTTAAGAGAAGAGGTTGTGGTCACGACCCTGCAGCTTTTACGACAGTATAACACCCCCCCCCCCTCCTGAGCTGGAGAGACGTGGCACTGTGGGGGTGGGGGCAGGGCTGGAGATCCTGCAGCTTCTGTGAAGCACAAAATCTGAGCGAAGCTTTTAAACTTCTGGAAGTTTCTATTTAAAATTAGACATCTGCATAAAAAAGGTTCACAGCAATAAAAACAAAACAACTATCTTGTGACCTGGAACATTTGCAAACAATGTACTCAATCACTGACGTCATGGCAACTGAGATTGCAGAGGAATGATGATCCAAAGAGACCACATGTGCATTTTAAATGACTGACACAACTGCGTTTACAGAATAAATAATATAAGTATATATATATAATTCATCGTCAAACACAGAACATTCTTTACGTTTTACATGTGATGAAACCAGTCTAACAGATTGAGTCAGCGAGCAGCTTTAGGACCAAGAGGCTGAGGTTAGTTAGTATTTCTGCACATCAGCAGCTGAATCTGACCAGGGATCAGATTCTCTCTGTGTTTCTGTCTGCAGCTGCTGCTGGCAAAGTTTCAAAGCTGATCCCAGACCAGCGCTGAGGAGGTTAACTTAAGCCAGCCCTCTCATTCCTGCCTGTGGTTTCAAGGGGGGGGGCGTCATCCAGCTGAAGAAAGGGAGACACCCTCATTTGAATATCCCATTCCCACTTCTGGAAAGTTCTCTCTCAGGATATATATAAAGCAGGAAAGTGTGTCATTGCTCTGCATTTCAGAAGACACAACACAAGAAGAAATCCAGTGACTTTATCAGGTAAGGATCAGAGAATAACTGGCTTTGTGTTCAGGAATGCAGAGGATGAATGAGCTGCTTTGTCTTCTAGCTTAAAGCAACAGCACTTATTTTTCCTTTGTTACCAGTTTTAAATCTCTCATGTTTGGCCTGCACACAGAATATTTCCCGTAGAGAAAAAAGAAGAGTTTAAAGTTGTTAAACATGATGATACTAAAGCTTTTTGCCTCTTGCATGCCACTGTCTATGTATTAAATGGAATCAAATGTGTAAAAGGAAAATACCTTATAAGCACCTAATCTGTTTTTTTTTTGGGATGAACTTTAAGACGTTACTCCTCTAGAAATCCTCTAGAAATCATTGCTGCCACTGTGGCACAGCTGATTGGATGAAAGTTTTTTTTTTTTTTTTCGTGGTTCACGCTCAGTCAATGAAAAAAGTGAACTTGTCTGATTGTGAGTGAGTGGCGACTAACTTCTCTGGAGAACTTAACAACAGCCTCTAAAGGGTGAAAATTGGGAAATAAGATGAAAAGAATAATAATTAGACGACACAGAATTTGTCTCCAGCAGAGCTTGTACAATGTTTTACTGCCTGCTCTACGCAGATTACTATACAGCTACACTTCTTGTCTTTCAGAATGAAAATCGCAGACATCAAAACATCTCAAGGTATCAGAACATGATGCAAAGTCATTTCTACTGTATCACAAATATGCAAATACAGAGATGCAGACAACATATCTGCACTCAGAATGGTGGTGAGGGATCTGAGGTATTCGGTCCTTTGTTTGTTCAAGTGATGGGATGAGTTAGACGTAGCCTGCAGGCTCACGCCCTGTCTCTGGGACAAAAGACGGCAAATCAAGAATCTCATCTCAGCGACTTGAACGTCATCAAAGTGCTGACGTGTAGCAGTTTGCATCCATTACAGTAAATGTGGAGAGCAGAGAGGCATCATATTTCAGTCTGGACTCAGAGCTGAGCTTCACTCTGACTGGCTGGAAGCTCAAGCCGTGCAGCTATAAACCTCAGCTGCTGACGTGGCAACGAACATGTCTGCCTGAAACCGGAGGCATTCCCAAGCTACACTGTGTGGCCAGAGCTAACTTTGCCCTATACATGTTTCACAGCTTCACATCCCAATCATAGCCTGACTAATGATTCTATTCCACAAATCCACTCTGAGGAGATATTCCGATGTGTGCCCTCCATCTCAAACTCAATACACATATCTGATTTATTGGATTTTTAGGAAACCATCCCAGGGTAATAACGTTCATCTCAACTTTTCCTTTTTGTTCCCTTCTCACAGGCTGCTCCGGCTACTTTTGGATCCAGACAGGATGTGGATGACCAACGTTGTCGCTCTTTGTTTGCTGGCCGTCGTGGCCTCTGCAGAAGACAAGAAGCTGAGCAGCCATGCCACCACGCTGGCTGACAACAGCGCCAATCTGGCCTTCAGGTCTGAAATCTGCACGTCTGTGATCATAAATTAAGCATATATTATGATTACTGTAATAATCTTTGCTGTGATTTCCATGCAGCCTCTACCACAACATGGCGAAGGAGAAAGAGACGGAGAACATCCTCATCTCTCCCGTGGTGGTGGCCTCCTCTCTGGGGATGGTGGCTCTCGGCGGCAAGGCCTCCACCGCCTCCCAGGTCAAAACTGTCCTCAGTGCTGACAAGCTGAAGGATGAGCATCTGCATGCCGGCCTGTCCGAGCTGCTATCTGAGGTAGCAACAACATGAAATACTGTAGCCTATATGTATGACATGCTTCTTCTTCTTACCTGCTCCCTTTTTTAAATTGGCAACACAATTAATTTGTCACTCTTAATACGTTTCTCCTTCCCAGCTGAGTGACGCCAAGACACGCAACACGACCTGGAAGATCAACAACCGCCTCTACGGCCCGAGCTCAATCTCCTTCGCTGATGAGTTTGTGAAAAACAGCAAGAAGCACTACAACTACGACCATTCCAAAATCAACTTCAGGGACAAGAGGAGCGCAGTGAACTCCATCAACGAGTGGGCAGCCAAGTCCACGGACGGCAAACTGCCCGAGGTCACCAAGGATGTGCAGAACGCAGACGGAGCGATGATCGTCAACGCCATGTTCTTCAAGCGTGAGTTTAAGTAGTGTCTCTAATTCTTAGCCCTGGAGACGTCTGAGGATCGAGCAGACCTGTAACCGCACCCTCTGTGTTTTCTCCCACAGCTCACTGGGATGAGAAGTTCCACGATAAAATGGTGGACAAACGTGGTTTCCTGGTGACCCGCTCACTCACCATTGGAGTTCCCATGATGCATCGTACCGGTGAGTTTCACCATCATCATCTCTACATCTGACTTTATCTTTATTGTGTCTTCAAAACCAACCAGGAGGAACACAAGAAAGATAAGATCCCTGATTTGTCTGCTTCCTGTCAGGTCTCTATGACTTCTACGAGGACACAGAGAACCGTATCTTCGTGCTGAACATGCCTCTGGGCCAGAAGCAGGCCTCCATGATCCTTATCATGCCCTACCACCTGGAGCCCCTGGATCGCCTGGAGAAACTCCTGACAAGGAAGCAGGTGGACACCTGGATCAGCAAGATGGCGAACAGGGCTGTGGCCATTTCCCTCCCCAAAATCTCAGTGGATGTCAGCCACAACCTGCAGGTAAGTGATGGCAGTTTGAAGGACCAACGGTTTTAACGCTATGAGATTACAGGAAACACTTCCAAAAGCCAACCAGCAAGCCTTTGACTTGAGCATTTCTCCATCTTCTCTAGAAACACCTGGTTGACCTCGGCCTGACCGAAGCCGTGGACAAAGCCAAGGCCGACTTGTCCAACATCTCTGGAAAGAAGGACCTATACCTCTCCAGCGTCTTCCACGCGTCAGCGCTGGAGCTGGATGTGGAAGGAAACCCGTTCGACACCAGCATCTTTGGCTCCGACAAGCTGAGGAACCCCAAACTTTTCTACGTAGATCACCCCTTCATTTTCCTGGTGAAGGACAACAAGACCAACTCCATCATGTACATCGGCAGAGTAGTTAGGCCTAAAGGAGACAAGATGCGCGATGAGCTGTAATGTTGAATTGTGGTGGGTATAACTTTATTTGTGAAATGATGGCAGGAAACATGTTTCTGGTATGTCTGTTACCTCATGAGCACATTCCAAATGGTGATCTGTGTACAGAGTATCTGAGCTTTTAGACACACTAATCCTCTGGGAACCATTCTGTAAAAGCCTTAAACCACAGCAGATTGAATAATGTGACATTTCCCACAACCAAACAGCAGTTGGCACAGCCGACAACATGCTTACATTAAGTATGATCTCTTTTTCTTTACACTCTATTTTTTTTTGCCAATATTGGTTCGGCTACGAGCCATGCGTGCTTTCTTGCAATATCTTTAATGTTTAAAGAAAAAAAGATCGATGCACAAGTCCGTTTAACACTCCTGTGTCACTCCCTCCCTTCTGCACAAGACGAGCTTGCAGAGAAAAGGTAGCAAATATCTGGTGTTTCTTCTGTGTTCACTTGCCAACTTGCGGGGTCATTTGTGTTGCTGTATGCATTTTCCACAGAGAAGCTGTTGGAACTGTGTGATTTCATAATGTGTTAATTTTTCAATAAAAACACCAAAAAGGACCTTTGTGTGTGTGTGTGTTATATTTCTTCATTCATGTCTGAATACCATCCAGTCCTATGGAGTGTTGAACAGAGGAATGTAAGCCCTCCAGGAACGTCTCACAGCATAAAGATAACAATCTTTCCAGTTGGCTGGAGGTCAAACAATCAGGTCTGGAATGCTGGATTTGACAATGAGGATCCTTTCCTTATATTTCCACTGATGTTTATCCAGAGGATATAATTTCTCTCCCACCACCTCTAGCCTAAATAACATAGTCAGCGCAATCTTTACTGGGACATCCCAAACAGAGGAGCAGACACTGCTGTGCAAAAACAGCAGTGAATGGTTCTAATGTCATATAGCGATTAAAACATCAGGAGATGGTATAACCCCCTCTCTGAACCCTGCAAAATCAAGCTGTGTGTGTTTGCATGAGTTCAAGCTCCTATAATCAGCAATAAATATCAAATCTGTGCTAATGAAAAGTTAAAAAGATATATTTACACATTTACACATTTACTAGATGGGCTTCAAAATCAAACCTCACTCTTTTCTTAAGAATAAGTGGTTGCCATGGAAATATAAAAAAATAAAAATGAACAAATAGTAAAAGACACTATTCCAGGATATGGTTGAGGTTTATGCTCAATTTTGTGACGATATATGAAATAGCCCAAGTTCAATATTTTCCCCCAAAATGAAAAACATAAAAACAACAATGGAGGTGTTACAAATCAATGATTTAATTACTAAATGAAGACATATGAACATACACTTTATACTTTGCATTGCAGTGATAAAATACAAGACAAAAAAACATATAAATTACACAATGTACATGCTTCTGACTGTCTCTGCTGCTCTTCTGTGCACCAAGCATGAATTAAGCTGCTCATACAGTCAGCATTGATATGATGGGATGTAGGGGATGATTTTTTAAATGCGATTTAAAAAGTAATGATTGGCTCTGGTTCGTTTGGGAGGTGACACATGTCAAATAATATTCTATAAATACACGTCTATTAAATAAGATTTTAACATTCATTTCTATTTGCTTGAAATAATTTTAAGTTCTCAGGTATTCTCTTATGTCTAAATCCCTTCATTAATAAATTAGAGTGAACTCAACAATAAAACAAATTTATAAAAAAAATGTATGTCTGGACTTGAACACCAGATGGCGCTCTTTAAAATCTTACTCAGACATCATGCATCAGAGAGAGAAACTGCGCCTGAATTTTTGGGAACATTGAAGTCTTTGAACGCACCACATTTAATTAAACATTCATGTAGTTCGTCAACAGCTGATGGGGAAACCAGCTGTGACGCCTCCAGATGCGATTCACGTCTTACACACAGTTTTCTCTCCTTTATCACAAAAGGAAATTCACTTTTTGAGGTAATTTTGGTTGATCTTACAGATAAAATTGCTGTGATTTTTCATATAATATTAAGACATCAAAGGAAGTTGTAAACTTGTGATGACAGAAAACAAAAACTGTTATAATGTTGAAATAAAAAAAAGAATGATGGAAATGAATTTGTATTGCAGGTCTACTATCAATAAACAAATACCAAATTAGTATGTAATATATTCAGACATGTAGCACAAACAACCAAATAATTTCAGTTTACTGTGGCTGAATTATTTTTATAGGTGCTGAAATATTAAAAATATGAAACAACCACTGAGAAACATGATTTACCAAAGTCTTAAAATCATATCAACCATCAGAAAAGAAAAAAAAATCACCTTTTTGTTGCTTTTATTGTTGTTACCTTTCAAACACTATTACCCCTCATTACTGTAAATAAAGGTGACTGTATTATTTTAATAATTATAAGGAATGGGCTCAAATGGACTTGACTGACTTTATCATGTATTCTTCATTCTGCTGTAACATGTTTGGAGTAAAAGTCAAATCTCTCCTTTCCTCTCAATAAATTACACACAATAGCAGCTTTTGCCTTCAATGACGCAAAGCTAATATAAAACATAATCTTCAGCCATAGCTACATTAAAGCCTCAACCTTATCATTGAGCTTTCATGACCTCATCACCAGAAGATATGACATTTCATTTTGAAATAGCGTTCAGTCTTCCGATGGCTGAACCTCTGGTTGTCCTGAAATATGTGACCACTCAGTGGTCAGTGAGTGCTGGGAGGAAGCGAATGAGTGCATCCTGGTGCTGGATCCCAGCGCTACCATGCAGGCAGGTAACTCTCATCACATTAGCACCGTCATGTTCTGCTGCGCTGGCTGGAGGCAGATTAGCCAGTTGATGGACAATCCTCTTAAACAAGTCTGCATTAAGCCACAACGATAGGCCGGCTGGGCTAGGCTGTCTCCTCTGCCGGCCCCCCTCCCCAGCTCTTTGTCTCTTTCTGGATGTGTCCTCCTTTCCTCTGCTCCTCTGGTTTCTCCTCCTGTCACACCTTCCCTTCTTTTTCCTCTCGTTCACATCTTTCTGTCCACCTGCCTGTTGGCCTTGCGAAAAAGGGTTTTGATCTCCTCTGTCACCATCTCCTGCCAGTTATCCCTATAAGTACGCAGGGTTGACTTAATATTGAATTTTATACACATTTGTTGAAATATTCACATTCATATGAAGGCATACCACAAAGCAGACAAAAACAAACAAATGACACACAAAGCAAAATAAATGAGAGCTAATTATGAAAATGTGAAGGCAACAGTTAAAGAAGGCGTTCCCCAATCTGCTTAAGGCGATGCAGAAGGTGATAAGATCAAGATCAAGAGATTAACGAGTCTAGAAGGTCACAGGGAAATCATGAGTGCAGGCTAAGAGGTTGCAGAACATTTCCACCACACGACAGCAGCTGACATGCAGGTCTCTACCTCCTGTGTTCGGACTACAGGGATCAAGCCTTTTTCTCTGCTTTCTTTCTCCTGTATGCAGCTATATCCTCAGGGTTCAGCCCGTGATTGTCTTCCCTGAAGTAACATTCATAAAAGTGCAACGTGCATGAGTCAGAAAAAACAGCGACGGGCGGCAGTTAAAGATACAACACTTTAAAAAAAACATCTGCAAAACACTTTGAGGACAGGAGATCCCTTCTGCTGGAAAGCAGGGTAACAAAAGCTGTCAATGGTGAGAATAGGGAAGTGTTCTTAATCATTTGGACACATTTCATTATTACTTTTGGATTCAGCCATACCAAAAGGTGCAAAGGAGGAAAGGTAGCCTGAAGCTCTTACCCTGGTTTAATCTCTGGCGGTTTTGGCAAAGGCTTCGTAAAGTTTGTTTTCCCCACGAGCCAATATGTCTCCTCAATACCTTTACCCTGTAAAAAAAAACCCCAACCAAGCCATTCATGAACAGACTTCAAACATGCTTCACTGCGGAGGTTAAACGACTGTAAATGACGTTACCTTCAACTCTGTCTTGCCCCTTATTTCTATTTTATAACCCTCATTAAGAGAACGGAGGATCTTCACAGTGGTCATATTAACATGGATTCTATAAGCTGGGGGGACAAAGAGAAGAGACGACAAAATGATGCAGAATGAAAACATGAAACGACATAAGACAACATGGTGGGTAGGTGGACAGGACGCTCACGCAGCCCAGTGGATTCCATGCGAGAGGCAGTGTTGACGGTGTCTCCAAAAAGGCAGTACCGGGGCATCGTCAGACCCACCACCCCAGCAACACACGGCCCTGGAAACAGGGCAAAACATACCATCAAAACAGTGATCAAACGTCTCCTCTGAGCTGGACTCGTGTAAATAAATGGAATACTGAACCGGATGTTGACTCTGGCCGTCTGATGTCTCACCTGAGTGGATTCCTATGCGTATCCTGACGGGAACGTCTGGCATGTGTCGCATGCGGAAGGTTCCCACTGAGCTGAGGATGTTCAGAGACATGTTGGCGATCTCGGCAGCGTGCTTGTTGCCGTTTCTCTTTGGCAGACCCGACGCCACCATGTATGCGTCACCGATGGTCTCCACCTGGATGACATCGACGTATTCATTCACTTACGAGCTCATCGTTTGCTTGTGTCCGATGCACATTCAAAAAACCCTTTTGTCCATGAAGCCCTGCACACTCAGGGACCCGTGTACATATCTGACCACCTTCATCTCTATATCACCAGCAGGTCCTTTAAATATTCTGACCAGGCCTTACTGGTCGTCCCTCACATCATTTAGGTCTTGGCTTTAATCGACCTGATTTCATCTGTTTTCTTTTGGTGTTTTTGATGTTTTGTGGAGCAGATAGCAACTTTGCTCTGTGGATGGCGCCACAGCAAATAATATTCACTCACTTTTTTCATGTATTATTTATAGCAATTTATATCTGCACAGGAATGAAACACTCAAAAGTCATGAACTCAACATCGTCGGATGAGTCGGATAATGGACCAATGAAACAAGCAGACTGACTAAACATCTCCTCTCCCTCCTCACCCCCTCTGCTCCTATTAAGGGACATTAAGGGGCGTTCCTATATTCTCTGACCTTGTACACGTCGTGGTTGCTGAGCACGGCGTCGAACAGAGAGTAGAGGTCGTTGAGCAGGTCGACCACCTCGATGGGATCGCTGAGCGAGGAGATGGTGGTAAAACCCACGATGTCGCTGAAGTAGATCGTCACCTGGTCAAAGTACTCGGGCTCCACGGTGGCGCCGGTCTTCAGGGCCTCAGCTACGGACCTGGAGACAGATGGGTGGTTATGAGATGAAGATGATCAGGCTTTTTATTAGCTGAATGTAGCTCAGTTCATTAGACACAGACTTAGCTTTACGTTACTGTTATTATATATGAGTTTTCTAACAGTGTGTGTCAAACTCACGGCGGGAGCATCTCTGACAGGAGCTTCTCTGTTCTCTGCTTTTCCACCTCCAGCTCCTCCGTTCGCTCCCTGATGAGGTCCTCCAGGTTGGAGCTGTACTGCTCCAGCATCCTCAGCATGGAGTCGATGATGTTGGTTTTCTTCCCCTTGTTGATCAACTTGAACTACTCATAGGAAAATACAGAATCAATAAGGAAACAATGAACAATACGTATAATATTCTTTAGACATTTTGACAGAGATAACAGGTAACTGTAGGATAAGGCAAGCTTTACCTGAGCATTTAAATTTTCATAATACTTTACACTTTTACTCCACAACACTCGCAGAAACATTTTAAGTTTTATACCACTATATTTGGATGCTTAAGGTTGGAGGCAAAATTTTAAACCCCGGTTTTATTCTAGGTTTATCGGCAAAATAGACATTTTATCAGCTGTTTGGAACAACCAGATCAAACAAGAACAGTTTAAATAGTTTTTTTTCTACATTAAACACAAAATGATGCTTTTAGTGACTCCTGTAGTCTCAAAATTATTCAACCCCCCCAATATCATCCCTCATAAGAGACACATTTGCACATTTTACATGCTGTTAAAACACTGAGACAACTTTCATAAACATTTTTTTCTGTTAAGGCCTAAATTCACACCAGGGCTCTGTGCCTGAGCTCCAAGACGTTCATCACTGCTGACCCAAAAGCACAAGAAAAGTGAAGCATGGCGGCGGCTCGGTGATGCTCTCGGGTCTGCTTTGCTTCCTGGACCACTGGAAACCTGCAGCCTGTAGAGGGTCAGATGGATTCCATCAAGGATCAGGAAACCCTAGAAGAAAACGTCTCCATTTGTGAGGAAGATGAAGCTTGGCCGTCATTGGACGTTTCCAAAAAGGACAATGATCCCAAGCAGACCTCAGAGACCACCAAGGCTTGGTTTCAGAAGAAGTCCTGGATCATTCTAGAGGCCGTCACAGTCGTCTGACTGGAATCCCATAGAAAATAAACCCAGGTAAACCCAGGAATATTCCAGAACTGGAGGCCTTTGTCCATGAGGAATGGGCTAAGATTCCTCAGGAACGCTGCCAGAAACTGGAATCTGGATATGCATCAGGTTTGCAGTAGGTCATCGCAGCTAAAGGGTCTACAAAGAACTAGAGACGCTGGTCATTAAGGGTTGGATCGTTTAGAGACCGCAGGAGTCAGGAAAAGGAGACTTTTGATGCATTGAGCCATTTTAACTGTTCTTGTGTGATTCTGTTATTGCAAACAGCTGATAAACTGTATATTTTTCCAATAAATGAAATAAATGTTTCCAACTGTGATATGATTTAGAGTGATATGAGAGAATGATGCTACTAATAAACTACCCCGTACTTTACCAAGTATCTAAAAATGGCTCCAAATCGCTGAACTACAAAATTAATTTCTTTTAGATTGATTTGTTATTGACAAACATGGAATAAAATAAATAAAATAATGAATAAAATATTCTATAATAATACATCACTGTAGGATGATGAACCATTCTGCATCATAAGTACTTTTACTTCATTTCTTTTTAATGTTTTGTTGACAATATCTGAGTTCTACTTCAGAGCATTTAAAAACTATACCCTGTCAAAGATTTCCTCGAATGTGGGTCTGCGGTCAGGCATTTCGCTCCAGCACTGCTTCATCAGCTGGATACACTCCAGAGGAGCCTGATCCGGGGCCACAGTGGGTCGGCACATTGGAGGAGGCTTCTTCACCTTACGGATGATCTCTGGTGAAAATACGGAGGAAATCTCAATCAGGGGTCAAATTAGATTTAAAGTGTTGGCTGCGAGCTGCGGTGCTTGACGCAGAAACGCACAGAATCACAACAGCGAAATCAGAACTTTGTCAAACACTTGGTTTACTGAAATCTTCTCTTTATGAATTCATGGATACCCACCCTCGGGAGGAAGTCCCAGCATGCAGTATGGCGGCCCTCTGACCACCACCTCCTGAAGGATAATAGAAAAGCTGTACACGTCTCCCTTGTAGGTGCCTCTACGTGTGCTTGTAAGGTCTCTTAAGAACTCTGGAGCTGTCCAAAACAGATCTGAGTGAAAAGAAAGAAAAGATTTACATTCAGGGACATTCACAGCCAGCAGTTATGAGTCCATTATTTTGTGTATGAAGTTAAAGCCTTCAGCCTCATCTTAAAGCGATAGTTCAGTTTTTTTTTTTTTTACATGGGGTTGTATGAGGTATCCATAGTCAGTGTATTGTAAGAATTGTACAATACAGTGTATTGTGTGTATTGTCAGTGTAACAGTAGATGGAGGTCGACGCGCCCTGTGTTTAAAGGAGCAGCAGGCGAAGAAGCTTAGAAATGTTAGCCTAAAATAGGCCACCCTCATAAAACCATCATCAGATCAAGATGACGCCATATTTAGAATAATTTAACCGCTTCAGCTCCTTTCTTCATATTCCTTTGACAAAAACAACTAGAAAACACTAAAAGACCACATAACTCCACCAACTCCATTGTCACTAATGTTGTATCATTGCACCAGGGCATATAGCACACACTATGGTGATGTCACCATGACGACGTTGCTTTACTTGGAGCTGTCACGTGCCAAATTGAGCAATACCACCCAATTCCTTGACCCTGGGAAAGTCTCCTCCTCCCTCCATTTGGAATCATGTGTTTATCATCAGGGTTATGGGATCTGGATCTGAATCCAGCTGTGCATACTGGTGGGACAACATGAGTTTAGCCATGCCTTTTTTTCAAGAGAATGTTGAGGAAGGTGAGAAAAAGTGATCCAGAATAAGCATCTGTACTCGGATCAGCTTTGAAATTTAATCAACTCTTCCAACTTCCAAGATTGACTCCGATACAAAATTTCATTAAAATCCATTGAGGACTTTTTGAGATACTTTGCTGACAGACAAACAAACAAACATGCCTCAACCAGTTCGTTTGTGTTATTGTGTCAAACATCACACTTTGAATGCAGTGTGATGTCATCGTATGTTAAATATAGTGGACATTTTAACTGATTTTTTTTAGGTCGACCATACATATGTTTTGCTGCTGCCCCTTCACAGCGTTACATTGCTTTGCTTCCTACAGGTATTACACTGATTAAGGATAAATCGCTCATACAAGCCCCCTAATATTACACTTATTGTTATGTTGATGGTACAATCATCCAGTGGTCAGGACTAGGTGGGTTGTTTCTGTACCAGTGGGTCATGAAGAGCTATGAGACACATCTGTACCTTCAGGTGGAAGTTCATCTAAAGGAGCTTTCTGAGACTCCAGCAGTTCATTAAATCCATAGTCGGTAATCTTGAGGACAAAACGCCCGTCGACCACACAGTTACGAGATTTTAGTCTGCCGTGGGGGAAATCTCTGTGGTGAAGGTATTTTATACCCTGGAGGCAAAATATGTTCAACAGAGAAGTTAATCATAAAGGAAATATAAAACACAACATGTGCACAGCTAAGGCCGACCCCCCAGGGCTTCACCTTGATGAGGTCAAGCAGAAGAGAGGATTTGAACATCCAGTCTAATTTGACGTCCTCGTTCCTCAGCAGGTCCTGCAGGCTGCCTCGAGAGCAGTGCTCCGTCACCACGGCAAACATGGAGCAGTCGGCGAAGAAGCCGAGGAACGGATTCACGTTCTCGTTCCTCAGGTCTTTCATCTGAGAGAAGCAGGTAAACAAGTTAATGGAACATAATACTGATCTACAATATTCATTATTACTGGAACTCCATGTACAGTTTTGCACTTTTAACAGTGTCTTGTCTACAATGTATGTGTTTTTTTTCAAGTTGCTGTACCTTTGTGAAAATCTTGGTGGTGCTTTGCTTCACTTCCTTGAATTGTCCTGCCTCAAATTTCTTCAGCCACACCCAATCGCCCTGGAAGAGTTACGATGTTGTCACAGTAGAATAAAACCTTTGTCTTCAGTGTTGTCTTCCACATGCAGCTTGTGGTCATGTTATAAATAAAAAAACAGATGCCTAAATGACCTCAGTCTTACATAAAACCTCACTCAACTTCAGCTAAATCCAGTCTACCCTCAACCCAAAAATCTAACATTAACCTTCCAAATACTGAAAAGTGCGATCACTCTTCCCGTGCCACCTACCTCGTACACGGCTACATTGGTGGTCTCATGAGTTGCGGTTTGCATGCTGTTCACGGAGTGTGAGCGGTCTCCAGATTTCTCCTCCAGAACGCTCTTTGACCCGGTCAGATCCTCCAAAGTGATTTTCTGTGGGACATCAAACACCATAAATGAGTTGATCTAACATGAAAATGTTAGCAAGAAAAGGGTAAAAACATACAACAGTGTCATGGTCTGGATTTGGTTTGGTTCCTGTTGTTTTCTGAAGGTTTATTTTCCCCCATGTCATCTTTTACTTTCCTGTCTTGTTTTGTCTTGTCTCTGATTGGCTGCCTCCTGTACCTGCTCCTCCCTGAATGTTCCCACCTGTGAATCTGGTCCTCCCTATGACTCCTCATCTTCCAGCCTGGTTGTGCTCCTGAGCTCCTCATGTTTTTCCCTGTAAGGCTGTGTCCTCAAGTTTTAACTCCTCCTGTCATTTGGATTTTCATCCATTTTTTTTTGCTTGTGTTTTTGGACATATTGATATTAAATCCCCAAACTGCACTGCCTGCCTCTTGTGTGTCTGCATAGGTTAATATGGTAAATATGCTTAAGTATAATTTGATGACTATGAGACAGATATTCTGCTTACCTTTTTGCTAAGCTGAGGATTGATAAACGTGAGATCCTCAAGGTTCAGGAGGATCCGATTGGGACCTTTGACCAGCTGGATTTGTTGGAGTCTCCTCCTGCCAATGAGATTCAAACAAAGATAAGGAAATCAGTTTGACCAATGGCAGTGGGATTCTAAAACCTGCCACAGGGATAATCTTTGGATTGTGCTCTTGACAGTCCTTCTCCACTGAGCTGTAAAGTTAGCTATCTTAATTAGCTAGCCTTTCATCCAGGACTAGATACACACGTCTTTCTGCACAGTGATGTCATAGACAGAAAATAGTTCCTACATGAAACTGTTCACAACAAGGTCTGTGGATTATCTAGAGTAACCGGGCCAAGGTTTCCAGAAAGAGACATTGCTGTTGAGTTTTTTACAAAAGGTTTTGTTGGTGTTTTGAGACACCAAAACCAAAATGTTATCTAGTTTGATTATAGGTGAGATCTCCAAAACTCTGCAACTCTCACCATATGCATAAAAGAGGAATCATTTGTATTTTTGATCTTGGGTGAACTGTCCCTTTAATGCACTTTCAAAATAAAGCTCACTGTCCCCTATAGTCATAGGTCAAGGAACGAATAATGTGGTTTGAACTCTGCCTTGAATCCACCTCTCTTGCTAGCACCAAGAACCAGACTAAAAGTCTCATGACTCAATCTTCTCTGTTCACTCCCAAGCATTTAAACAGAAGATCCATCATTGTGCACATCCCAACATAAAGTATGTGAATACTCTGATAGGAAAAGATGTACCTGATATAAAGACTTATAGCGATGCCTGCTATAGCCAGAATGAAGACGACAGCAAACACCACTATGATGTAGGTGACCTCCACACCTGAGGATGACAACAGGTGACGATTCATGATGTTGGAAATGAGGATTGATGAACAAATGACAAAGGTTATTTGTGATGTCTTGAGCAACCACATCCATAAATCCATTCATGTGCACCCATAAACATCCTTTTACCTCCTGTGCAGACGGCGTTCTTGTCAAACCAGCAGTTGGAGTCAGATGGCGGCGGAGATCCTCCGGGAAAATTAATGGACCTCCCTGCAAAACGAAGCACTCCGGATGTTAGATCCACGACAAAGGTCTGGTACAGCTGGCTCCCCCTGTTATCAGAGTCCAAGATGACGTAGTTGGTGTTAACATTCCCTGCAGTGTCCACCTGGACCTTCTGGTTGAAGCCGCTGAAGGTTGTGTTCTTCGTGAAGTAGGCCAGGTTAGAGCCCGACAGCCGCATGGCTTCTCTCCTGGCATTGTGGATGGACTTGGCCAACAGGTAGAAGCTGTTATAGATGGTTCCAAATAGTGGGTTAACCTGCAGGGAGCACAAGAAAAGACATGATCTATCAGAACATTTCATCTATTTTAAATCATCCCTCTAAAATAAAAACAAATCAGTTTAAGAGTTCAAGAGGCTGACATATAGAGTTGTTGAACATTGAGACAGTGAATATAGGATTTTGAGCACTTAATGTGAGTTAAAATGAGAGATAAATGTGAAAAGATGAGGTACAGGCCAAATAATAATGAGAGACATTACAAAATGTGTAAATTTCAACTGTGAATAAACTTTCCTGGATGTTATTTCCTTGTGCGTCTGTGGTGGAATGATACAAACAGAATGAGTGAATTTTAAGGTACAAAATAATTCATCTGTTTAATTTGTCCAACCGATGAAGAATCATAGTAGTTTTGATTTATTCTTGCAGGGATTGAGGACTATGGATTTTCTTCCCTATTTACGAAAGGATCACTTCAAGGTCGGCATGGAAAATTAAAGCAACCATCCATACATTTAAGACATTGTTTGCTTGGAAAATGACTGAAATGATTAGTGCATTATCAAACAGACATATAATAGATATCAAATATATCAATAGGTCTAAAAGCGTGAATGCATCCATACATCTCCTACCTGCTCTGGTTGCACAGCCAGCGTCACTTCTTCCCTCCTTTTGGCTGCAGTGAAAGCCTCGTTGAAGGACAAAGGCTCAGAGGCCACAGTGATGGTGAGCACAGCATCGTAGGCCTCCCTCAGCCTGCTGTTGTTGTGCAGGGGCAGGAAGGAGACGTTGGCGAAGGGCACGCTGTAGTGAAAGGTGTCGTAGGGAATGAACACATACTTTCCAGAGGTCAGGCCCATTTCCTGGGCTTTGAGAAGGAAAGCAGCCTGCTGCTCGCCTCCAATCAGGATGGAGTGCATGCACATGATGATGACTGAAACAGATAAGGAAACGACAAAGTGGGATTTTGCTGAAATATCAGTTTTATGGTCTGTTAAGAGGAGCAACATGGCTGAACTCAGTATCATAATCACTGCACTCAAGGGTTTAGAACAAAAACCTGCTTCACTAAGTATCGGTAGTAAATATGCTTCAACCCATGGACAGGTTATGGGATTATGGTGCTAACTCATTAGCATATAACCACTGTAAGGACCTTTCTCCCTCTGCCCTTGTTCTTATCTGGTCTCTATGAGTAAAGGCACCAAAATAAAAATGAATGAAGCTATTAATGTTGAAAACAAACCAGTTAAGTTCCTGTCCCAGTTCACCTCAACCACAACCTGAAACCTGCAGTGTCAAAATGGCTACCTAGTCAGGTGGTGGAGGGATGTTTACAGCTGGGATGTTGAATTCTGACAGTTGTTTGACTGTGATTTGTTTTTAAATTACAGGTTTGATATCGTTTATTTATATAAATAAACTACATTTATCACTTTAACATACAGATATTACTGTGCAGGTACATCTGCATTACTGTAATACAGGGGTGTTTCTAGACACCTTTTACTGGGGGACGTGCCCCACTATTGTGGTGCCGGTATGAGAATGATTTTGACTGTAATCCACAATCTCAAATCGACTCAGTTTGGACTTTGTGTAGGACGATCGTAAACTGCTGGGGAATACTTTTACTTTTAGATAATATTTACATGTACTCTGTTTTAAACTGCTGACTCAAGTCATTATATTAGCTTCAGATCTTTTTTTTATTACATTATATTACATTATATATACTGTATGTGTTTTTTTTAATTTTTTTTTTACCTCCGCCAGGGTCTGTTTGTCTGCAGGATTAGGCAAAAACTAAGTGATTTGAGTGATGGGGCCCCGTGCCCCAGTACAGCTTTATGTCTAGCAAAGCCCCTGCTGTAATGTACTCACCCTTTACCTCCACCATAGCCTGGATCTTCCTCAGCGTGCTCTCCACCTCTGTCTCATTTATACCAACAGATGAAACCAGGCCGACAGGAAGCCCCTTATTCATCAGAGCAGTAGCGACTCTCCCAGCGGTCTCCCTCCATATATCCTCATTGGATGAAACCACCACAACACTGGCCCACCTGAAGTGTTTCAGCACCGTGAACAACACCTCAGCGGGAAACGGAGCTGTCCTGGCAAACGTCGGGTATCCAATGACTCTGTCCAGCTCATAGTTAACACAGCTGTAGGAGAAGAGGGCCTTATCCCAGTTCTTAGCCAGCAGAGAAGCTGCAACACAGTATCCCGGGTTGGTGGGGCCCAAAAACGCATTAGCCATCTTCTCATAGTAAATAAACGCAGTGAGGGCTTTGGAGGTTTCACAGGGCTCCTGGAGGATGATGAAGTCCATTTTCAGACCCAGATCCAGACTTGGGTCTCCATTTATCCTGCTTGCAGCGAGCCTGGCTGCCGCAGCAGGCAGGGCCCTGTAGTAGACAGGGTCGCAGTTCCAAGGCCCCAGGACCCCCACTTTGAATATCAAACAGCGGACACAACAAGGGAACATCAGCACTCCAAGAAGGACCCATAACATCAAGTTGTAAAAGGGCAGTGTTGTTAAAGTTGGTCTGCTTTTAATGATGGGCACACATGGATGGTTGGACTCCCATAGTGCCCCTCTGAAATTAGGAGGAATATGTTGCATTGTCCTTCCAGGGTGTCCAAGGTAGTGAATCTTTGTGTTCACTGTTAAATCTCAATTACACCAGTAACACCTGCAAAAAGGGTAAAAATAAAAGCCCTGATAATTTCTCATTCTCTGCCAGAAGTCATAAATGGCTGCATTTAAAAAAAATGTACCATTACCGTTTATTTGATTCCATGAGGACAGCTTCAAGGTCCAATCTGACAGGTGTCCTCCAGGATCTCTGAGTCCACATAACCATCCCCAGCACCTTACCTGCTCCACCCCGAGGATCCGTGGTGTCAACCCAGCCAAGTCATTGTGTTTGGACGAGGGGCTGAGAGTGACAGGCAGAGCTCGGCGTCTGTCGTGTTTGGAGACACCTTCAGCACCCAGGAGAGCTACTTACATCCCGCAGTCAGCGCCTCTGAAGGCTCCTGTGCGTTTCCACAAACAGCTCTGCTCACAGGCTGCATGCCTGAAGGAGGAGGGAAAAAAATCACTGCTGCTCCTCAGGATTTCTTTATGTCATCTGTGTTTGAAAATCAAAAAAAGTCACATATTCCAGATCGAGTTAAAAATCCAGTCGAAAAACGCGCAAACTTTTCAAAAAAATGCCTCTTTAAATAATAAAAAATGATCGGCATAGGAGGCTGGTGTCAGCTACAGGCCCACTCATTCATTCAAATCCCTTCAAAGTGACCCAGGCTTGTTACTCACTAATCCATTTTCAGTGAGACACAATATAAGAGGATTGACATCAGGCCTACTCTAAAAGCCTTGTTATCATGCAGGAGAGGCAACAGGGCCTTTTGCTTTAGCCAACACTCTCCAGTCCCAAATCATTTTTTCCCCCCATTGACTTGATAGATGCGATCATATAAAAAAGTCAGTAAACATTTCTGATTTGCAGATTGAGGTCATTTTTTTTTTTTCGCCATGGAGACACCTCAGCCACGTTGCACCAAAGCACCTGAACTGTGCTTTAATTGCCCTTATATGCCAGCAGGTTGCACAGATTAAATGAATTTGAACCCTGGTGGAGTGGTGGTAATTAAAGATAACGAAGGGCTCTCCGTGTGGCTCCCCTGAGGTCTGCTGCGTTCTGCCTGCGTCAGTCTTTTCAGCTCTTTTATACAGGACTACACCAGCTGAATGATCCTGCCTGACAAAATGAGTGGAGAAACAGCTGGTTGCCACAACATCAGCGGTGCATAACAGTGGATGGATGACTTAACAAAATCATGCAGTGCCAGTGATTATGCTGCATGTCAGAGATCAGCTATCTGTTATAGGACAGCAATATGTCACAAAGACTTTAATATAATCTAGATGTGTTTATTACTTAAGAACACTGCAAAAAAGGGTCTACATTTTAGCCAAACAAGTGATTTTGCATGCTTATTGTCTTATAAATAAATTAGGGGTAATAAATGTCAGACTGATTATGCTTGAATTCAATGACAAAGAGCTTTGCATACTTCAACAAACATCAGGCTAACTGTGCATCTGGAGGACAAACTCAGTCCTGACCTTTTAAACAAGTAGAATAAGGAAACATCACAGAGATGTTGCAGGAATAATGCACTGCATTGTGTGTACATGGAGCTGGAATGCGATTCCACCTTCATTGACCCATATCCCACATAAGCTGATGAGCCTCTTAAACGCACCACCTTGACAGCGCAGTCCTGCATCCAGGAGAAGAGGACAGAAGTGACGACTCAGCGCTATGTCCATGCAAGCGGGCGGTGAATGCAACGCATCTGATGCAGCTCTGTGCTTTTAGGCACTGTGAAATAAACCCCAGGTGGTCCATATGAAATAAGATGAATGATAATTCAAAGAGTAAAATGGGGAAATGCTGTGTGGGTACAAACATAGAAAATGGGTGGAAATAATGCACAAAGAAAGATAAATGAAGACACGAAGGCACTCAAGGTAGTGGACTCAAAGGGCCGATTGCCCCACCTGGTGTCCCCATGTTTTAAAAAAATGCTGCAGAACTACCCTCTTGGATGCTCTGTGTTGGATAAAACATGATGAAGCTCCTTCTTGCGTGGCCCTCCAATAAATAACCTGATAAAGTAGGTGGTTCCCAAAAAATGTTGACATCAAGGCCCCCATTTGACAAGATAATGTGCCAGGATCACCCATCAGATATGAACTTTGCTTTTAGATGTTTTATTACAGAAAATGTAAGAAACCTATAACCTCAGACAGTCTGCCATTATGTTACTTGCGTTTGGAATTATAGTGAAAATAAATGATTCCTTATTTTGCTCAAGGATCCCTGTGAGATGTGAGATCATGTCCTCCAAACTCACAAAATAAGATTTTAAGATTGATTCTACTCCATGAAATAAATGATTATTATTTTATAAGGGAGACCAAGCCTGCATCGAGACATTTCTGAGAAACAATGTGAGTAAAAATACTTTTGGCTCAAGATAAACTCTTAATAGCATCAGTGGGACTATATATTCAGAATGAGTCATGTGGGATATAAATATAATTTACATACAGGTTCTTTAAGAGATACCCAGAATACAATAGGCCATATATGGGTTGTTTTGCTATAAACTATTGTAATGTGACACCTGAACGGACCTCTAGTATCTTCTAATGTTTTTTTAAATATTTTTTTCTTTTATTTTCATTTAAACTACTCATGTGTTAAAAAGTGAGTTGGTTTCTCTGTGCCTTCAATGTGCAACTATGAACTTGTCCCATTAATATCTCTACATTGTGATCTAATAATCATCATCATAACATTTCCACATTATTGTTGTGTTATTATACTAATAATATCCTGATAATAATTAACCATATTTTTCAGATGCCTGATTATAGTGAAAATAATCAGATATGTGACCTCAAATTCAAAAGCATTGCTGTGACATAGGTTTATTAAATGGCTGTAAAATGTTAGCAAGCCTTTCCCTGAACAGGGGACTTTATATTTTTTACATAACAATTAATGAAATAATTGAATTATAACAAATAAAATGACGTAGTCTTATGTAGGGCAACGAAAATACCAGTTTAATAAGAGTTTAACCTTTGTTCTCTTCTCTATTTACATTATTCCCACACAATTTTGGCTGCTGTTATTCAAAACTCTGATGGCTGCAGCCATCTTTGCTCCCAGAATGCACAGTAATTTGATTGGCTTAGGAGCATCACGTGAGATAGTTTACAACGCATGCAATTGGTCGGAGTTTCCTGCCGTAAAGACTAAAGAAGCGGTGCAGTGAAAATATGAACGCTAGCTCATAATTTAAGGTTTTAAAATAATTTTTACACAAGGACCGACCGGACACAGCACCGCCACTGGCCTAAAAGACGACACCCCCGCTAAGTGTGAGGTAGATCGGATGAACGGCTCTCATGTGAAGCACATACAGACTGGAACTTTCTATAGTTAGATGTCTTTGGCCTTAGCGTCATCTAGTGGATATGCATGCAACGACGCTTATTGTAATTTGGACTGAGGACCAACTTTGCCAAAACTCGAAAATTCTTATAAAGAAATGCATAAATAACTTAGCAAACAG
This sequence comes from Chaunax sp. Z400, assembly GCA_037577475.1. Classification (NCBI taxonomy): domain Eukaryota; kingdom Metazoa; phylum Chordata; class Actinopteri; order Lophiiformes; family Chaunacidae; genus Chaunax; species Chaunax sp. Z400. The sequence continues at coordinate 27,857,532 of CM075192.1, read as the reverse complement.
AACAATAAATAATAAATAAATAAATAAATGCATCACAAATAGATTTACGGTAAATGTAGCCTTTAATAAAGTTATAAAATGCGAAATAAATTGATATATCTCTATTAATTTGCTTCTGTATGACTTAACTTTATATTAATTCCCCTATTTATTTATTTTACTTTATAATTTTTTTTATCAATTTGTTTGTGTTTGGCTGTATTCATTTATGCATTAATTTCAATATGTTTTATCTGTATTATTTCTCTTTCTTGTTTATTTACCCGTTTATTTCCACATGCGTATTTACTCTGTATTCATTTCTATCTCTCCTTTTTACATTCTTTTCATTTTTAAATTGATTTATTCATGTGTTTATGTTAATATTGTAACTACATCCTATGTATCAAGGATTAATGTGTACCTCTATAGATGCTAAAAAAGAAAAGATTAGCTTCTTCTTTCAAATATGAATGATCACTATTTTTCATGACAAATCGATTAAGAAGAGCTCAAATGCTCTGTGTAATAGGCAACCCTCCTTTTTTCATTATTAACCAGCAAAACTCCAATATATGCTACCTTTAATATATGATTGCTTCAGGTAAGATATTTGTTATAATTTATGATGTTTTTCTTCCATTGATTCTGTTTTTTTCTTTTCCAGACTGATGCCCTGCATTCTTTTTTTTTTGTGCCTCTGCACTTATAGTTACAACCTTGATGATTCCTACAGTACATAAATGTGTGTAGAAAAGGAGAACTTTCTGTAAGACAATAACAATGTTTTTTTTGCAATATGTTGCCTTCACTGTCCACAGTATTGTGAGGGAATTTGTAAGCAGTGCTGTATGGGTGTGTGCTGAGATGCTGTCATGCTCTCATGAGGAAAACAATAGCTGATGGCAGAGATGAAGACCGAAGGCCCCCCAGTATTGTGTAAGCAGGAACAGATGTTCACCATGATTCATCACACTTGACGTGTGTGTTTCTGCTCCTCCTTTCAGTAAAACTTGTTACAGTGTCTCATCTAACAGGATGTGGCTCAACATCTCCACAGATACGGTCTGTGACAATACATGCACGATTTATTGGTGTCATAGAATGTGTTTGGCTCTCCTCTAATATCCCTGTCTAGAATTGTGTTTGGAAATGATTGAATATCTGAATGTAACACTTCATAACACGTTTTAATGCCTTGTTATTCAGTGAAACTGACGTTAATTGTTGATATTAAAAATTAATAAATTTGTTTATTATCAAATTACTTTACACAAACCTGCAGGATCTCAATTTGCTTATCATTTAAGGCTCTTTTTTTTCTTTTTTTTGGTTTGCTAAGAAGCAAGCAAGAAATGCTGCGTTCACAGACACAGGAAGAGTCTGTGTTTCCTGCTTACATTGATTCTTTTGATCAGTGTAATCTTAATGTGAGTTCCTGGCCAAATTAAACAAACCGCTGCCTTGTTGCGCAACAAAGCTTTTCTTTCCATGCGGGTTTGTTGGCGGCGTCTCCACTAGAGAGCGCGCTGACAGACAGCGGCAAAACGACCGAGACCGGAAGTGACATAAGCCTTCAAAATAAAAGCGTAGCAGTAGTCAGGGGAGTAAACGGTATGATTTTGTAGTCTCAAAAATAGCCTTTATGACATAATATTTGCTGAGACAGTTACAGTGTATATTCTTTCAGACTCTCTCTATCCCTCCTTCTTGCTATTGAATATAGAAGTAAATTAAGTAAGTGAAAAATTAAATGTGAAAATATACATTTATCTTGCTTTTAAGATGTAAAGTTGTATTTTAGCAAGGCTGACATAATTAATTCCACATCCTGAGCTGGCATTAAAAGCGTAATAGAAACAGTAATAATGTAAGGCGATTGAAAAAACCTAACTGGCAACAACAGGGTTATTATATTCAGAGATATCTCCCTATAGACTCATTTTACAGGGACACATTCTCCAGTATTGATCTGCGCCCCAATAAAATCTCAGATTCGAGTTTTAACAAGCTTCTCTAATGGGAGGGGATTAAGAAATAACAGGAAAATAATGTTTTTTCTAATCCACAATGTCAAAACAAAATAAGTCAAATAAGCAAATAAATAAGTAAACAAGTAAATATTGGACCAACCCCGTGCTGGCCTTGAGGCTTTACATCAGGATGACGCTAACATTATATATATTAAAAAGGTTTATTGTTAGCTCTGTTCCAGGCTCAGCGTTATCAAATATAAATGCTACCGTACTGTTAGCTCTATTAGAAGCTAAGCATTATCAAATATAGAATTAACCCTTCTGACAACTAACATTAGCTAATGCTAGCTGTGTTCGAGGCTAAGCATTATCATATACAAACGTTACCCTACGGCCAACTCATTTGCTATCAACAAAATTTGCTAGCAAGCTGCAATAATATTAATCATATTAATCTTATATATATATATATATATATATATATATATATAACTTGAGTTTTTTAAATTTTATTTATATACATATGCAGAGTATAACTTTTACACAATAAAAACATGATGGCATTTAAGAAAGAAATGAGTACACTGTCCTAGTATGACTTCATTAAGTCTACCAACGACCCTGGTTATAAAAGTCTTAATCACTGTGCGTCACTCAACTTGCTCTTATCTACCAATACCTAGTTTTATTTTGAAGTATCAGGAGGAAGTGCTCTTATTTTGTACGCTGGTTGACTTGACAGTGGTGAAGCGAGACGAAAGACTTTGTGGGATGGAAACAGGGGAGTGTGTTTCAGCTCCTGACAGTTTATTGTGGCGGGGCAGACACACGGACAGATCTGCAGAGCTCATGCGGACCAGCAGACACACGAACCAGCGGGACACGGGAGCGCTGCGGGGGTCTGGAAAATGGGAGCGGTGAAGTGAAAAACGGCCGAAAAGCGGACTGCCTGGATGAAACGCAGCAAAGTAAGTTTCTCTGATCACGGTCTAACGAGAAAAGTCTATAAAGTTGGACAGTTTTATTCCCCTTCTCATTCTCTGACAGAAAGTTTTAAAATCTCGGTCCCATCAGCGGTGTAGCCTCGGACACAGCAGACCAACCGACCTCAGATCAGATTTCAGGTTCGCCTCTGCGTTTAAGAAACCGCCCCTGTGTCCCGACTGAACTGACCAGGCTCAAGTGTGTTGTCACCGCAAATTATTCAGGCGGGCGGAGGAACTTTATCAAGAGCGCAAAACTCCCGACAATGATGCGCGCAGGGGTGACATGTGGAGGTGTGATTGACAGCAGAAAGGGGCGGGGTTGCACTGACTAATGCTAACGGTACATAAGTGATTTTAGATAATTTATCCAATGAGGCTCAGCTCTCCCCGGTTTGCCACGTACGGCTGCAGGAAACTTGATCTGCAGGGGTGCCTAGGCGGTGTATATCCGCCTCCTGTGTTAACTTAAGGGGCATGGCTGTGATACTGAGACCTGTATTATAAGGACAGGGAAAACGAAATGTAAACAGCAGAACTGACATATAAAAGATAAGGAAAAAAAAGAAGAGCCAGGATTTGTTAGGATAGGTGTTGGTAGTATTGTAGAAACAATAGTGAAATAAGTTTTTACACAAGTAAAATGAGCAAAAATGCACAATAAGAAGTCCTCCTTTAGCACTCTTTATGCATCAGAATGGTGCTGCCAGTGTTTTATTACCTGCAAAGGGAGTCGGAGGAGGTTATGTGTCTCTTCTCCTTTGCTAAACTGTGTTTTGATGAATTTGATCACCCTCCTTGCTTTTTTTGTGTGTGTGTGAATTCATCGTCATCATCATCATCGTCCCATTTCTAGCTTTAAAAACACTTAAGTACCATCATTTTGATTTAAACTCACCGCCTCCTCCTCCTCAGTGTCATGCATTCATTTGGCCTGAAAGGATTAGCGTGGCATCAGTCTTCTACAATTACACAGTTTTCAGCCTCCACCTTTAGAATTAAATGAAGAGAGACACAATGATTGTTGGAGGAACTACTGGACAAATACGTGTCTGACATCGATCCAAGTAACTGTGCTAACTGGTATAGCTTCGCTGCCTGCTGCTTTAAAGTAGAAATCTCTCTCAGCTTCTTACATGCATTTCAATAAAGAAGCTGGAAGATAAAAATCTTATATTTGACTTACTATAAGCATATTGCTTGTTGGCAATAAAGGAGTTTGCTTTGGACACATTAAATCATTGTATTAAACACTGATAAGACTTTATGGTGTTTGGATTATCGCAGTAACAACGTCTGGCAAACGTCTGCATGAAGTTGTGATAAGTTAGTTCTGTAAAAGGTAATCACTGCTGCAGGTCGATCACATTTATGACATAATGGTTGGTTGTGATTATTTGAGCTCATACTGGTTAGAATGGGCTCCATTCATCTGTATAAGAACAGCTGCATGAATCAGAAATGTCATATTTCTGTCACTGTTTTATTGAATGTTGTTTTCCACCGCTTCATGTTTGACTGCTGCTTGTCAATGACATCATCTGGTTGTGCTTATTCTGCAATGGCTGTAGAATTAAATGAGCTGTTATTATCTCTTGAGACATTTAACTTTTCCATGAGCAACTATTGACGCGAACATCGTGGATCATTTAGTGGCAAAACCAAACACCACAGCACCGCCGTAGGCAAATGTTTGGTCTAGCGAGACAATAAAAGAGGAGGGCCCAACAACTTGGAGGAGGTAAAAGGTAAAAGTCAAAACTGCTGACAGTCTCCAGATCCACCACCCCTCCCAGTTGAACTGGGACAGACGTCTGGAGCCGCAGGTCCATCCGGTGAAGCTTTCGAAAAGAGAGTCTAAATATAAACGTGACAGAGCCACTAATGGCTCCTCTTGTCCAATAAGGTGGGAGAAGAAGAACAGAATTAAATTAAACAATTAAATCTTTAATCACAAGTATGTCTCGGACAATCTTCGGCTAAACGTCCAGATCATGAGCTCCACAGATCTCACCCACTAATGGCTGAAGCTCCTTGGAGGACAGCAGGGGTTGTCGTGCTGCTTTCGCAGGACAGAAAGATGCGAAAAAGGCTTCTGAAAGTGAGAAGGTGTCGGGGCGTGATTTCACAGGCCTCCGCCAATTGTCCACTCAGGAGGTTTTTGCAGGTCTTAGCAGTCATTGCCTTTCGGGTAATTGCGGTAGTTTGAATGTGTCTGATTTGAAGGCAGGGCTAATGGCAGTTTGCTGTTAGCTGAGATTTATTGGTGCGAGGTTGAGAGGAACAGCTGCTGCGGGAGGTTCACAATCCTCGCTGAAACAACAGATGGAGCGAAAGGATGCAAGGAGAGGAAGGAGGAGGGATGCATGAATGTTATTGCAGAACCACACTGAAGTGGTGAGCTGCTGAAGTCTGTGTGGTGTATGTGGAAAAAACGTATATATGACCGCCTGGTTTCACTGGATGTTTCCCGTGTTTAGTCTGCATGTGGCTTCTCTGTGGTTTCCCCACCAGGCAGATCTCTCTCCGCTTGAGGTGAAACACGACTTGTAACTGCAGAGAGAAGGACCTGATGGTTTTTAATGACAGCTAATGATGTGATATGTATGCAAAAATACGACTTAAACAGCTTATATGGAAACTGTAATTGTAGCTTTTTCCCCCCTTAATACACTATGCAATGAAATGTGATCTCATCAGGCCACATTATGTTAAAGTATAGAGATTCAACTCATCAGTTCATTCATGTCCCTCATGAGGAATTCATTCATTCCATGGGTGGAGTTTTATTTATCTTCAGAAATCAGCCAGAAAACGTCTCCTTAAACTTTATTAAGAAAGGTTTGTGTAAAAAAAAAGCTGCTTAATATAAAAAAAACATATTTCTTCAGCCAAGCTTCTTCAACAAGCTGATTTTATATATTCTATTTTTATTCAATCTTAAGTTATTCTATATATTTTATCCTTATTTTTTTTACTACTATTATCATCAAGTGGTTTATTTTCTTATAAATTTCTTATATCTTATTTCACTTTGCATGTTCTGACCCTGTTTTGACTGACCTCTATCTGACGTTTACTCTTATTATCAAGTTAAAATTATAAAAAAAAATAAAAATCAGTATTATCATAAAACTCACCCGTTCGTGTCGGATCCAAACCGTGGACCATGCAAGTGTTAACAAACACGTGCAGGATTGTTCAGCGTTGACAGAGGTTTTCACTCTACTGCATGCCATTCTAATGAATTATTCTCACAATACCAGTGTAGGGAGGTGGAGAGAGTCTGTGGCCACAACTGCACAAAAACACACAAAAAGAAAACAAACTTAATCAATAGTGAAAAAGCAAAAACAAAAGATCCTCAAGGTCTAACATCTGCAGTGGATTATTTCCACAATATTATACCTATTATAGGTATGACTAATCATCTACTTCAGATGTTAACTTGTTATCAATGAGTATTACAAGCAGCCAGTTGTAGTAATTAGTAACAAAACAGTGCACAGAGGTAAACAGGTCTGTCCAAGCGGACTTTGAGCCGCCATAATCAGCCTGCATATGTTGACCCACAAGTATTATGCAGCTATGTAACCTCATCCTGTTACATAAGCCATCATAATTAACATTAAGCCCTATTAGATGTACCTGGTAACTTGAGTCATTTGGTGCTGTGCAGCCTGAAAAGCCTGCTGGAATTTAAAACAGATAAACATCTTTGTTTTTTTGCACAAACTCACCAACATGCATTTTTGTTTGATAGGCTGGGCTTGTTCTTAAAAATGCAAAGCGAATTCCAGACTAAAGAGCTCACAGTAAACTCATCAAGAAATGCATTCAGGAATATGAGAAAAACAAAGGAGACTGTTAAAATTTGTTAAGATCAATAATTGCAGTTTGGTGTCACATCATCAACAACCGATTGACGTGTTTCTTGGTTTAATTTTAATTACATTTGGTGAGTGAATATGACCACTTTTTCTATAGATACTTGTCATTTACAGGCTTTTTCCCCCCATCTTTAAAAAAAAAGAAAAGAAAAAAGTATAGTGTTATAGTTGTTTTTAAAAGCCATTGATTGGCCAAGTTTTATTGACAGCGTCGTTGGAGATATGTTTGAGGGCTTCCTAATTTAAAACTCTCAATGTGCTGTGTCATTCTTTCAATCTGTTGGGTAACTCATTTCCCCCTGCATAATTGTCAAACTTCCTAAAGGGTTGTGTGAACCGTACTCTTGTTGCTCAAGTTGAACTGGTTTGGACTCTGTACATTCAAGGGTGACTGGTTAACACAGAGGGGCAGCAGCAGCAGTGTTGGTAACATCTGGCTGACAGGTACGATGGCTTCTTCTCTGCTCTCAAACAAAATGATCTGTAGTTTGATTTTTATTTCATGCACTTATTATATACAGTATATATCTTTGTTTGCATAAACTAAGAAAGTGTAAATGAACTATTTGACCAGAGGGAAATTAGGTTTACACCTGTTTGGAAGTCAAGAAGAAGGAAAATTTGGGTTTCATCAAAATGCATGAATTAAAGCTTGCAAATGTTAATAAATAGCCTTGATGACGACATCTGAGCAGGGAGCGCTAAAACCACAGACAAGGAGTTCTGTACAACGTGTTCTGCCTTGATCTGGTGGCTGAGGGTTTTTTTTACACAGTGCTTGCAGGTTGAATCCTGATTTGAACACAATAGAAGGATGTTTTTTTTTTTAATGAGCAAAGACTTTTCTTATCTCAGTGGGAGTGACAGCTTAGTAAGATTTAGATATAAAAAAAAGCATTTCTTTTCTTTCCAGAACATAATGGCGCTCCTCCTGTGGCTCGGCTTATCGCTGCTGGCCTCTGTCCAGTCCAGTGTTGTCAAGAACTGCCACCCTCGGTGCCACTGTGAGGTGGAAAGCTTTGGCCTGTTCGACAGCTTCAGCCTGACCAGGGTGGACTGTCGAGGGTTGGGACCCTACGCCACCATGCCCATTCCCATCCCGTTGGACACTGCCCACCTGGACCTGTCCTCTAATGTCATGGGCCCACTCAGTGACACCATGCTAGCTGGTCCAGGCTACACCACCCTCATTAGCTTGGACCTAAGCAGCAACCATATAACAAAGGTCAGTGGTTGGAGGAACTCAAGGAGAGACTTTTTGATCTAAAATAAGCTCATGCAACTTTTTTATGCATACCAATGAAAAGTTGCATTTATAATCAATGTGAAATATTTTGATCAGGAGAGACAAATGAATGAACTAAAGATAATTTCATTGCAGCAGATGATGTGTAATAATTAGTTTTCTCAGAAAGTCTTTGGTGCTTAGAATTTAATCCAGATACTGGTGGTGGTGGCTGATGACTCTGCTGAGGCTGATGAAATGATGAAGTTGGTGAATCTGCAAAGACTGAGCGGTGACTGGGAGGTGGAGGGTGCACATAACAGCAGCGTGAAATAATCAGGGCAACAGAGAGAGCCATACTTAAAAAAAGACAGCAGTAAGCTCTCAGTTTGCAAACCCAGACAATGACGGCAGGAAATGAAGACTGAACATTCGTGAGAGATGGAATTTTGTTATGTTTGTCAGAAAGTCTGGTCAGGGCATCTGCCTAATCTCTACTTTATATGAATAGCCAGCAGTAGCTAGGGTACAGAGATACCCTACTTGCAATGCTTAGTTAGCAAAGGTTAGGGGCCAGCACGTTTTGATTGAATTATTTATGCAGTTATTTATTTTTCCTCTTTAGAAAACCAGCAGTACCCTTCTTGAAATGCAATAAATAATAACCAACAACAGTTACATGTTTCGATTTATAGACTTTAGCCAGTAATAATTAATGATCAGCTGTGACATGTAAGCTTACCAGTTTAAAGTAAAGTAATTTCCCTGCAAAGGATTAATATAGTATCTATCTATCCGTCTTAAACAGGAATGACGTGATTAAGAGGTTAGACAGAATACAGGCTAAATACGACGAGTCACTGTGCTATTGATAGATGTGAACAGCTGTTTTTCAGTTCACAGCCCCAGACAATGACAGCAGGAAATGAAGAGTGGACACGTGTGAGAGGCTGTGAATGACAGGATGGTTTGAGAATGAATAATTACCTTTGTGTGGAAAGTCTTCCTGACTGAACTTTTGCTGGAGCTTCTTTCCATCCTTAAAATAATGATTTTTCTGCTGACATCACCTGTGGCTAGCGTTAGCCACTGTGAAATCGCTAATTTGTATGTTCAGAGTGCTGGAGCCTTCAGAAATATTGAAAACAGATTTTTAAACTTCTTTTTTTTAACATAAATTTGACATATACTAAGATATATATAAAATCTCATTGTATATATTTACTTCACTGCATCTTTAATATTTTGTCACTACTTAACTCTTTAAGTGTATTTTTATCTTTTTTTTTCCTTTTTTTCCCCCCTCTTCCTTGCTTTTATATTTCCAGGTAAGTCCTACGGCTTTTTCCAAGCTGCGTTACCTGGAGACTCTGGATCTGAGCCACAACAACCTGGAGATCCTCTCTAGAAGCTGTTTCGCTGGTCTTCCTCTGGCTGAGGTTGACCTAAGCTACAACAGCTTCCAAGAGTTTGACATGGATGTGTTCCCTGCTAAAGTGAACGGGGAACCTGTCAGCGTTGATCTGTCTCATAACAAGCTTGTGTCGGTCTCTGTGACGATGCACGGAAGATTACTGCACATCCAAAGCTTAAATCTGTCAGCGAATCAGCTGAAGAGCGTACCGAGGCTGGCAGGACTTTCGCTGAGGCTCCTCAGTCTGGATGGGAACCTCATCACCAGCATCGAGGAGGGAGCCTTCGCTCAGCTGAAAGATCTGGTTTATTTATCCCTCAGCGGCCTCGGTGACCTTCAGGAAATTGAGCCGTTCAGCTTCAAGGGCCTCCAGAGCCTGCAAGTTCTGGATCTCTCAAACAACCCCAATCTCAAGACTCTGAGCCCTGCAGTGTTTAGTGGACTAGACTCCCTGCAAGAGCTCAATCTGTCTGGCTCTGGTTTGACGTCCTTACCGAATAACATTTTGACCCACATGCCCAGCATTAAGAGCATAACCCTGGGAGAAAGCATTTACTGCTGGAGGACCGTCAAACAGGGGCAGTTCCACCGGCAGCTGGGTCAGCTCCAACACAACGAGGTACTGGCCTGTAATAAGGAGGGCATCATACTGTGAGACTGGACATGGACCACCCCATCAAGAGACCAGTATACTCTACCAGACCATAACCAATAATCTGACTTTCACACAACTATTTGTTTAACTTTTCATTAGCAATGTACTTTATACAATATATTTGTCTCAGCTGATGCTCATAAGTGATAATTACTATCTTCTGATGACAGATAAGACTTTTAATAACAAGTTCATCACCTGTAGTTTATGCACACCTGAGGGTAAGAAAGGCGACAACGTGACGAACAAAGATGGTTGATTTAACGTTCCATAGCTCTAATTCAGATTTGATGTGTTAAAACTTTTAGGCTTTTCCCTCCTTTAGAAAACACTTGCAGAAAAATTTACTGCAAAATGCAATCGAGTTGTCCGCCTGTGACAAAAGCCCCCGTTCAGACTGCGTTTTGGCTGCAGTGGCCGATCGCATAACCCGGTTGTTGCTTCGAGCTGTTTACAGCTTGCTTTTGACTGATGTTGCCTGGTGCCTCAAACTGCATCATGCCTCCAGAAGACTACAGGAGAAAAACGCTGCAAACTCGTAGCTGCTAGAGAAGGCCTCTCTGATACTCCCCCTGATGCGTCTTCCCAAACGGCCGCACAACACTGAGCTAAATGCCTGATTTGTTCTAAATGCAGCCGACAGGTCAGAGCAGGACAAGCTGCAAACTTTGCTTGATCGCCTTCTTCTATTTGTTTATTGGCGGATTGCAAGCCAAATTTAAAGGTGCACACAGTCACATGTGGGAGTGTGCAGAAGCTGCACTTTTAGGTCAATAGCCCCCTTTTACACAGCCTGTTCAAGATGGGACTGTTGCACCTTTATTGCACCGCACCGTCCTGTATATTATTGTTGTTCTGTAAAACATCACACGATATGCCGACGCTGCTGTACGACACGCCTTCTGTGATTAAAGGTGTTAGAGGGTTCTTCATCGAGGCGCTATTTCACAATCTCTGTGTAAAAAGGGCAAATGAGAGTAATTAGGCTTTGTCTCCCCTCCCTTTTTTAAAATTTTTATTTCTGTCTGCCATAAGAATCCTGATTCCAGAGCTGTGCCTTATCTGTTTTGATCTGCTAAACATTCTTTAGAGTTCCTCTCTTCTGAAGTGACCTCGGTTCCAAGGGGAAACTGGAAAATGTCTTAAAGGTTTAATGTAACCTTCCTGAAATATCAGAAATGCTGTATCTTAGTGACAAAATGTACAATTTTACATAGCACACAACGATGTCTTTATCATCTTAACATGGAGTCTAAACTGGCGGAGAATCTTTCATCACCATCCGAAACCCAGAACGATGTTCATACGTCATGAACTTCATTTAAAGTGGGACCATATTAAGAATAATTTGCACTTGTTCCAGTCGGGGTTTTTTCTTTTTTCATAATGCACTTACTCATGGCCTAAAAGTGACACAATCTAATATAAAACCTTCCATTCATCGCTCATATTATCCATCTTTTTTAACGACTGTTGACCACTAAGATTTTTCATTTGACTTTGAATGTGATGCTTTATTGAAACGATCAAAGGGACAGTTTGACATTTTGGAAATACATATATTGGCTGTCTGGTGAATGGTTAGCTCAGAATATTGTTAGCTTCATGTTAGCTTAGCTCAGCACAAAGACTGGAGACAGGGCAGAAAATGAGCCTGATTCTGTCCTAAAGGAACAAATTAATCTACTTTATTCTATTGGATTTTTCCATTTGGACAGAGCCAGGCTAGCTGTTTCCGCCTGTTTCCTGTTTGCATTCCCAGCTAAGCTAACTGGCGTAGCTTTATACTTAACATAAAGACATAGGAGTGGTATCAGTCTTGTTGCTTCACTCTCTGCAAGAAAACTAATAAGTGTACTTCTTTTTGTTCTCTCTTAAGAGATAATAAGTGTACTTCATTTTCTTTTTTTTTCTCTTAAGAGATAAGTGTACTTAAAATAATTTGAAACTGTACAATCCAAGGACCAGAATTCTTTTATTGTGCGCGGTTGCGTTTCATTAATTGACAACACGTCCATTGTGTTTGGACCGTTTATCTTCTTGGTGACGTTAAGTTTGGTGTACAGGCTATACAAATGGATGCACACAACTTTTGACATGGTGCTCACAGATCTGTATTTTGTTTGTTTGGGACATGACATCACACAACAGAAGTCAACAAGCTGTGACCACATAATCCGGGACTCTATTTTATCCTTTAATGAAGTAATAAAACAACTTTCACTGGTAATGAAGCGATACCAGTATGAGGATGTATAAACAGCAATCTGCACTGTGTTGTGTTGTGAAACCTGCCCCGGGGTGTTCCTGTGGTATTTCTATGGACCTAAGAGGATGATCAGCCTCAAGACTGCATGTTAGGGGTTTTCGAATGTTGGCAATCAGTAAAGCCTTGGGGGCCTTTAGGAAAGAAGGGAATCCACCTTTTCTATTGGTTCACTGAAAGGCAGAAGAGCCCAGTATTGATAAGAAGTTTATATTTGTATACATAACTGTATTGTATATAACTTTATATATGAATCATATGTGTAATAAATTGAATATTCTCATATGTTGTGGTGCTTGTAAAGAACATCAACAAGAGCTAGGTGTGTCAGCGAAGGACCATAAACACACACTTGAAAAGGAAACCACAAAAAAGTCGAGAATGTGTTGGCGCCCGGTTCAACATGTTATTAGAGATCCTGTTTGTCATTGTTGACTCATAGCAGGGTGTGTCAGTCCGTGAGACATGAGGAAAGCTTTTCTCTTCACTTTTTACAACTCGGTTTTTTGCTTTACTTACTCCAAAGTGCCTGGATACACATGGAGACACGTAAACATAAATGTGGTCTCGAATGGTCCTTAAGGAACAATGAAAGTGGGGCAGAAACTCCAGGACGTTCGGCAGAAAGTCATGCCTCACTTAGAGCTGGTAAAATGCCACGGAGTTGACTGGGAAGGAGATGAGTAGAGAAAAGGAGTAAGAGGGAGAGAAAGGCGGCTATCAGTCAGGGCAGCTTACAGATCTCCTGTGTGGAGTCTGGCAACGAGTGTAAGTCCTGTACGCTCACAAATATGGCCTCCTTCCTGCGACACGTCTTAAGCCGACTCTACTCGACTCGACTCGGCTTGGTATCGGGTACTTTTCTGCAAGTCCTTTTCCATCACAGGATGTTACCTCCTAAGGGTAGATGGTCGCCATGTGAAACAGCCACAAGACAGTATAGTCTTCATCCACCTCTCCGGATCCTCTCATCAGCTGTTTAAGACAGGAACGTCTGCACCTCCTCAATATAGCAGCCACAATAATAAAAAAAAAAAAAAGTTACAGTAAAGTTGGGTTAGGCGGCCATTGATTTGTGCTGTGCAGGATATTCCGTGACCAATCAGTGGTCTGTAACGTTTCATGTGACCTCGCTTGGAACCACAATATAAAAGTAGTACCAGGTACTTTTTAGCTAATGGAAACGCAATAAAGGTGAGTAGAGTTGAGTCGAGTCATTGGAAAATGGGGCTTTACTATAAAGAGAGGACTCTCTCTCTGTCTGTCTGCCTGTCTGTCTGTAATTCACCTATCATGAGAGCCGTTCATCTCATCGACTTCAGACTCGGCACTTTGAGTTTCTGGGGGTCCAAAGAAAGTGCATTATCGACTGTGGTGCAATTTGGATATGCGACACGCTCAATATTAATACATTTAGAATAAACAGGCAAACACTGCTCTGTGCAGAAACGGGTGCTGGGATGTATTGATGCAAGTGAAGTAATCGGTAATGACTATGGCACCTCTCCAACAGACCACATCCATGGGTGAAAGCATGACTCCTCTGGAGAACAAGCTGCTGCTAAATATCCTCGCCTTCGATCATCTCAAGTGTTGCTCAAGTAAAGAAACTGATTCTCCACTTCATGTCTCTGCAGACTTGAGTTTGGACGTCCTCTCCTACGCCCACTTACTGCATGTCACTTTTACAGCTGGATGCTGACTAACGTTGCGGTCGTGTGTTCAGGCACGTCTAGAACGGGCACTGCATGAGTCTTTTTAAACTCACACAGAAACAGCCAAAGTAAGGCTGACTCAACCTAAGGAGTTTTTCCACAGATTGCATCATTGGGTGTACGTGCATGAGAATACAGAGGACCGCTGGCAGGCCTTAAAACAAGCCCCTTCAGTTGTCCTTTATGCCTGTGTGAGTGTGAAGGCAACTCTATTCTCTTCTCTTCAGGCTGCAGGGGAGGCCTGCGTGGATTGACCCCATTGCAGAAAACACTTCCAGATGTTTGTGTGTTTGTGTGTGTGTGTGTGTGTGTGTTTTTTTGTGTGTGGAAGTGCTGGCATGTTGAGACCTAAGGAGCCAACCATCCATCAGGAACTGTCACGGCTGCATTCAGAAGCGCGAGAATGAACATTTGCTACGGTGAAATCGCGAAGACATCCGGAGAATGTGACACCACAACAAATCAAGTTATAAATCAGAAGCGAGGAGATCATGTCTGATCGTAAAGTCCAGTTTGAAATATGATGGAGTGAAGTGGAATCATTTGTTATAGAAGATCAGATACGGCTCACACTGCAGCGGATAAGGGTGTGAAGCTGTCACATGTTGAAAAGCAGCACTAAAATGTTGCTTTTCAACTTGCTTCCTCCCCCCATCTCTATGATACATCACACTGTGTACTAGCTGGCTGACAAAAAGGAGCTTCTGGAGGTGAAGAAGTTTCTCTCAGAGTAACCAGAGATATTGACGGAAATGTTAGCATTGGATCGAAACCATCTTCCAGATAAGCCTCAAAATCTAGTGACCTGTTTGCCTCCCTACGGCTCACCTTTCCACAAAATCACAGTGAAAACTGTTTGGAACTTTTTTACTTATCCTGCTTACAAACATCACCGATGTCTCATGGCGTAATTTAATTTTCCAGAAGGCCAGAGATCCCAAATTGATTTTGGATCAGACAGTGACTGAATTTTCATACTTTTGGTGAACTCTTCCATTAATTAGGCGAATAAGGTTCCATTTTCAGGTCTGTGTATAAAAACCCACATATCTTTTATGCATATGTTTGCAATTGAATCGCTTCCAAACAAACTGCAAATCCACATTCATGCAAGTTTACAGGAGGGTTTCTTACCTCAGACTTTACTGAGCAAAATGTCTTTACTGACCTAAATCTCTTGTTCTTAGTTTATTCAAACACACCCACAGTTAGTTTTTAACATTATAATTAGTTGTATGTTTGGAATCACCTCAGTTTCGATGTGTCGTTTGCATTAGAGTGGTGTAGGACATGTGAGTGAAGCAACCATAGGCCGTCTCTCTGCAGCGGTCTGGCTCTGAGAACTAATGACTTCAACCCAGAGGGAAGCTTTGAACTGTGTATAATTGATTCAGCCAAGCAGAACCAGGGTGTCTTTATTAAGTTCTCCGTTCTTGCTTGAACAACTATCAAACAAATGTAATATGACATTCCCCGATAGATCCTGTGGAGGATCAAGCTATCCAAGCAGCTATAATGCACTTTGCTCCAACAATGAGCCCAAACAGTTTCACTTTTCACTCCCAAAGGACAGTTGTGAAACCCAAGAAGGCAGCTTTCGAAAACTTTTCTTTGAAAAAAAAAAAATCTGTTTTGTGTTTGTGAAAGAGTTGCAGCAGCTTTTTTTCATTTGACAACAGTGATATTGACGTGCTGATGCTCTGAATGCCCTCTGGCTCGCTGCCCTGACAGGAGACATGAAGGCTCTGTGTCAGCGTGCTGCTGCTCAGCACAGAGGTTTTATTTTTCAGACTAACAAAAGAACAGCTCAGCTCGTCGCAGGACACAAAGATTTGCTTGTTTTCATAAGAGCCACTAAAACTGTTGAAGTTTGTGCTGATCTATGTCATTTTTATGCTTTTGGTAAATCCTGAAAACAATTACATTAGTCTTAAACAGTGAAAATGCAGCATTGCAACTGATCCTTGACCTTTGCATGATTGAATCTGACTCGCATTGTAATAAACTTGATAACATTGTAGTTTAAGGCCGGGGGGTTTGGACTAGCGAAGGAAAGCAGAAAATAAACTTCTGCAACATGAATATATACATTTTCTTCTGAATTTATGATTCTAAGATTAAATCAACATTAATAAAAAATCAGTTGTTGTTACGACCTGAAGATGTCCATGCGTTCATCTTGTGACCATGTGTTCTAAATAAATGCTAACAGTTTCTATGAAGACTGCATGCATAGTGAATTATGATGCATCGTAAATGCATTATTATGCATTATTACATTTTACATTCATTTTAAGCCACATCTATGATGTTTTATGACTGCTGGTGTAATGCATCATAAAGCTTTATGTGTGTAGTCATAAAGAATTATGGATGCATTGCAATACTCTATGAATGCCCTCATAACGCACTACAGATGTAGTTTTCATAGAAAGCGAAAAGTCAAGTTGAAAAAACGACTTTGAGGAACAGAGAAGGGTTTCTGGCACAACTTCACCTTCTTACAAGGGAAAAGGTCCAAAAAGGCAAAAACTCCAGCAACTTTATTGCTTGACCAAGCAATAAAGTCAAGTAATAAAGTCAATCAATAAAGTTGTTTCTAATTCTGCAAGTGTTGCTGGAGTTTTTGCCTTTTTGAAAAAAGACTTTGAACCAGTGATAAAAAAAACAAACAAACAGCTGTGACATCATCAGGTAAAAGTTCAATAGGTGGAGTTTAGTTGTTGTTCACCTAACCTGGGATTCTTTGAGTGACTGTTCTTTCATTCTGCTTCCTGTAATGTCTCATTAGAGGGCATCATCCAGCCCTTTTCACATGATTCATACTAGCTATTTATTTGAAGTATTGGATCATACTGGGCCCATTTACTTAATTGTTTGGTTCTTTGTTCATACTTACTTTTATTTGCTCTTTTCTTCAGACCAACCATGCCAGACTATTTGGGGGAGGAAGCGTCCAGCATTTCCTGATTTTTAATGGTGTTGATGATGTCATGGGTGACATTTATTAATGTAATTGGCTTGTAAAGGAGTCCAGCAATGGTGTGGGAGTTCCTGTTATTAAGGTTCCCGTAATATATTCTCCTTTTGTGTAATATATCCTCCCTTTGTGATTACGGCATTGGGTGAAGCAGTCTATTGAATACACTATATAACCAGCTGAGTTTTAACTTCTTGAGGTAGAAGAAAGAGAGGACATGCTGCTGGAGACATCCACCTTAAGTCTGATTTGTTGTAAGTTACACATGTGACCACTGGAGACCTCTGTAAATAAAAAATAAAAAATTTGCTTTGAGAGCCAAACTAGTCTACGATCCTGAAAAATGTAGGATTGATCCGACCCTCCTTGGTAATTATTGGCAGATTTATAAACTTTTTTCGCTAAGATTCTTTAAAAAGTTTAAATACTGCTTTTGACAGCATTTAAGTCCATATACAGCTGCTCTCTAAGGGTGATGTCATCTGCTGACATAGTGGTCCGTTCACTGCTATGCAGATGACTCATACTTGTACCTCCCTGTTAATCCTGCTGACCTCAGTATGCCTGGTGTCTTTTTTGATAGTAATTTAGGTTTTACGCAGCATATAACTAGTGTTGTCAAATTCTGTTTTAACCACCTCATAAATCTTACTGAAATAAGATCTGTTTTAAAGTTTTAGAGATCTAGACACTGTCGTTTATGCTTTCTTTTTCTCCAATAAAAATGTGCTTTAGAAAACTTTGAACCAGTTTTTAAACATTTTTTTTACATATTGTATTTACTCAATCCTTCAAGATTTTTGGAGGGCTTTGCTTTTTTACACTTTAAAAAAATCGGTATATATTTAACATTGAGGTCTTTCGGTCTGCTAGTTCTATTCCAAACTTTTATACATTACTTTTTAAAAGGGAAAACCAACTTTAAGTGCCTCATCCATGTTATCACAATACAGCAGTGCTTTCACCCAAGGCCTGCGCTTCGTCACTAAATACCATCATTTAATCTAGTGCAATAAAAACATGATAAAACATTATATCAACTGAACCTACAAACCTTCTGCTGTCACACCAAAGACAAGATCCCCTTTACTGGTTTTACTAGCCAGTGTTATGACACAGCTCTATCTGCCCCTGGGTCATATCTGCTCAGAACTACCTTGATCTCGGGTCAACACAGAGGACAGCCTGACTGTCCACATTCCAACATCCATGTAGCTGGAACAAACACAGACTGCACCTCCTCAATGAAGCACTGGTGGCGTCATAAACACTACCTCAGGGTTTTTCTATTCCACTCAGGGAAAGGGAGGCTTAACAATAGGAAGATAAGAACAACAGTACACAGCAGGCAGCAGAAAATAAAGATAGTGGGAATTAAGATAAAGAGATATATCCAGAGGGATATCATTTACCACTATCTAAAAAAATCCATGATTAAATGTTCATCGTTTTTTCAGAGATTGACTATAAATAAAAGTTTTTCTAACCAAAGTTTTCTTTCTCACAGTCTTTACGACCATTTTGCCTCCTCACACTCACGAATAATCAGCTCAGTGCTGGAACAGCAGGAGTCTTGCATCACCCTTCTCATACTGATGGTCTGAGGAGGGAGTATCCCAGAGGAAAAGGGATATATCCTGAGACTGCTGCCCTCTCTGTCGTTCTCCATCTGGTTTCCATCAGGAGTCGATGGGCTGGACTTTGTAAAGGTTTCCTCGGAGGATTCCACCTTTTTTCCCCCTCTATTGCCATTTTTCTTTGACCTCTTTCAAGTGTTTCTACCCTTGCTCTATGTGTTCATGAACGCTCAAACAGACGCAAATAATTATGTAATGTCCAATATTCATTGAAAATGAACCCTTTCACCTCATTTCATAAAGAGTTACACATCTTGTTCGAGCACATAAAATGTCCTAAAACTGCCATAAAATCTCATATAGGCTCTCAATCTCATATCAATATTATTTTGCACCTTTCTTTTAAAAAAAACAACCTTTTTAAATGTAAGTCTTTATACATAATGTGCCTGTTTTTTTATGATAAAAATACAAAAAACAGAATTATTTTCCAGATATGTCAATGATTAGCAACGTTACCTTTGAGGACACAGAATGTCTGATTCTAAAGCTGCCAAAAAATATTATATTTTAATATTATCTTCCAATTTCACCAAGTTTCTTCTTTTTTTTTTTTAGGCAAAATCAGTTCTGATCATAACTATTGAATATAAATTTGTATTCAATAGCATGTATTTTCCCTCCACGTCAACCAATGGAAAATGGTGCCATCTGGCAGATTGCAGTAAAAACTACAATTTTGAAGTTGTGATACCAGAATGAAAACCTAATAACATGGACCATGCTTTTATGCTCTGATATCTCGAAAATGTTTAGTTTTAAAGGGTTTCAATTGGGACATTTTGGGCTGTTTGAGTTTAACAACATTGTTTAGAAAGTGAATTAAAGATATGTTCTAGGATCTGATGCTGAAATGACACAATTCCCCCCCAAAATACACACCCTTGGCAAAATGTATAGCATTTGCATGAACACAGCCTAAAACATGTCTTAAAATGTCTCACGTAAGGCACGAGGGTAAAGTAAAAAAAAAAAAAAAAGGCAAATTAATTTGAATAAATGGTTAAAATAAGATCAGAATAATAAAACAAAGTGAAGGAGCACTGATGGCTGAACCGCACCCACCTCGTCTTGAGGATCTAAATCCCTTCCTCACTCTGTAATGTAGTTTATCACAAACACATCACAGCCTTTGCAGGGACATTAAAATTTAGGCTTTATTATCTTTTCATTGGCTCCAGTTGGAGCCACAGTTCTGCATTTTGAATGAGTTCAAAGACTTGTATTTGGTAATGGCTTTTAACTAGAACAGGGAGAGAGGAGCCCTGGAACTGGAATGAGATGAGAAGAGACTTACATAGCCTCTAAATCCACATCACAACCATCAAGGTAAAGTTAGAGGAAAAGGGATTTGAACCATTTGGCCCGGATTCACTGGTATCAGTTACTGGTGTTTATCAAACACCGTGGGCTCTCCATGTTTGAATGTTTCCTTTGTCTTCTCTCTTCCCACGTTTTTGCATTGCCAGCTACGTTGCAATTTAAAACACACGAACTCTTAAGTGGATATAAAATCAATCATTTCTGACATGCAAATGACATTATAATCCTAATTTTAAACCGGCGTATTACGTTCATATAAACCATCTGTGTGTCTATAAAATGGAGGACGTTCAAAGCCAGAATCTGTGATGATTTGTGCAGCGGTGGTGCAGCTTTACACCACATAATACCTCAGAAACCAGCAAATGAGGCGGCTGCTCCCCTGCCCTGTAATTAAATCCACGTGATTGGGCCTGTGGATTATGCTGCTACACAGTATCTTAAAATCTAGCTTGAGATTCTTACAGACCTGTACTGACCTCTTAAAAACTGGGCTTACAATAGGTCTTTAAAACATCTCACATATGACTGAAATAACTGGGTTTAGATTGTAGCAGTATGCGTCTCAATCATGATATGTTATATATGACTGGTATTAGTTATAGTTTTCTATATCTAACAAAATTCAGAGAACTGTCAGGACTCCTAGCAGAACCTCCACACACTCAAACTGTTGATAGCAGCGTCCTCTAGTGGAAAAGGTAGAGAGATACATGAAAATGACCCAGAATTTCTACATGCAAGCGCCACACTGACACGACCATGATTAGTATATATAATAGAGTTGTGTTTTTTATTTTTATTTCCCAGTCTTTACATGTTGCAGCCCTAAAACTCAGAGTGAGTGTAAAAACAACACAGTTGATCAATCAATTTGGGTATAGGTTGAAAATGATTTACAAAATTATGCTTTAAACAAATTCCCCAAATTTTGGATTCATTATTGGACATTCGGTGTTTCACTGTGATGATATATATATATATATATATATATATATATATATATATATATATATATATATATATATATATATATGCAACATTTAGTGAAGTTATCAAGAAACAGACAAGAAACACAGACAAGAAACACAGACAAGAAACACAGACTCTCCTTCACAGTGAAGCACCGGCTGCTTCATAAACACTACGTCTGATTGTTCTATTCAGGACGAGGAAGAAAAACATTCAGTGAAATTTATGAAGTAAATTTTGGACTGAGTGAGTTTGTTGAATTTTGGTGCAACAAAAATAACCACACCTCAGCAGTGCCCAGTTCAACACTGGTCTATAATAACAAGTATTTTCCATTTCATTCTAAGCCATAAACCTTTCCAACAAACATGCCTACATTTGTCCAGGTGCAGACAAGAGTGGAGGCTGAACTTTTAATGAATAAAATTATTTTATTTAGGCCTCAATTTAGCCTAATAATTGCGTTTTCTTATAAATATCATTATGAATAGTTTAACTACCATTTCAGTCATTATCCAATCATAAATCTCCACTTTGATATCTCAGACAACACACAAAACTTATTGTTGTATTGAGACCCGGTATAATAGTTAACCAATGACAATAGATGCCTCAGACTATTAGAAGCATCTTGTGTCTAATAAAGAAACTCTCCAAACTAACCAGCTCCTGTATGTCTCATGTGTCAGCTTCACGGGATGGACAGCCTGGAAAAATAAAATATTTTCATGTTGGGTCCATGAAGTACAGAGGATAGAAGACTAGAATAAAACATTTAAACTATGAATTATGAGCTATTTGCTTCATTGCATGTGGTTTACACACTAATTGATGATCCCCTTGGCCTGGTAAGATATTTAGAGATGTGCATTTTCTTAGTTAACGTTCTGCAGGCTGGATGGGAAGCTCTGGTGGCCTGGGAGGCATCACCTGTTTGCATGAGAGCTCCAGGAAACATTCCAAATGGTTAAAAGACAATTATCTTCATTCTGCTTGAAGTAAAAAATGATTAAACGAAGACTTTGAGTCAGTTTTTACACACAAACAATAAGCTGTAACAAAGTGCAATGATGTTAGAGCAAAAAAAAAAAAAGGATCACAGATTAAAGAATAATAAAGACACTGATCATCTTAGTTCACTTACATTTTATTTCATGAATAATTCGACAAATTGTTTAAAAATGAAGAACATTTACACGTCACATATCTCAAAAAACATGCCAGTGTTAAAATGACATTTGTAAAAGTAGCATGTTAGGAAATCTGACTTGAATATGTGAATTTTTCAGACACAGTCCATTCAAACAAATATCAGTGCAGAATAAGTCATGTTGAGGATTATAGTCTCTGGGACAACATAGTTTTACAAAACCAGCTTTAATTTCTCTTCTTTTATTGTCACAAAGCCTATAAAAAAAACTGGCAGAAAAAAAAGACAGAATATATTAAAAAGCGAAGCTCTTTGTTGAAATATTAAAATGAGGAAAACAAATGTCCAAATAATGAGACCATCTGTTACTTTCTGCTACTGTCAAGACACTTAACCTGCTAAGGATCCTGTCGTCCATCGTTACTCTTTTAAGTATTTAATATAGAGATGTGAAATAAATAAAAAATTATCTAAAGAAATATATTTCTGAGGACTTTCTCAGCATCGTGTGTCACAAATTATATCAGGTGTCCAGCACTAGTATAAATAATTTTAAAAAAACACAAAAAAACCCTTTTTTAAGAGTAACAGGTCACGTGTCTCCCTGCATGTCTCCATTTCTCTGCTCATTCAGTGAACTGCTTCTTCCTGTCTTCGATCGTTTGTGTGTATTTTCTGCTGCCGCCTCATCAGCAGTTGAGGATGGAGTTGGTCCTGAGGATGCGGATGACCTTCCTTGAGGTATAACTGTATTCATACTGAATGTGTTCATGGAAGAAATACAAGTGTCCTGAAAGAAATCACAGCGGGATAACAGTTAGGGACAGAAGTATAGTATAAGTATATTTATCTTTACTGAAAATCAGATTTACCATAGTAATAAGCAGCGGCGTCAACTTCGTCATCCATCCCAGGAAAGTCTTCCGCGATGGTTCGGGGGTAGCCGCTGTCCATGGTGCCTGTCGCTTCATCATAGCTGAGGTTGATGAAATGAAAGCTCAATAATAATCCTGTTATTGTTGCAGATTTAATGCATTTAAACCACCTACATACCTCCAGTAGTCTTCCTCAGTGAAGAGCAGAGTTTTCCCGGTGTCGCTGATGTGCACAGCCGCATCTACTTTCCTTATTTTCTTGGGAAGTCCGAGCTTGTGTATGTATTTTGGAAAACCGTCCACGAGGTTGTATCCATTCAAAGCCCACATTCGGATCCCTGTTGAGACATAGAGGAGTTTTTAATCTGTTATCAAAGACACAATGAAGACATCAGTCAATAGATACGTAAATATGAATAACCCACCACTGAATATGATGACTACGTCCTTCTCGGGGTTCTCGTAAGCTGCGTCCACCTTGTTCGGGATGGAGGGCCACGTGGACTTGATCAGCGTCTGCTCAGGCTCCACCATCTGAGGATGGAGACGCCAATAGAACCTGCAGCAGTGACAAAATATGGTAAACAGATCTACAACAAACTGTTTTCTGACAACGGCATCAATGTTTGGGCTGATAATCATCCATCATATGTCAACAAATTCAGGTGATTTAGATGAGGCTTTTGAGATTTCTCACTCTAACAGGATCCATATGCATCTATGTTTAAATACCTGAACTGCAAACCTGAACTTTTATTTTTTATTTTATTTCTTATTTCTTTTATTTTTTTATTGGACATCCACTCATAGTCAACTAGATGAAAAAGTGATTTCCATTTTATTGCCCTAAATTGAGACATCTTCTTTTTTTATTTTTTTTTATTTTTAACCTTTGCTAAGGAGGTAATATTTCTGCTGACATTGATTTGTCTGTTTGTCTGTATGTTAGCAGGATTATACAAAAACAGAGTGTAGCAAAGAGGAACCCATAAAATTCAGGAGTGGATCCGGATAAAGTGGATTTTTAGACTGTTTTTGTGAATCACACATAAACTACCTGACAGATTACCATGAAACTCTGTGGAAGGGTGGGACATGTGCCAAGGAAGAAATCATCAAAGTCTGGAGTCCATCAGGATAAAGAAACGGATCCATGAATTTCTTTCACTTCCTTTAACATTGTAAAATTTTTTAGTATTTTTTTTTATCAATTCTGCATAAACTACTTTACAGATTCTCATGAAACTTGGTGGAAGAGAGGAACATGTGTCTTTTCTTTACACGCCTGCTTGTGTGTTTGTTTTGTTTTTAGTAAGTAGCTCATTCTTTAATTTATTTAAATAAGAAAATCCTGAAATGTGATCTTTTCTATGTGGATCCTTATTTTATCTATTTATTTATTTTATTTTATTTTTTGCTATTAAACTAAATTAAGCTAAACAACTAAAATAAAAAACATGGTGCGTTATCACAGCACACCCTCTGCTGGTTCACAGTCTAGGCCCTGATGAGGATCACCTGTCCTTGAAGATGATGGTTTCCCCTCTGAGCTCTGTGGCAGCATCAAAACTTAGCATGGGGTCACATTTGTTTGGTGCGTCAGGCTTTGGCTTCACTTTCCTCTCGTCTGGGTTTGGGCCTGTGAATAAAGATCTCATTAATCCTGCAACGAGTCAATAGAACAGTCCTATAAGAAAAACAGGTGCTGTATTTTCCCCACCATAGAGAGCTTGAATGCCTTCGATGTCATCTTCAGACAGAGGGTAACCTTCAGCGTACGAGTAGACGGGGTACATCAGGGCGCCCGCGTCTGAGGAGTGGGACATCCCGAGGGCGTGGCCCAGCTCATGGGCTGCCACTATAAACAGGTTGTAAGCTGCAGAGAAAAGATGCTGAGTCACCGATCAGATGGGCTCACATGTTGGTCGGTGGTAGTCACTTTTCCTACCTGATGAATCTTTGGTCCAGTGTTCATCTTCGTCGAAGTGAGTGTCTCCTCCGATGCCTTTGCCGGGAGGGTAGGCGTGAGCCAGCAGTCCGTCAGGCCCGTCGAAAGGGTTATAGTCTCCATGCTCTGCAGAATGAAGGCAGACACTTTTTTAAATATGCAGCTGCAATGAAGAAAAAACAACATCATGCATTCTTGTTTATACAGTCAGAATTCTGTACCTCTTGCTCCAAAGCTGATCATAATGTCAGCGTTGCCGCTGTGCAGCTTCTTAAACATCAGAGGTGTGACATCAGACCAAACGTTCAGTGCATTACGGATGGCTCTGTCGACATCAGACTTCTTCAGATCTGGTGTGTAATTCATTATCCTGAAACATCAGGCGATGGGAGAGAAGGCAAAGGAGTGAATAAATGATACTGAAGAGTCCAACTCCGCCGTTTACATTATATTCACTTTTAGATTCATTTTCACCTGAATGTGACGTTGTTATTTTGCCATTTGAGGTGTTGAGGGAAGTGGTTGTACTCCCCAATGTCTGGGACGCCACATCTAGGCTGCTTCATCAGCTCCAGAGTGTTGTCGTCCAGGTTCCCTGTCACCTGCAGAGAAGGAGTGGGAAGAAAATACGATAAATATGTGTTACAGAGGTGGATTTAGTCCTCAAATCATGTCACTCCTTCATTTTTGCATATATTTATATTGTTTGTTGCTCTAATATCTTCATAACTGTCAGAATTAATGAATTAATTAATAACTGTCCTCCATCGTGTCTCTTCCTGTTCTGATATTTGATGTTTAGTTACTTCTCTTCCTTTCCTCATACTGTTCTTAATTTGTACATGTTTAATCTGGTATATAGAAATAAAGCGTAGGTCTGTATGTAGGTCTGTATGTAGGTCTGTATGTAGGTCTGTATGTAGGTCTGTATGTAGATCTGTATGTAGTCTGTATGTAGATCTGTATGTAGATCTGTATGTAGGTCTGTATGTGATCTGTATGTAGTCTGTATGTAGATCTGTATGTAGTCTGTATATAGATCTGTATGTAGGTCTGTATGTAGGTATGAACTCTCTTAGTGCCCTTGTAGTTTGTTTTTAGGTTATTTTTTAATCTCTGTGTATTTCAGTGTGTTTTATTTAAATAATGGCTTCATTATTTGTGTTGAATGTTGTCCCATGAGATCAACAAGGCCAGCAAAGGTTGTTGACAGTAAATTCAACTCAACTAAAAACCAACAACTTAATATTTGATATAAATGCTTTCCAGATCTGGTCACCTTGATTTTGAAGAATCTCTGCATCTCCTTGAGTTTGGTCTGAAAGGCGCCGGACGTCCCCTGTCTCCCCTGGAGGCCAGCTGGGAGGCTGTAGAACCGACGGAGGTACTTCTGTTTAATGAGAGAGAGCAAAAAGCAGGTGATAGGAATAAAATAGTTCAGTAGTCAAAGTCTACTTTCACTGGTCATGACAAAAAGTCATTTGAAGCCCCTGTTTAATAATCATGTCTGTGTCAAAGAGCTGAGATCTCACCTCTGCTAGGAGCCAGTTGTCTTTGTCCCCGGCTGGCAGAGGCAGCGAGGAGGAGGAGTGAACGACCAGCGCCAGCAGCAGCAAAGCTATCATTGTTGTCGTCTCTGTTGTCCAAACCCGTCGTTGGGCTCCACGAGCTCTGTGAGGTATTTATACAGTGTGCGGAGTCCACTGTTAGCTCAGAGGGTCTGAGTGATTCATGTAAAAGCACCTCGCCACTTCCTCCTTTGTCTGCTAAGAATGTGCCTGTGGTGACTGTGGTTTGAGCGTTTTCCACCTAAAAGGCTCAATGAAATGTTTCCCAAATTGCCAACAGAATCCCTGAAAGTGCATTTGAGGTGAAATTATACACTTTGCATTCAAGCAACAACAACATGACCTTCTTTACTCTCTCAGGTTTAGAGGAGATGACCCCTTTTTTTTTTTGGGCAGAAAATATGCTCTTCTATAATAACATGGAATTAATTTCTTTCAAGCTGCACTGTAAAATCTAATAAGTTGAGTTTCATAAATATATAATGCAAACTCATTGCCTTAGATAAATTAAGAAAAGTAAATTTGAGATTTTGAGTGTGTGAGACTTTGACCAACTTCTTTATTTTGTGTGTGACACTTAAATTAGCTTGTGTTTCCTAAAAAAGGATCGTAGCACGCTGACATTTCTTATTGCTTTTTGCTCTGGAGTGCTCATCATTCCATGATTGTTATTCCATGTATTATTTTTTTTATTATATATAGAGACATTTTGGGACAATTAACATGTAAAATGACTTGATAGATGATGAAAACTTTTAAATGTAAAATTCACATGTTCTCCATTATGTGATTATGTGAATGACAATGAGTTTATTCAACGCAAACAAATCTGCATGTGTTTTAGGTACCAACTAAACTCAGCTCCTCCAGATTTAGGAGTTTTCCTCCGTGATTCATAGTCAGCAGATTCCACAGAGCATCAGTGATGAATTAAATATGACGATGTGTTCTCAGTTCTGAGGGTCTGTGGTCTGTAAGAAGTTTGATCACAGCAAACCAGCTGTGGTGACTTATGACAAACACTAAAATATACAAAATGCTGACTTTAGGACAGTGTTGATGGGATGGCAGTGTTAGCCTGTAGGTTTGGCCACACTGTGGTCCAGAATGAAACATCCCAGCAACTTTAAGGTGGATTCATGGAACCCAGAGGACGAATCCTAATGATAAACCTTCACTTATCCCAGGAAATAATGCTTCAAATAGACTGGAGCAAAGAATTGCACACACATCCATGGTGTCCTGATTTTTCTTAGTGGCTTTGTTGAGCAAACATTTTATTCATCCAACACTTTTTTTGACCAAACAGCAGAAAACTCCAGAAATTCCCATGAGCCTCGGCTGCGGATTGTGTTCCATGCTAATGAGCAAATGTGAGTATGCTAACACAGTCACCTGAGATGGTGAGCATGAATTACCTACTGAACATCAGCATGTTAGCATTCCCAAGTGAACACAAGTAGCATGCCGATATTTGCATTAAGCTTAAAGCACTGCTGTGCCTCAGAGAAGCCTTAAAGAGCTGCTAGATTACTGTGTACTGGTTAATCTGGGGAGGATTACGTCTCATAAGTAAGGCTGGAGGTAAAGGAGACACCTGGATTGATTTATGGTTAACACCTGTTCACAGAAATGAGAGAAATTATCTTGTTTTTAAAGAAAACGTACTGACTTTAAGTTTCTCTTCAGGGAGGATCCAGGAAAATGGAAACTAAAACTGGACTCGAGGCTACAAGATACTAATAATAAAGTAATCGTTATCATAACTGTCAGATGATGACTACTGTGTGTTGGATCTACTAATGAAATATCAGCCTCACAACAGTACAAACTCATGGATCCACCTCTTTATCTGGATCCACTGCTAAATTCAATGGTTCCCTCTTTAGTCACATCCGTCACTCTTTCACCAAGTTGAATGAAAATCCATGAAGGATTGAATGCGTAAATTACAAAACAGTAAAAAACAAAAAAACTCTGTATCCTATAGAAAAACAAGCCAACAAACAAGAGGTCAAACAGGTAAGAACACAGTTGTATTTGTAGTTGTATTTGTACGGGTGCCTGTAGGTCCCTGGAGTCAAAGCAGGTAAAGACATGTTGTCTATTACTGCTTCCTGTCTGTGTGAGACAGCAGAAGTATATAATTATTTACTCCTGGAATTCCTTCTACATAGTAGAAAAAAAAGGTAAATTATAAGAATAGTAAATATTGAATAGTTAATGATGACCTGAATCAAAACATTCACATTATTGCATTTCTTACTGTTTAATCGATTCAATGCTAGAAACAAAAGTTTCGTTTCTTTTGTGAGTTATAAACATTCAGAGAGTTCAGTCCAGCTTAAATTGCTGCACTGACAGCAAACAGGAGATGTCAAGCAATTATTTGTGCGTCACAATCTCAGTCATTATCAACATCGTTTTGGAAAAATGTCTTGTAATGACAATGTTTAGACACTTCGGTCGGAGTCGGTGAGAGAAAAACAAATCTCATACACTCCATTAAGAAGACATTACAAACAGCTGGTGTCATTATAAAGGCGGCAGAGATCTGGAGCAACAGTTACCCTCAGATGACTTTAAACATTTAAAAAAAAATCCCATACATATATAGCAATTATTGTACATTATACACTATATTAAGAATGGACCAGGTTCATCTGCATCCCATCAGTGACATCATGTGTAACAAACATTGGGCTCTAACACTTCAGCATCCTGTGGAGACAAATATTTTTGGAGTTGCATCATTGTTGAGACGGTGGCTGACAGAAAAGCTCCTGAGTCAGACCAGGGGAAGTTGGCTGTTAGGGGGATTTTTTACTGTTATTTTAAAATGTCACTGACAAACAAACACACAGACACAGACACACACACACACAGACACACACACACAGACACACTTGTGCCGTCTCCCACTGGTTGCATTCAAACAGCACTGACTTCTTCATAATGCTGCTGTCTGACCTATACTACTGTGGAAGGACTGTGACACACTAACGGCAGACTGTATGACACACTGAAGGTTGTCCTTATTACACAGATACATGTAATTCAGGCTGGTGAAGTGTGCTGCTGTGATGAACTAACGACTTGTCTCTAGCCCTCTGTCAGCTGGTATAGGCTCCAGCCCCCCTGTGACCCTACACATAATAAGATGGATGGATGGATGATGAAGTAGGTTTCATTATCAGCCTGTCTGTATTTCTTTCTCCGTCAGTCCTACGAGGCTGTAAATGTCACAGCAGAAACCAAACCTGACTTGTTACCAGTAGCTGAACAAAGAAAGACTTTAATTAATGCCAGAGGAAAAGACATGTTATTGATCCTCACTAACTGTCTGCCTGCCTGTATTATAAATCACAGCTATACTTCTTTTTTTAACATGCATCAAACTGAATTTTTACACCTGGATAGATGTGTTAAAATATCTGCTATTAAATATCACATCTTTTTGTGACTTGTAAGAGTTTTCACCCTTTTAGCTGTTTTAATTCAGTTTTATTTTATATTTTGTCTTTATTTTGTCATAAATGTTATGATTATCTGCTTTTATTATAATAACAACAACAATAATAATGAATAATAATAATAATAATGAATATTAATTGGGGTGGCTGTGGCTCAGGGGGTAGAGCAGTCGTTCACGGAACAAAAGGTCGGTGGTTCGATCCTCAGCCCCTGCAAGTCCACAAGTTGAAGTATCCTTGAGCAAGATACTGAATCCCAATTTGCTCCCCGGGCGCCGCGTGTAGTGGCAGCCCACTGCTCCTCAGGGATGGGTCAAATGCAGAGAAAGAATTTCCCCATGTGGGACTAATAAAGGTATTATTATTATTAATGAATAATAATAATAATAATGATAATAATAATAATAAAAATAATAATTAATAGTAACAGTCCCACAAAATGATTAGTGTGCACAAGATAAAAACCCTCCCCATATGGGACTTCAGGGTTTCCATACTGTCCATATTTAAAACAGAGTCTGTCACTGTGTTGATGGGCCTATCAGCCCACTAGGAGGAGCTAAAGCCAGAAAAATATAAATATATGCAGTGGCCTTAAGGACACACTCATTTGTTTTCTTTTTCACAAGATAGAGATACCATCTGAAAAAAACACCACTGCATTTAACAGCACTGCATTTTGAGCTGTTGTCTCAAGAGCATAAGTAACTGTTTCTGTTCTCAAGACAGCAAAGCCTGTTTTATTTCATTATGTTGAGAGAACTTTCACATTCAGTTCAAAGTACAGCATCCAAATTCAGACAATGGACAAACAAGAATGTATAATGAACAAAGGATGACTCAAATAAACTCCCTGAAACAGAGAAAGCACAGCATGCACTAAATACACAGGAGGCTAATGAGGGACAGGTGAAACCAATTGAGGCCGATCACCAAGGCTGGAAGAGACGAACACAACATGACAAAGGAGAGAAACTACTCCAAAAAAACAGGAAACAACTACATTAAAACCCAAAACCATGACAAGAACAGGTTTTATAAGCTTTAGATGATGATTTAATCACCCTGTAATCACACAGAGGAGCAGCCCCACACCTGAACACAGCTGCTTATAGTATTGTTAAATCCATCCAGTTTTATACAGGGCCTAATGAACACTGTAGCCTCCTACTCCTCCTCTTAAATATCCATGGAGAAACAAGTACTACATAAAACTAAACCTGCCCTTTATTAGTGTTTGCCTTACAGATAAAATCTATCAGGCACTGAAAGCTAATTCTGACTCTGTCCCTGCTTTAGTAATCTGATTACATACAGAGTCTTTGATTGTTGCTTAAAACAGAAAAACAGAGATGCAGCTTTTGGACACTTTTCATTAAACACATTTTTTTATTGCTCTTTTTAGCTCCTTGCTCTGATTTTAACTTCTCTGTCACCACCAACATGAAACTGTATGTCTGTGGTGAAACAGATGGGATTTTTTTCACCATGGCGTCTCTTCCAGCTGGTAACGCTGCAGCTCCAAACTACACTCAGTCATCTCTGCTTCTTAAAATGACTTCTCTTCTGCAGGCAGACTGTAAAACCAGAGCGACTCAAAAACTAGGCAGAGGAATGCTATTGGTCCCGTGAAGCTCCACTCTGACCAATCAGCTGTAATTGTAGCCTGAATCCACCGCGACACCACCCTAGCCAATCAGCAACCTGGCTGGCTGGCGGCCATTTTTTTTTTTTTTAAAGGCCTTGCAATTTTAGCTCCCTTTCTGCAAACTCTTAAGGTCTTAAATGCATTTGCTGCTAAAACCAGCTTTCATTGTGTTATTTTGGGATTTCTTGCAGAACGCGTGGGACCGCGGTTCCTCCCAGCTGATTGTGTTGTCTTGAGGTTCCAGCTGCTCTGCTGAGGAAACAAGTTACTCAATGTCTATTGCCAGAGTTTTGATGGTGGAAATATCAACATGTTTGTGTTTAACTTACTCACAGCTGCTGTAATAAAAAGAAATAATCTTTTTCTGTGCTCCATGTTGCCTCATGTTGCAGTTTCACCACCTGTTTGGAGGATTACCTGTGAGTCAGCTCACTGCTCTCCTAAACTCTCTGTGTCGTTTCTGTCTTTGTGTTATTGACATCACTTAAATCATTGGCTGAAACAGTTGATTTCAGGCCTAAATCTGCAATTTCATATGACCAAGATGCTGAAATTGAAGCCATACACTGAGTTAATTTCCGTTGTTATTGGAGGGAACGTGGCACATGACAGGAAAAATGTCCAAATGTCGTTCCTTTTCCCTTTTTGCTGTCTTTCCTGCAAACCCCTCCCTAACTCTGTAGCACTGTCTGAGGCTTCCCTTGGCTTTACAAGAGGCATGAGTCACAATGACCAGGTTAAAAGGCTTTCTCATGAACCAGAACGTCCATTTCCATGAGCTCAAACCGAGGCGCTATACGATTCATGTAGCGTTAAGTCTGTGAAATGCAGGTCATGCTGCTCTCCTGCTGTGTCGTGGTCTTGTTCATGCCGGGTCCGGGTTTTATGGCACCCACACTTGTGCCGGAGGGAGAGAGCTCTCCTTCCACAGAACCACAGGTTGACTTGAAGCTGGCCACTGTAAGTCAATAATTGCATGAGCTGCATTACAAATGTTTGAGACTGGACAGCCGGTGACTTTAGCTCTTGCACAAAGCCAGAAACATGTCAAACTGAAAGTGTTTTTTATTCCGAGCACTGATTTATTCTTGCCTGTTTGTGGGATGTTGTGATTATATTTTTATTTCTTTGGTTTTTGTGTGTTTTGGGGGTGGTGGTGGAGGTAAGTAACTGCACTGTCCTCAGAGTCCTTGTAGCTGTTATGTGCATGCTTCAGTAGATGCTTCCATTTTTGTCTTTCCTTTTTTAAATGTATTCTTGTTTTTTCTTGTTGGGGGAAGATCTTAATTGTCAATACTGCTTGAAAAGTAATTATTTTTGTGAGTTCTAATCCCATAATAAGTAAGATATAGATCTCTGTAATGGGAAATTTGAGGGATGCTTGAAATAAATGCTGCAAAAAAAAAAAAGGAGCCGACCCACACAGAAGGGAACACAGAATTCTAGATCTGCATTAATCAAGCTCTGCTGGGATGAATGCATTTACCCGGCTCTTAGATAAATCTAATGCAGACCTTGGATCTACTCATATAGGAATACCTTCAGCACTACTACAACCTGCAGAAGGAGCCTATGGCACGTGTAAAGCGGAGCTCGCCTTCCTTCGCCTCCAAGGTGAAAGACATGCAGATGTTCTTTGGGCTCGATGCCACAGGTGAGCTGGACTCGGACACCCTGGAGGTGATGAGTAGCCCTCGGTGTGGCGTTCCAGATGTGGAGGAGTACAGCCACATCCAGAGGACGCGATGGAACAAGAACGTCATCACGTACAGGTATATATGTGGACTTTAATGCTATATAATGATCAGCTATTACTCTATTTACCTTGTGGAATTATAGTCCGGCTATGAAAGACGTCTGACCCAGACTGAACCTGCATATTGTAGTTGTCCCTGAAATGCCAACCCCACCAAAGTGGGGCACATGAGGCAGCAGGTTTTTCAGGGACGCCTGACTCTGAGAGTAATTGTAGGTTTGTTAGAGCCGAGTTCCCGATACATGCTTGGATTTATATCACAGTCTCCTTATCCAGTTCTGCTTGAGACGCACTGGGTTAGATGTGGAGCCAATGTATAATTAGATAGAAGCTAAGAAAGCCAGCTGGTGTCTTGCTTTTCAAATATAACAGTTCATCTAAAAAAAAAAAAGGCGGTACAACCATAGAATACAGGTTTGTGTTATTTT
Source organism: Chaunax sp. Z400 (assembly GCA_037577475.1). Lineage (NCBI taxonomy): Eukaryota > Metazoa > Chordata > Actinopteri > Lophiiformes > Chaunacidae > Chaunax > Chaunax sp. Z400. The sequence continues at coordinate 27,823,671 of CM075192.1, read as the reverse complement.
GGTTGCTACTATTCCTCAAAAAGCATCGCAAGTTCTTGTGCCATCAATCATTTCAGATTGATTGTATTTGTGGGAGGCTGTGTTTCTGGGTCTTTGTTCGAACCAGCAACATGACTTGTACTGGCTGTTGTTGCAGGATTGGCAGGTACAGCAGAGATTTGCCTCGTCACACTGTGGACTCTCTCGTTGAGTCAGCGTTCAGGGTTTGGTCCGGAGCCAGCAGTCTAACATTTGTCAGGTCACTCACCCGCAACGCTGACATCATGGTAGAGTTTGTGACCAATGGTGGGTTTGTCTTTTTGTTTCATGGACTGACAACAGAATGAAAAATCAATACTTTGCATAATCTGAGTGGATATACACATGTGGAGCTTCAGTGGTGATTTAACTAAGGCGGCGTCATTATGCTGCTTAACTCTACAGACTCTTATACAGGCCTGTCTTTTTATCTTGGCATGAAAGAAAATGTCCTTCTCTGTGGTTCACATGTCATGTTTGGTCTGGGTTATTCTATGAAGAACATGGAGACTTTTATCCATTTGACGGACCCAGAGGGACACTGGCTCATGCTTTCGGTCCAGGGTCGGGCGTCGGAGGGGACACACACTTTGACGACGATGAGCGTTGGACAGCAGGAGAAACAGGTGCTGAACTGAATCACACTGGATCTCCACACTGATCCAGAAGGAAGTCAATAGGTATCTACCATCTACCAATATCATCTGGTGCATTTTCTTTGTCCTGTTGCAGGTTTTAATCTGTTTGTTGTAGCTGCACATGAATTCGGTCATGCTTTGGGCTTGAAGCACTCCAGAAACCCAAAGTCACTGATGTATCTGACCTACAAGTCCTCCCGTCGAGCCAACCTATTATCCAGAGAGGATGTAGCAAATATCAACGCACTTTACAGTAAATCTCTGTACATTTAAAACTATGAACTGATGTTAGGTAAAGTAACAATGACAGAGTACAGTTGGATTTTTTTACTTCTATGTGTTTTTACTGAAGTTGAAGCTGATCCTGTAAAGAAGGGTTCACTTAAGATTGTAAATTCAGTCATTATTGTCTGACCCTCATGCTAATAGAAAGTTTGGTTTTTCAGTCCACAAAATATTTCTGGAGGTTCACAGTAAGCCTGAAATAAACAGTAATATCTCCTAAATAACTGAAGAAGATGGGGACTTTTTAAAAGTCAAAAACAACCAGTTTTTACCACAAACATAAAACAAACTAAGCTAAAAGTGTTAGCGAGCTAGAATCCATCTAAAACACTGAAATATAAGGGCAGATCTGACAGAGGCAGCTTGGATGCACATCTCAGACGGGGTTCATGCTAACGATTTTAGCTTAGAGGCCACAGTAGAGATTTCAGGTTAAAAACGTTTGTAAATAGCATCTTTTAAAATCAGTTAGCCTCTCTGGTCTTGTAGAGACCTGATTATGGTGTTGTAGCAGCATGGAGTCATTTAATGTTTGTTTTTTCTTCGTTTTAAAACGAGTCCCCATCTACCTCAGCTGCTAGGGAGAATGCTTCAATGATGTTTTCCTGTGAATCTCCATAAATGTCTTATGTACTAAGAAACTTCACTCGACTTTCCATTGGCATGGGGGGTGAACTGGATAAAGACTTTGGTTGAACTGTTCCTTTAAATATGTGCTGATGTGTATCAGGTCCAATAAGAGGTCGTCCAGATTTCTTTCTGAGGCGCGGCTGGAGCTCTCAGTCTAACCCCTGGGGATCAGGATCGCTGTTCCCTCGGCTCATGCAGAATAAATGCGATCCAGATCTGTCCTTTGACGCCGTGTCCAGTCTTGGGGATGCCACCTTCTTCTTCAGACAAAAGTAGGTCAATGATTTCTTTTTGTTGTTGTTTTTTTTGTGTTGTTGCATGATTTGTTTTCTCCCTTGATTCACAGCTTTAATTTATGAGAGCATTTATTTCATCTTCAAGAAAAAGCTAAAGGTTAAAGGTCATGTCTTTGTATCTCTTATCTTCTTGTGATCTTATCTTCTGATCAGATTCAATACAAAAAAAAAATCTTTTTTTAGATGTAAAAACATCAATGCATTGATAAGATTTTTTAGATATGTTACTTAAAATAATGTAAGTAACCCCCCCCCCCACCCAGGTTGCATGAAGAGATCTTGATTATAATATTATATTTTAGTAGTAATATGTTTTTTCCTACCAGATATCTCTGGATCAAACATAATGAGCAGTATGACATCAAAGAAGGTCCCATCACCAACTTCATGCCCAAGATTGAAACCAGCATCGATGCTGCCTTCTGGGTGCCTCGCAGATCCACAGCTTATCTCATTCACGGTAATTCGGTGTTGCAAGTAAAGTGTAACATAGGTTTAATCAACCATTAAATGATTTGACCTTCATTTAACAAAAAGCTCCACTGATTTCTGTCCTTTGTGTTGACAGAATCCCTGTTCTGGACCATGAAAGGCTCTCTTGTGAGGGGAAGGCCACGAGCTCTGAGCCACTTTGGGTTTCCAGCCTGGGTGCAGGACGTTGATGCAGCAGTGCACATAGTGGAAACAGGACGCACCCTCTTCTTTATGCATGATATTTACTGGAGGTAAGACAACAAATCAACAGCTGTTATTATCTCCCAGTCTCTCGTTGGCTGGTGACTCAAACTGGATTACATTCACTGCACTTATCCACAGAGCATTTTGATTTTTCACCATTTGAGGTTATTTTAGTAAACAAGCAGGAAGCTCATGTTTGACATTATAGAATACCTTTTCTCCCAGGAGGACAAATTAGAGTCGAATATGATGCATTAGTGAAAGTGACATCACACGTTTTAAAATATTGTTTTACTCTTAACCACATCTATCTGTTATATCACAGCTACAAAGCTTAAATTAACTCAAATGTTTTTGATTCAGCACATTATTATCTGCACCACACGATGTAAATATCAACACTATGTACATTTTTATGAACACAATTTATGGATTGGATCTAGGAAAATCAGAGAACATGTTGGAAAATCCCTACCTTGCAAAATTGAGGAAAATTATGTAAATTCCTGCATTTGTCCTTCATCTATACATCAGGTTAGGCTACTGTATATATCTATAGCCTATAGTGCTTCATCCTTCCACCAAGTTTAGAGGAAATCTGTGCAGGATTTTTATCATTATTAGGGAAAATATCAATAAGTATCTTGTGATCTTAAAGAAAGTGGAACTTTTTTGGATCTGACCCTTCATGCAGATCCACACAAAGACTTAATGTTTTTTTTTTTTGTGACCCATGTTAAGTGGAACTCCATCCAAACAAATCAGTCAACAAACAAACAAACAGGTGAAAATAAGCTCCTTGACATGCAGAGTAATTACCCATACTGCACTGCTTTTAGGCAAATTGAACCACCTTTTTTTGTTCTATTAAAGGACAATACAGTAAAACCAAGAACGAAGCGCTCAGTTTCATGTCTGAGGTTTCATGACACGACCATAGTAACAATCATTCACAAATGTTTTGTCTCCGTTTAGAAAGAGGGACAGATGATCCTGAGTCGTGACTAACATTTTTTTTTAATGTCATGTCTTTTTCAGCTACAATGAAAATCTAAGGGTTATGGATTTCGGTTACCCAAAGTCCATCAGCGAGGACTTTCCTGGTATGAACTCCACAATAAACGCAGCTCTTCATAAAGAGGGTGAGCTATAGTGGAATTATTGTTAACCATTTTAACATATTAAATCTCACTCAAATCTAAGTAATATGCATATAAACATGTAAACAGTGATGTCCTGAGGGTAAAGTACAGTCTAGTATTAGCAGGATGTCTCCTTCTGTCTGTAGCTTAAGGGACTTTTGTGACTTGTGATGTCATTAGCAGCGCAGGAATGCTAATTAAGATGCAGCTTCAGCTGAGTGGAGTGAAGGTTTGACAGAACCTGTAGCTTCCCTCTGTCATTTATTTAAACCATATAATTTCACCCACTATACCGCCTTCATGCTGTCATTTCAAGGGTGGAGCTGAAAATGTCGTGGATATTTAGGGTCATCATCATCATCATCATCATCATCATCATCAAACAGCACAAACATTCTGAATGACTTTGTTTTTTTTTTCTTCATTTTTCTCATCTCAGGTTTCATCTTCTTCTTTGTGGGACCACAAGTCTACAAATACGACGACACCCACAAACGTGTTGTCGGAGTTGAGAAAGCTAATTCGTGGCTTGGCTGTTGAAATCCTGTAAATAAATAAATACGCAACAAGGAAACTACCTAAAAATGACATCAAACCACCAGAGGAAAAATCCCTGAGCTGCTTTCCTTCTGAGAGTAGTTTAATTTATCAGATGTCATCTTTTGTCAGAATAAAGAATGACTTAAACCTAATAATACTCGTGGGTTTTATTTGTACCCCAGCCTCACATTTGCTGATTTGCTTTGAATAAAATCTCCCTATATTTTTCTCTTATGGAGACTGGTTTAGCTGAGATGGTGGAGTGTAAATAAGGTTCGCCTCACCAATGGCTGCAGGTTTGGACTTGAATCCACAGAGTTTACCAACAATACTTTTGGCTTCTGGTTTCAGTTCTACAAAAAACACATTGCACACAAATATTTCACCATCACAGGCAGGACGCCCAGACATAGGATCTAGACGTTTCACTGGGAGGCTTTTTAGCCACAAACCCTCCAGAAAATTGCGGCAGGTAGACGCAGCTGTAAATACCAGGATTGGGTGCTTTCAGGCCATGTGATTGCCCAACACCCCCCGAGATTACTGCCATATAAAAAAAATGTGAAGCCTGCTGGAAATGTGCATTTTAAACATGGAGTTGCTGCGGCTGTGGAGAACTGTTCTGGGCTCTCTGATGATGGCGGAAATCTTGTGGTCTCTACCCATCGATCAGGATCAGAGGCCGAGGCCTGAGGATGTGGAGCTGGCTGAGGTTTGTGGGCGGATGATTGTCTTTATACTTTATTATACCCTGACTGTGCAGAATATTACAAGTAAAATCAAGCTGTTGCCGAATAATGTTTTATAATATGTGTTTATTTAAATTGCGTGTATTTTGATTTGATTGGTTCTCTTGTAAATTATTATCCGCAACATCATTCAGGTGTTTTTTTTAATTACAAATAATTGTGCATCCATCTGTTGATATCTTCATGAATATTTTCATATATTTTCAAATGCACCACATTTTTATTTACAAATGCATATTTATGAGGTGCATAAAAGAAAATCTGCCTTTTAGTTTTACTCACATGAACAGATTTGATCACAGGATATTCAAGATAGACAGATACCAGTATAATTTTTTTTAAAGTAGTGGATTCAGCTCAACAAGCTGGAAAGAGAAAAATAAAATATTGTCGCATCCCTTTTAGTTCAAAATTGCAGCTCCTTTTTCTGACCCACTTCTCGAGGTCCTTTTCTAGCCTGCCTCCCTCTGTGCAGGTAATATGCTGCACATTTAGAAGGTGGTATAAATCCTGACTTTTACCAGGATTCATCTGATCTGTGTCCTTCATGAAATGGACTAAAAGTCTTGAATTTACTTGTAATGAAATTTGAAGTGAAATCTGAAATGCATCCGAAGAAACCCCACCATGATACAATACTGTAACATACTAGAGATAAAATAAACATATAGATATATCTACAGATGCATTTTAGACATCTTGATGTAAAAATAAGAACCCTCCAACGACAGGGCTACCTCAGAGGGTTTTACAACCTGAACCCTGGAGGCAGGGGGTCGGGAAGAAGGATCCGGTCCATGTCAGCCATGGAGGAGAAAATCAGACAGATGCAAAACTTCTTTGGTCTGAGAGAGACAGGACTCCTGGACCCGCAAACCCTGGACGTGATGAGGAAACCCAGGTGTGGTGTCCCAGACGTGGAAAACTTCAGCTTTTACCCCGGAAGGCCTAAATGGAAGAACCCCAGCATCACATACACGTAGGATGTCTCGTGTCATCTCAGAAAGATGCTTGTTTTTTTTTTAATGTTTTTACTCTCATACTGCAAAAATTGTTAACAACAATAAATCTTTTTGTTGTTTCATTTTTTATTTCATTTTGCTACCAGAGCTACTGTTTCATGTGTGTTTGTCCATCTCTTGCATTGGCATGCAGGATTGCTAAATACACCCCGGACATGAAGAGAGAAGATGTGGAGAAATCATTACGTTCGGCCTTGAAGATGTGGAGCGATGCAGCGCCGCTGAGGTTCATCAGAGTCAACCATCACAAGGCTGACATCGTTTTCTCCTTCGCCCGCAGAAGTAAATCTGAAAATAGATGCATTAAAACATGAATTGCTTATTACTAATTAGTGCAAAACAGATGCAAACACAGCAAATCAGGCTCTTTATAAATCCTGTCAAATCCATAGGTTGAAGAAGAGTCTTTTCTGTTGCAGCTCATGGAGATTTTTTCCCCTTCGATGGACCCCGGGGGGTTCTGGCTCACGCCTTTCAGCCAGGACGGGGGACAGGAGGAGACGTGCACTTTGATGAGGATGAAACGTGGACGGTGGGCAGGAAAGGTCAGTCAGAACCTGTGAGAAGCAACTTTATTTATAGACAGCAAGCAACTTAGTTTTTTATTGAGGTGAATCAATATTTTCTGACAAAGTATATAGAATACATAACAAGATGTGAATTAATAATAAGAGTGACAAGATAAGTAGATTTAAAGTACTGTATGTCAGTACAATTCTAAGGTACTTTGTATTTATTTCACTCTACACCACATTTTAAAGGGAAATATTGTATATTGTATGTACTTTTTTTCTTTACAGTTTAAGTTACTTTGTAAATTACCTGAAAGCAAAATGATCCATATCAACCTAAACATTAGATTTGGTGATCCATTATATCATTAAAGTACTAAACAGTATGTAAAGTAGTAGTACTGCACAATGAGTACAAAGAGTAGAATTTGCTGACAGTACTTGTATTTTTACAACTTTTACTTACTTAAGTAAAGGATTTGAAAGCTTCTGTTAGTTGAAAGTTAGTTGAAACTTTAAACATCAGCGACACACAAATTGGTATCAGGTGTGTCAGGCTTTGACAGTTGATTAAAAAACTTCAGAAAGTTTCAAACCCACAGTTTTCAGAATGACTCTGTCCTGTTTGTTGCTTCATTTCAGGCTACAGTCTGTTCGCTGTAGCAGCTCATGAACTTGGCCACTCGTTGGGTTTGTCCCACTCCAGAGACCCCTCTGCTGTCATGTACCCCAACTACAGGTATCACAGCAGCAAACAGTACTCTCTGTCCAAAGATGATGCACTTGGGATTCAAACACTGTACGGTGAGGAACAAACGATGCAAAACGGAAATAAAATCACCACAAATCGTCCACTTTAATGTTGTATTTAATGCATTCTAATCCACTGTTTCTCAGGAATCCCCTTAAGGAAAATGGAAACACAGCCATCCCCCAAAAAGTGTGACCCTAACTTTTCTTTGGATGCAGCGGTTATGATTGGAAATGAAATAATTTTCTTTAAAAACAGGTACAACATGTTTTAAATTGTGATTGCAAAAGAGCGTCAGTATGTTTGAGCTGCGACTGAGTCTCATTGTGTCCACCTATAGGCACATGTGGATGAGGACAACACAGGCACCTTATTGGAACCGCCTGAGAGAAAGCCCCAGCAGCACACATTTACCAAGCATCAGTTCTCACGTTGATGCTGCTTACGACATCCCTGCCAAAGGCGTGGCGTACATATTCACCGGTAGGGTAATGAACAGTCTGCTAAGCATTAATTAGACCCTGTCAGCATGACAAGGCTGGATTTCCAGTGGGCGAAAGCAACGTTGCACCTAAATTACAGCCTTGTGCAACTTAAGTGTTCATACAAGAGGCTCACTGAGTTTGGCAGCACTTGTGGGATGCTGCTGTTTTTCACAGTGTCCTAAAATGCAGTGACTCCACTGTGTTTTTCCAGGTCATAAGTACTGGGTGGTTCGGAAGCTTAAGGCGAAAAGTCACGCCGGCTCCATCCATGAGTACGGCTTCCCCTCCAGAGTCAGGCAGGTTGACGCTGCTGTGCACATCAGTGAACAAGGGAAAACAGTCTTCTTCGTAGGAGACGTGTATTACAGGTAACCCTCTAAGTGCCAACTTGTTTTAAACCTAGAATGACACACAATGGGCCACATTCCTACATGCCCCATGCCCCACCCCTCCATAAAGTCTGACTATACAGAAAGAGCTATATGTCTATATATGGGCCCAAACGGAAGATTAATGCTGTATTTAGAAGCTTTCACCATGTTTGTTTGTTGGTTTGTTGACTTGTTTGTTAGCAGGATTATGCAAAACCTACAAGACAGATTTGAATGAACCTTAGAGGGGGACCATGAACCGATAAAAGAACCCCAAATTCTGTTCCGGATCCGGATAGAAGGGCAAATCCAGGAATTTTCTTTATCATTGTGAAATTTTAGGGCATATTTTAAGCATTTTCCCCAATCAAGCCAAAAATTGAATGTTGCCAAACAGAAATGTTGGATTGTTCAGCTTAGGTGGAGAACAAACTCAACTTAGTGCCATTCTAGTCTGATTTAACAGGTGAAAATGGAGATGAATTGAAATGAAAATAGGTTTATCTGAATGAATCTCAGGTACGATGAGCACAGGAAGAAGATGGACCCCGGTTTCCCAAAACTCATCCAAAAAGACTGGCCAGGAATCCCCAGAAGGATCAACGCTGCCTTCAAGTTAAAGGGTAAGACGGAAAGAGAGTCGTCACAGTCTGTGGACCTGAGCAGCAGGACACAAGCAGAATAAAGCTGAAACAGAAGCTGTAATTTCTCATTCTTACCATCCTGATAGGCGGGTGGTTTACTGGTTTAATAGGTTTACTGCACTGGAAGCACATTTCATGTCATTAGTTTTGAAACAACGCGAGGAGATAACGCACTTCTTGTGTGATGTTCTGTTCACAGGTAGCATCTTCCTCTTCAGTGGAGCAAAATCCTACCAGTATGACTTCAGACAAAAACGGGTGGCGAATGTTATTCCAGCAAATTCTTGGCTCGGATGTTGATGCAGCTGAGTGTATATATATATGTATAGTATAAAAGAAGAGAAGAGAAAGGTAATAGTTGTTACCTGAGATAACAATCATGTTACAGTTTGGATTTTTTTGGTGCACGACATGTATGGAAATGACACATACTGACATTCCTCTGGGGTGCAATAGCAATTATGCATGTTAAAATGTGAATAAAAAATGTTTTTTTTATGTTGTAGATTTAACTAAACTTTTATATTCATATTTACTTTAATTCAATTCATTTCTGCTGATTTAATAACTTTGTCTATGTTGTAAATATAAATATGTAAAAACAGGACAAGTTTTATTAGACTAAACTCAATAAAATGTCACTTTATTCATAAATGTCTGATCTGTTGTGTCATGTTTGCTCTCTAAGACAATGGTCGATCGAAAATATTTACTTACAGTAAGTGAAATCAGTAAACGACATGGGACGTGAGGTAACTTCATACTCTGCCCTCATGTTTACCCACCAAACTGTACTGTACCTCCTGCACACGGAGGGTCAACGAAAAGTTCAAGAGAACACGGAAAATGTTGGAAACCTTTTTCTTGACGGTTTTGTATTTTCTTCATGTTTCGCTTCATGGAGTCAGACGAGTGACCGATCTATACAACCAATCTACAATCTGCTAAATAAACAAATTACACTCATCTAACTAGCTCAGCATTTGATTTGTTTACTTCATGTATGTGACACATGACAAAAATATATATGAATATATATGAAGGTGTGAAAACACCTGATTAAAAGAGAAGGAGGAGACGGAACTCCTTCACAGATGTTTCATTGATGACGTTCAACTGATCAAATCATCGACTCCCTCTATTATCAGAGGGACCACTATTTACTCCTCTCCCCCCTCCGGCACAGAGGCTTATCTGTATATTTTAAGAGGACTCTGCATTCTCTTCAGTCTTCATCTGGCTGTCAAGGCGAGTGGACAGCGGATAGGAAGAAGAAAACATTTGAACATGATGTCTCTGGATGGCTTTTGGTTCGTGCTGCTGGGTTGTTTAGCCGTGTGTCATGCAGCACCTACCGTTGCTCCCACAGCTTCACCAGAGGACACAGATCTGGCTGAGGTAATGCAGTATGAGGTCTGCAGAAGTCTTTAAATTCAGATTGTGGAGACAGCGAAAAGCTCTGTCACGGTCCGAGTGGATAAAATATGAATCACTTGGAAATAATTCATCTTTTTCTCCTGGTATCAGGGATACCTCGCTCAGTTCTACTCTGATATTGGAACGAGAAACTCATCAGCGCGAAACCTCATTAAGCCATCTTTCAGCCAGGATCTAGAGGCCATGCAGGCTTTTTTTGGATTGGAGGTAATTTTACTGAATGGAACATTTTACTAAGTTTGTCCTCTTGTAATCAGATACATTATTGTTATATAAGTATTCATAGTAAAATATAGGCCAAATGAATATCATCATCTGAACACCAGGTGACCGGCGTCCTGAATAATGACACTATTGAGGTGATGAAGGCACCGAGGTGTGGTGTGTCAGATATCAGCCGATATGGACACTTTGCTGGAAGACCCAAATGGCAGAAAAGGCTCATCACATACAGGTAACTGTATACAGCATGCTAACATCATTACATTACTCACAATTATCATTTTTGATGATAACAACCTGCTATAAATATGATTTAAACAGGATCATCACGTACACCCCAGATCTGACCCAGAGTCGGGTGGATGCAACCATCGCTCAGGCCTTCCAGCTCTACAGCGATGTCATCCCGCTGGACTTTAAGCAGATCTACAGAGGAACAGCCGACATCATGATCCTTTTCAAAGGCGGATGTGAGTCTGGATTAAACAAGAGGCTTTTTAAACACAAGTGTAACTAAAATGTATCTTTGCTTTGTCAGATTTGTTACAACATAGTTACATCAGTGATGTCAGCTGATCTTACAGACTCTAAAACTATAGATTCCATTTATCTTCTTTGTCCCATTGCAGATCACGGGGACTTTTACCCTTTTGATGGGAGGGGTGGAGTCTTGGCTCATGCTAACTCTCCCGGACAGGGTCTGGGAGGAGACACACATTTTGATGATGATGAAACCTGGACTCTTACCAAACGGGGTAAATATACTCTATCCTGTACAGGGGGGAGGAACCAATTGTCAGGGGCGTATCCAGACTTTTTTTTTTACTCGGGTGGCCCAGCAGTGTACCCTTAATTAATTTACCATTTCTCCTTTACTTTAATTACCACCATTACAATGTCTCACACTTTCTTACATTTCTTTATTACATTCATTTAGCTGATGCTTTAATCCAAAGCGACTTACGATAAGTGCATTTAAACAATAAATAAATTACCCCCCCTATTAATGAAAAATATTACACTTTAAAGCAAATGTACCATATAGAATAAAACATATGTCTGACTGGATTAATTCTAATTGTTGTAGGTGTGAATCTGCTGCTGGTGGCGGCCCATGAGTTTGGCCACGCTCTGGGCTTGGATCATTCCAGGGACAGAGGAGCACTGATGTTCCCCTCTTATCAATATGTCAACACAAACGGATACAGACTGCCAGATGATGACAGGCGTGGAGTTCAAGCACTTTATGGTAAACAAAAACACCACATTCCACACAGGATGAATGTCTATGATGCAGTTTGCAGAAAGTTTAGTTTAGTCACTTTTGATTTTGCTAATCCACTTTTCAGGCAGCCGTACACCAGTACCCACAACAAAACCTAATCCACCTCCAGAACCAGAACCAGAACCAGAGGAACCAACAGAGGATCCAAACCCAGACCCCCTGCCCAACCCCAGGGATGAGCAGTGCAGCCGCAATCTGGTGTTTGACGCAGCAACCTCCGTCAGGGGAGACTTGTACTTCTTCAAAAATGGGTATATTTCAAATGCGTGATGGTCATCTTGTTTATGCTGGATATAAGGAAATACATCAGTTTACATTTGAATGTAAATCCTTCCCTAGATACTATTGGAGAAAGAGTTCATCTTCCCGAGGAATCCGACTAATTAAAGTGAACACAAAATGGTCACAAATCCACTATGTCGATGCTGCTTATGAAGTTCCATACAAGGACGTGGTGTATCTTTTTGAAGGTAATGTTCACAGGGTTTTGTTAGCTTTGAACTTTGAGTAAATCCAATGAGTACTGCAACTTCCAACTGTTCCTTTACAGGTAGTCAATACTGGGGCATAAGGGCTTATGCAAAGACAATAATGCCAGGCTATCCAAAGTCTCTCACCACCCTCGGCCTCCCATCTTCAGTCAGTAAGGTGGATGCCGCTGTTTATGTGTCAACTACTAGAAAAACACTCATATTTGTGAATAACCAGTATTGGAGGTGAGTGTTGGTTATGATCAGCTCTTTATATTGTCTTTTACATCTTCGGACTTTAGTAGATATAAACACAAATCGATCACTGAAGTAATCATTGGACAATGACAACACCTTCTCACAGCTATGATGAAGGCAGGAACCAAATGGACTCTGGATACCCACAATCCATCACTCGGGATTTCCCTGGCATAGGCTCCAAAGTGGATGCAGCCTTTGAGAATTATGGTGAGAAATGTTATTCCCTTATCTTGTTTAACAGAGCAGGTCGAGAGCCACCTGTGGTTACAATCGTGGCTGTACCCACCGAGGTACCGACCTCGGTATTTTGATCCAAGATGTATATGATAAAAGTCGTGAAATTATTGCGTAAAAATAACTTTACTTTGGTGTTGCAAAGATATCGTACAACGTCAAGATCACTGACTGTCTCAGCTGATCTCCAGCGTCATTGCTTGTGTGCACGTGGGTGGAGTGAATGATCTTGTCCTTACGACAACTCTTTGCTCATCATGGTGGTTCTCTGATTATCTCAGCAAACTGGACAGGCAGCTGAATCCACTAAAGCATGACACAGGACAAACAGCTCCGGTGTGTTAAACAGTGGCCGTCCGTCATCATGCCATCTGGTTCACGTGAATTAAATAACGAGCTCCTTAGCTAACAGTAATTCCATCCATCCAATGTCAGACTGGTAAACTTATACAAAAATGGAAATGTTTTTCTATCAATGCAGTTTTTAAAAGGTTGAAATGTCATCTGATTTTTGCCCTCCAAATGTCTCAACATGTAGATCAGGTAAATACATTTTTTTTGTTGTTGTAGCAAGTTCAGTTTGGCCATGGTTAGAATGACAGAAAATGATCATCAACATAATCAACATTTTATAGCTATCAAAAGAATTAGATGACAAAAATGTTAGCACTCTCATATTTGTTCATGATTCTACAGCCAGATAGCTTAGCTTAGCTTAAGACTTGGAAGCAGGGGGAAACAGCGAGCCTGACCTGACTCTGTCCAAGTGACATCAAGTTATGTGGTAGATTTGTTTAAAAATCTTCAAAAGACTATGTATAATGTTAAAGCTCTCGTTTTGGTGTATTTTGGTTTTACTGCTCACGGCTTGACTGTTTTAGTTAAGCCTCGCTGCAATCGTTGACCTTGTTTCCAGCAACATGGAGCTGTTTGACCAAAAAGCTTTTAGAAACCTGTTGCTCTCTGTCCATCACAAAGCAGCAGACAGACAAAGTCAGCGATTATGTGCTGCTGACCTAATTGTGGACCTAATTTAGCAGCTCAGGAGTTCGATATCTTTATCAGGAGATGGTGGAGACCAAAAACAGAGCTAAAAAGAGTGTGAATCTTGGACTTCATTTATCAGGTGGCCAAAATTATGACTCCAAGTCTATCATAATGTTGCCTCTTAAGGGTGTATGCATAGTCAACTGTTCACTAAGACGTTCACTATAAAAGCTTAATAAGGTGATAATAATGTAAGATTTTTTTTAGTAATGTGTTTTTTTCTGTTTCCAACCAACTTACTACTGCCTGAGGTTCAATTGCATACTTGCATATAAACTGAGTGTTTCCTCCTACAGGATATCTATATTTCTCATCTGGCCCTAGACAGAGTGAGTACTACCTGCCAAACAAGACAGTGAGACGTGTGCTGCTCAACTACGGCTGGCTCAACTGTTACTGACAACACAACTGTCTCTGTCCAGGATGCAACTGTAGTTAGCATGCATATCATGAAATAAATCATGAATCACATGAAACGTCTTGTGTGTACTTTATGATGCAGAGGGCATTTCTCAGAGAGAGATGGTTCTTGTAGTCAAACTGAAGCCACACTGAGGCAAAGGTCAGAGAGAGGTTATCATTCAATCAATTCTGTAAATAATCTTTGACCTGCTTTAAAATGTTTGTTTGTTTTGTTTCTATGTGGAAGTTGCAACAGAAAGTAGTGAGAGTGAAAGAATACTGAGCAAGAGTAAAAATGGATAATTTTGTAAGCTCACATTCAGTCCTGTTCATATTAAATATCAAAGGCAAATCTGGTTCACACATCTTTATTCACCCTTTATCCATACAGGAAAATCTGTTTTTTTTACAAATCATTGGTTGTTGCCTTAGTGTTTACAAGTCAAAAAGTGTGGATGGTGAGACAGAGAACAACAACAACAACAGTCAGTACCGCGTGTGATCACCTCCAGCATTTATCACTCCTTTACACCTCCTGAATGGATAAGACGTTAATCTGGACTTGTAGGATGACATGTCATTCTTCTAGCAGTGCTGTGACAAGTTGCTCATGTGTTGCTGGAGCAGGATCTCTCTCTCTCACCCGGTGATCCAGAACATCCCACAGATGCTCTATTGGGTTGAGATCTGAGCCTCTCTCCTCCTCATCAGAGTCATTGTCGATGATGTAATCCAAAGCCTCATGTACAGTATATCGCTTGGCCATCATGCTGCCACAGAATAAACTGTGAGCAAGGTCTCAAAAAAGATTTACATAACAGCTGTGAGAAAGTGTGGGGGTGTGGGAAAAGGGAGTGTTGGAATGTGCTTGAACTTTATTGTTTACTGATTATTATTATCATACACTATCATGCACTAATTGTAGTCTTTCCCATTCATTGGAAATGAATGGGAAAGACTACATTTTTGACTGCGAACACAACAAAAGGTTTAAAGAGAAGGAGGAGACGGAACTCCTTCACAGATGTTTCATCGGTGACGTTCAACTGATCAAATCATCGACTCCCTCTATTATCAGAGGGACCACTATTTCCTCCTCTCCCCCCTCCGGCACAGAGGCTTGTCTGTATATTTTAAGAGGACTCTGCATTCTCTTCAGTCTTCATCTGGCTGTCAAGGTGAGTGGACAGAAGAAGAAAACATTTGAACATGATGTCTCTGGATGGCTTTTGGTTCGTGCTGCTGGGTTGTTTAGCCGTGTGTCATGCAGCACCTACCGTTGCTCCCACAGCTTCACCAGAGGACACAGATCTGGCTGAGGTAATGCAGTATGATGTCTGCAGAAGTCTTTAAATTCAGATTGTGCAGACAGCGAAAAGCTCTGTCATGGTCCGAGTGGATAAAATATGAATCACTTGCAAATAATTCATCTTTTTCTCCTGGTATCAGGGATACCTCGCTCAGTTCTACTCTGATATTGGAACGAGAAACTCATCAGCGCGAAACCTCATTAAGCCATCTTTCAGCCAGGATCTAGAGGCCATGCAGGCTTTTTTTGGATTGGAGGTAATTATACTGAATGGAACATTTTACTAAGTTTGTAATCAGATACATTATTGTTATATAAGTATTCATAGTAAAATATAGGCCAAATGAATATCATCATCTGAACACCAGGTGACCGGCGTCCTGAATAATGACACTATTGAGGTGATGAAGGCACCGAGGTGTGGTGTGTCAGATATCAGCCGATATGGACACTTTGCTGGAAGACCCAAATGGCAGAAAAGGCTCATCACATACAGGTAACTGTATACAGCATGCTAACATCATTACATTACTCACACTTATCATTTTTGATGAAAACAACCTGCTATAAATATGATTTAAACAGGATCATCACGTACACCCCAGATCTGACCCAGAGGCAGGTGGATGCAACCATCGCTCAGGCCTTCCAGCTCTACAGCGATGTCATCCCGCTGGACTTTAAGCAGATCTACAGAGGAACAGCCGACATCATGATCCTTTTCAAAGGCGGATGTGAGTCTGGATTAAACAAGAGGCTTTTTAAACACAAGTGTAACTAAAATGTATCTTTGCTTTTTCAGATTTGTTACAACATAGTTACATCAGTGATGTCAGCTGATCTTACAGACTCTAAAACTATAGATTCCATTTATCTTCTTTGTCCCATTGCAGATCACGGGGACTTTTACCCTTTTGATGGGAAGTTTGGAGTCTTGGCTCATGCTTACGCTCCCGGACAGGGTCTGGGAGGAGACACACATTTTGATGAAGATGAAACCTGGACTCTTACCCAAAGGGGTAAAAATACAGTACTCTGGCCTGTACAGGGGGGAGGAACCAATTGTCAGGGGCGTATCCAGACTTTTTTTTACTTGGGTGGCCCAGCAGTGTACCCTTAATTAATTTACCATTTCTCCTTTACTTTAATTACCACCATTACAATGTCTCACACTTTCTTACATTTCTTTATTACATCTCATTACATTCATTTATCTGATGCTTTAATCCAAAGCGACTTACGATAAGTGCATTTAAACAATAAATAGTCCTGCCAATCACATCGCAAGAGTGTGAACAAGCAAATATAACATGAAGTTTTAGTTTAGAATAGTTTATTCTTTATGACCTCAAAAACAAAATATACCTCCCAATGCAGGACACACTCAACAGAAAGCATTTCATATTTAAAAATACTCTAACAATTTTTAAACTAAGGTCCCCCCTATAACTGGGCTTGATAACCAATCATAATTAAAAATAATGGGGTGGCTCTTTGGGTGGTCAATCAGATTTCCCGGATGGCCCGTTACACCCCCCCCCCCCCCCCCCCTTTCTGGACACGCCCCTCACAGTTGCCTGTTCAGTTACGAATGAGTTGAAAACAATACATGGGCAAAAAAAAAAGTTTCCTGAATTTGACTATTAATGAAAGAATATTACACTTTAAAGCAAATGTACCATATAGAATAAAACATATGTCTGACTGGATTCCTTCTAATTATTGTAGGTGTGAATCTGCTGCTGGTGGCGGCCCATGAGTTTGGCCACGCTCTGGGCTTGGATCATTCCAGGGACAGAGGAGCACTGATGTTCCCCTTTTATCAATATGTCAACACAAACGGATACAGACTGCCAGATGATGACAGGCATGGAGTTCAAGCACTTTATGGTAAACAAAAACACCACATTCCTTATAATTCATGTTAATGTTGGAATAAACTTCTATTCAACAGCTCACTGAAGGATGAATGTCTATGATGCAGTTTGCAGAAAGTTTAGTTTAGTCACTTTTGATTTTGCTAATCCACTTTTCAGGCAGTCGTACACCAGTTTGCAAAATGAAACCTAAAGCACCTCCAGAACCAGAACCAGAAGAACCGACAGAGTTTTTAAACTTTGGAGGTGAGTGTTGGTCATGGTCAGCTCTATATGTTGTCTTTTACATTGTTTTACATCGACTTTAGTAGATATAAAAAAAACACACACACAAAAAAACACATAAAAATAAACACAAAAAATTATCACTGAAGTAATCATTGGACAATGACTACACTTTCTTACAGGTATGATGAAGGAAGAATTCAAACGCACTCTGGATACCCACGATCTATCATCCAGAATTTCCCTGGCATAGGCTCCAAAGTGGATGCAGCCTTTGAGAATTATGGTGAGAAATGTTATTCCCTTATCTTGTTTAACAGAGCAGGTCGAGAGCCACCTGTAGACAGAACGACAGAAAATGATCATCAACATAATCAACATTTTATAGCTATCAAAAGAATTAGATGACAAAAATGTTAGCACTCTCATATTTGTTCATGATTCTACAGCCAGATAGCTTAGCTTAGTTTAAGACTTGGAAGCAGGGGGAAACAGCGAGCCTGACCTGACTCTGTCCAAGTGACATCAAGTTATGTGGTAGATTTGTATAATGTATAATGTTAAAGCTCTCGTTTTGGTGTATTTTGGTTTTACTGCTCACAGCTTGATTGTTTTAGTTAAGCCTCGCTGCAATCGTTGACCTTGTTTCCAGCAACAGGGAGCTGTTTGACCAAAAGCTTTTTTCACTATAAAAGCTTAATAGGGTAATAATAATGTAAGATTTTTTTTAGTAATGTAATAGTGTTTCTTTCTGTTTCCAACCAACTTACTACTGCCTGAGGTTCAATTGCATACTTGCATATAAACTGAGTGTTTCCTCCTACAGGATATCTATATTTCTCATCTGGCCCTAGACAGAGTGAGTACTACCTGCCAAACAAGACAGTGAGACGTGTGCTGCTCAACTACGGCTGGCTCAACTGTTACTGACAACACAACTGTCTCTGTCCAGGATGCAACTGTAGTTAGCATGCATATCATGAAATAAATCATGAATCACATGAAACGTCTTGTGTGTACTTTATGATGCAGAGGGCATTTCTCAGAGAGAGATGGTTCTTGTAATCAAACTGAAGCCACACTGAGGCAAAGGTCAGAGAGAGGTTATCATTCAATCAATTCTGTAAATAATCTTTGACCTGCTTTAAAATGTTTGTTTGTTTTGTTTCTATGTGGAAGTTGCAAAAGAAAGTAGAGAGAGTTAACATATTTGCTCTGAGATGTTTACTGATTTCAGTGATGCTAACTTGCACAATTCTGGGTGTAAAATCAAAGGTTAACAGTCTTTTTCTACAAACAAAATGTCTCAATACTCCAGATAATTACAAGAACACACTGACAATATCTACTATTTGGACTATGACCCCAGTAGAAAATTGTCCACAGTGATATCTGAAAGGACCCTTTGGAATAAAAGACGTA
Source organism: Chaunax sp. Z400 (assembly GCA_037577475.1). NCBI lineage: Eukaryota > Metazoa > Chordata > Actinopteri > Lophiiformes > Chaunacidae > Chaunax > Chaunax sp. Z400. The sequence continues at coordinate 27,804,719 of CM075192.1, read as the reverse complement.
GTTGTTGAAATAGTCAAATAAATTTTACAATTCCACGATCACCATATCATAAATTCCAGTCACCTCCATTGTATTTGAGAGGAAGAAGAAACCTAAGAATGTGCGCTGTCTCAAAACCTCAGCAGGAAAAATTAACACTGTTAATTCACAAGATTTAAAAGAGAAATTATTTTTGCAATTTGCTGAAACAACCTCCTAATTAATTATTTTTGCTGATCTTAAGACTGATAATATGTAACTGTTTGAATCATATTTAAGGGAAATCCAATTAATTTATTTCCTGCTATGGTAGAAAATAGGCACTGATTTTATTGCATCTGTATTTTGAGACTGGAAGGAAACATGAATCATATTTTCTATTTTCTATCCTGTTACCAGAATGGCAGCTAATTCAGAGTTAAAGTAAGTAAAGTTGATTTACAGTAAACCGACAGGGAGGAAAGAGTAAATTATTAGTGATGATTGGCTCTTGTTGCATTTTACTTAAATAAAAGAACTTAGAGAGTGAGTAAAGAGCAAAACAAATGTTTTTTTCTATTTTACATTATGGGCTGTGTGATCACTGACGTTTGTTTGTTTGATTGTCTACGAAGTACGTATCTCAAAAATCGTCGACTGATTTTGATGAAATTTGTGCCTGTGTGGATGTTGGGCCCAGGACAAATTTTGATCATTTTTAGGCGGACCCAGGTAGAGATGCACGTTTGTCAGCATTGCAAGATAGGGCCCCCTTTTTTTTTCTTTTCTCTCTTTTTTTTGTGTGTTTTTTTGCCAATATCAGGAAAAATATTAGTAACTGGCCAATCACACAAATCGCGATGTTTCACCAGTGTGTGCAACTGGATCCAGATTGAAATCATAATATCAATCTGGGTGATTAAAGTATATATTTTGAGGGGGGCAATATGTATTGAGTCACAGTATGGTAATGAGGAGGAGAGACTGATATCGATATGTCACAGAGATAATGAAGTTTCAGAGTCATTTAAATGGACTCCGTGCATGAATGTGAAAGGTAAGAAGCTGTATCTAGACAAGAAAAATTTGAAAAATAAAATAGATTCAGATCAGCCATTGTGGAAAATCAGAGTAGTGGGAAGAGGCAAAGGCAAAGTGACGTCATCGCTGTTAAAACACATTAATTTTAGGAATCAGAAGGCTGCTGCATGTTGGTATTTATCGTGAAAATCTATTTTCATTTGAATAAATCTTTCAAACTGCATGACTGACTTTTTAATAATTGGTGATTCACTAATTTTCTATTGCTACGGAATTTTACTTTGACATAGCCCGGAAACCTACACCGGATATCCGGTAATGCTGCCAGTAATAATGTCCGTGTCCAATTCCTCTGTGCATTACCTTTTTATGATAGTCGATATGTGTTGAATCTTATTGATTAAATATTTTTCTGTACAAAGCCACCAATATCTCTGCAGTTACTACGGAGGCTGCTGCTGTAAGGTCACTAACGCTGTTATTTAACCGGTCCGTATGTAAACAATACGACAGAAGGTTCCGCTTGACGCACGGACACAAAAACAATCCGGAGCACGAACTGAAAGGAGAGGGTTTGCTGCAGATTCACTGGGGGTATGTGTGTGTTTACTTTGGTAAGCTTAGCTAAAAGTTACACTTGAATATTATGTTATGAGCAGCTGTGAGCAATTAGCATGTGCTAGCTAACTAACACCAATATAACACGACATGCAGCTACCTGTGCGGGTACTTTACAGTCTCAGTGCTACTGAAGATATTCTAGCTAAGTGTATATCATACCTGAAGAGAAAGAGGTAGTTTAATAAATGTGTAGTTAATGTTTCTCTCTGCAGGTCTCCTATGGAGTCACTCAACACGTTCGAGTCTGAGATGGAGGCTGATGGACAGGGGAACTATTCTCTCTTTCCTGCTCTGGACAGCATTGCAAGCCTGTCGGGGACCACAGAAACTCTGGAGAGGTTGATGAAAATGTCATACCTTAAAATCAGTAGACTGTTAATACTGAATACATTCTGTTCAAGGTTTAATACATCAATTTAAATTACAGCGTGATTACTGTAGACCTTCTCTGTAAATGTGTCCAAAGTCAAATCTGTTGACTTTGGGTGTTTGTGCATCAGAACACAGCTTAAATTTAATACACTCAAGGTGTTCAAAGGTGTTTTGCTTTGTGTTGTATGAAAATAACAACCAATACTTTGTTCCTCATTTACGTTTAATTCTATCTTAATTTAATCGGTAACAAAAACAAAAACATAACTAGACCAACACCAAAAACCTAAGCACCATAAATTTCTCAGGCGTCACAAATGTAGTACAAAAAACATTTTACACAATCAATAATCAGTGCGTCCTGTCAGAACAGCACCTGTTTGACAGTGAGCTTGACGCTCATCGGGCCTCAGAGAATTTCTTATTGTTCTAGCATGTGCAGGCCTATAATTAGCGGATATGGTCTCTGCTGTGCCAGTTAGAACCTGTTTCTGAGGTGCCGCAGGCGGATACGTCGATCCTGATTCTGGGTCCTTACACGAGGTCGACCCAGGCGCAGGCAGGCAGTCTGTCAGGCTACATACATAACGCTGGTGTAGATGCACTATTGGGGGGGGGGAACACAAAGGCATCATGGCTATTTCTCTAAAAGTCATGTCTTTATACTCAACAATATGGATGAATTTGTGCTCTTAGGTTTGATATTTTTATATTAAAAATGATACTTTTCAAAGTGCCACTAAATCAAATACTAATAATGTTACACTGTGTGACACTAAACATTTCTTTCTGCATCAAACCACCCAGTGAAATTGCAGAGAAGCCAAACCTCACATGGCTTGATGCTGCACAGGTATATCTGCCATTTATTCTTCTTATTTTGGTGTTATTAATAACATCTACCATTTAGAAGTGAAAAAGGTTGTTTTTTTTGTTTAAAGCTGTTCTTCTTTTGCCCCCATGAAGATTGTGTTGGAAGAAGCTGGACGTCCCATGCACATAAAGGAAATCAAACAGAGAATCATCGACCGGGGGCTTGTTCAATCCAAGTAATTACGACACATCTTATTGCTCATGTGTTCTCAGGTTAAGCTGGAACAAAAAAAAACATTCACGTCTAATGTTTCTTAATTTCTGGAGTAGGCCTAAAACATTTTCCTGAATCTTCATTAAGACTCCTCCTTATCTTGTTTTCCTCCTTGGCAGTGCAAAGTCAAGTCTGGAGGCCGTCATGTACCGTGAGGTGAGACTCAGTGTGACAGCAGCCTCTGCTGTGGAGTTTAATAACCTGCACCTCCATTTAGCACTGGTGTGACTTTGGTTGATGCAATACATGCAGTCATTTGTATTTCTGTTACATATTTTCTTTTCTCCACGTTTTTTGCATCCTGATTCTTTGACTTTATTTCATGATTTCTTAAAAAAAAAGAAAAAAAAGGTCGACACTTCTGCTCTGTAATCTGTGCTCGGATGCAGAAGCCTTGAACCTGCTGTATCTAATAATGGAATCAATCTAAATTGACACCACCCCCCACCCCCACCCCCAGCTTTTGGCAATCAAATTTGTCTTTTCCAGCCCCATGCATTGGCCTCAGTCTCACATTATATTTCAGACACAAAAAGGCAGCAGGAGATTCAAGAGGATTGAGAACAGAAACGGAGTCTTTGCACTGCTGGTGAGTTTTATGGGCCACGAATTCCAATTACACACAAAACCCGAATATGTTATGAGATCCTGAATATGTGTTTTAACCACACTGTTGGTCGTGGATACTGAGGCGTTATTTATTCACACAGGATCTGGGTCCTGGCAATAAATCACACAGATACAGTTTATTTATGATGAAAATGATTTTTTTTTTTTTACATACAATTACAAGCGTTGTTGCTATGGAGATTTAATGCTGTCTGGTAAACTAGTGTAATGATATATCTGCTATTTAAAAGCTTTTTTAAAAGCTGATGCAAAAATCCAGAGAAGTAGATTTTTACGCAGAGGTCACTCCTAATATCTAAATATAATTAAAGCACTCTACGGTAGCAGTAATCCCTTAATAATAGGTCTGTGTTAAATATTGGTCAGCAGTGGGATCTTGGGGCCAACGTGGAACGACTCATTTTGCTTCTGTGTTCTACTGTGAAAGATGAGAGGATTTTCCCAGAGATAAATCCAGAGCACAAATAATTTCTTAATATCAACTTCTTCAGTTTTGAAGCTCTGACTCATTTTGTTTTCAGTAATATTCATTGTTTAAGTGTACACTCCCATCAGTGTTATCTTACTGTCTTTATTTTAGTCTGTATTCTCATCCATCATCCTGAAGGAGACACAAGCATCAGCCTCAGGTTTCTCCTGGAAACATGTAGAACACATTTCTGTCCTTCTCCAACCTCCCCTCTGCTCCCTCAGACCGGTGAGGAGCGGCAGCAGGCCCTGCAGGCCTTCACTGCCCAGTCTTTCCTCGGCTCTTCACAGCAGAACACCGTCTCCGGTTCTGGCTCGGCTGCCCTGGCGCCCGGCTTTCCATCTCCAACCAGCTCAACCGAGCATAAGACCAGGATGAAGAGAGGGCCGCGGAAAAACCAGAATGAAAAGTACCGACTCAAGTACCTGAGACTGCGCAAAACTGCCCGCGCCATGATATTTGTGAGCAAGCTATTAATTCTTGAAAAGGCATGATGGTTTCCTCTCAGGGGTTGGGTGTGAAAATGAAAAGAGTGATTGTCACCCACAGGAGAATGCGGCTCTCTGCGATGAAGTTGCCCACTTAGAAGAGAAGTTTCTGAGAGCAAAGGAGGAGCGGAGGTGAGCGACCACGTTTCAGCTTCATCTTATTATTCCCATAATAATTGCATGGTAGCCAACTGGTGTGTTCAGCCAGGACCTGGGATTCATTCACATCTCTATGAATTTTAAATTTCCAGGTTTTTACTAAAGTCGCTGTTGCAGTATCAGTCTTTGTCGGACGGGGAGATGCTGCCAACACCTAGCTCCAGCTCTCATCCACCTGCGCCACCTGTGGCATTAACCTCAGCGTCTGCAGGGGCTTCAGGCCTATCTGCGGGCCACGGCTTGGCATCCATGGTGTCAGCAGAGGAAGACAGACCTCTTAAAAAACCCAAGAAAGAAAGGAAAGAGCGAGGCAGGGAAAATGGAAAGGAGGAACGTGAGTGCCGTGTTCAAGTACGAATGCAGATGCGTATTGAAAATGACAGGAAATGTAGATTCCACTTCCAAGATAGTTTTTTATTTTTTTATTATGATTTTATTCTCTTGTGTTTCCTTAGTGTCAAAGAAGATGTCTAAGAAAAGGAAGCTGGCGGATGGATCTCGGAAGCTGGTGCAGCCCATCCCTCTGGACTCATCAGGCCGCCCCGTCTTTCCCATCGTCCTGGGAGGTTTAACGATCTACAGTCTGGGAGAGGTCAGCTTCACCGATACGTTACAGTAGCGCCGTGTGATATGACAATATCCATCGTTCTATGATAGGACAGCATCTTTATGATCATAGTTCATTTTGTTGTGCCACAGATCACACTGTTTAAATCAATATTGTGTCAAGCAGCTTGTATTAAGAGACAGGAAGCAGCTGTTAGCTTTGTTAGCCGCTGACTTGTGGTGCGATGTGTCCAGTTTAATGTGTCGTCTACAGGCCTCTGGTGGCTGGATGTCATTTGGTACCACATTGGTTTTGGTTGGATATGTTTCAAGTCTTGGACAAACAAAAAACAAACAAACCCAAAATACCTCTTTTACCACCTACAGTAGAATCATGTGTTTTCTGTTTACCTTTCATTTTTTTGTTAGAAGCTTAATTGCAAATTTGCATTAAGGCTCTAAATAAAAGGGCAAAAATGTAACTTTTTAATTTTTCGAGTTCATCATTAGCTCCACCAGAGAATCTTGCGGAGGTTATGTGATCACCTGTGATCGTTAGCGAGATAGCTCTAAACGCTGGCAACTGGTTTTGATCAAATATTGTGCAGCGGTGGATCTTAAATCAAGGAAGAGGTGCAGAGGCCAGATCAGGGTTCAGATGCTGATTCTGGATCAAGTTTTCTTTTTCCATGGATTCAGTGACAGCACTTGATGGGTGATGATGGTGTGAGCGGAGGTATGCGCTCTCTGAGTGCTTTCTAGGTCAACATGTAATAAGAAATAGTCTTTTCTATGAGGTCATTTTCGACTCATTAAAGCTGCAGAAAATGTGTCGACTTCTATCATTAGCCACACATGCTCTCATATTATGAGTTAAACTGTCCATTAGACGGTGGTTAAATAGAACGAATGTTGATCTTGAGAGCATTTTACTAAATGCAAAACGTTTGTCTTCTCTCCAGATCATCACAGACAGGATGTTGTTCCATGATGAATGTGCCATCTACCCGGTGGGCTTCTGCAGCACTCGAGTCTTTGCCAGCATGAAAAACCCCGACCAGCAGTGTCTCTACACCTGCCAAATCAAGGACGGGGGAACAGGTCCACAGGTAGACACACACACACACACACACACACACACACAGACACACACACACACACACATAGACACATAGACACACACACACACACACACAGACACATAGACACACACACACACACACACACACACACACAGACACACACACACACACACACAGACACACACACACACACACACAGACACACACACACACACACAGACACACACACACACACACACACACATAGACACACACACACACACACACACACACACATAGACACATAGACACACACACACACACAGACACACACACACACACAGACACACACACACACACACAGACACACACAGACACACATAGACACATAGACACATAGACACATAGACACACAGACACACACACACACAGACACACACACAGACACACACACACACACACACAGACACACACACACACACACACACACACACACACACATAGACACACACACACACACACACACACACACACATAGACACATAGACACACACACACACACACACACATAGACACATAGACACATAGACACATAGACACACACACACACACACACACATAGACACATAGACACACACACACACACACACACACACACACACACACACATAGACACATAGACACACACACACACACATAGACACACACACACACAGACACACACACACACACAGACACACACACTTAGCCACAGGTTTGCCTTCTGTTTATCTTCAGATGTAAGAAGTATTTAAAGAAACTTATACTGAGTAATCGTTTGAATAAACTTTATTGACACATGCAACCCTGTGATGTCCCTCAGTTTGAGATTGTGCCTGAAGAGGATCCTCAGAATGCCATTGTGGCCTCCTCCGCCCTGACATGCCATTCCAATCTCCTCAAGGCCATCGCATCCGTCAGGTACCAAAGAGCTCCTCAAAGGCTTGGATCGCTTGTGGCCGATTGGGTTATTCATACAAATTAACTAACATGAAGGTTTTGTGCTCTGGGTTTGATGTTTGTTCCAGAGAGCCAAGTTGATTGTATTTCTCTCTCATGTCCGTCTCTTAGTTCCACGTCTGTGGTGCCCATCGTGCCATCAGGAGCTGACTTCTTTGGCTTCTCACACCCAACCATCCAGAACCTCATCCAGAGTTGTCCCGGAGCGCGCAAGTGTTGCAAGTAAAGTCACACCTCTCACTGAACGTGACAATTATGATGGCAAATATCAAAAATCAAACATACGACTTCTTAATATATTTCCTTATTTTTATTAACAATGAATAATCTTGTTTTTCATTCATTACATTTAAGCATTTTTTGTCTTTTCTGTCTGAACGTTCAACAGTAATAATAACAATAAATATATGTTTTTTTAGTATTTTTCTTCTCTTCCCTTCCGTTCGTTACATTTAATACGTCATAAACTCTTCAGTTAGGTCGTCTGGTTTTTCCATCTTAGCAGGAGGTAGCTAGTTCTCATTGTCACAGCAACTCTCTGATATATGAGTGTCACTCATAGCATCTACATATATTAAATGTTATTACTTTGATAAACATTGCTGTGGGTAAAAGTGTGGTAGAACATAAGGGAATGTTACAGACAGGTCACTTAAATACAACATTTATTACAGACTGAAACATATATCCAACCTGGAAAGAATAAGATTATGATCCTTCAGTGATGTGGGAACCACAATCATTTTTTTCTTCTTTGTTTATTTAGCTACCGCTGGATTCGTTTTGAAGTGTGTCGCCCTGGTGACGGCCAGGTTCCTCACAGCCTCTCGGAGGATGATGCCTCAGTGAACTTTGAGGCCTACCAGAGACTACAGAGCTTTGAGGAGAACATCAAGACGGAGCACGTTACGGGTTAAATATCACTATATGTTCATTACTTCTGTTTTCTTGATTATTGCATGTGCCTCACAAGCAATAGTAATGTGGATGCATCAAAGCTGATGTGTTAAACATACAGGAAGCAGGGTGCCTTTTAGGTTTAACAGCCTGTTCAGAATTATCTTCCTCCACAACTCCTGTCCAAATATGGTAGGACAGCAGTAAAGCTGCTGCTTTATACTTTTCTCTGCTGGGGTGTGAGAACAACCCTCCGTTACCCAACCAACTGCACCTCTAGGCCTCCAATGAAAAGCCAATAAATGTACAGAAGGTGGCTCGGTTAGCTAAAATCTATAACTTCCACACCGGAGTCAGTCTGCCGAAATGCAGGACGTTCCACAACATTCCTATTTTCTCATCTCCAAGTTTCAACAGCTGACATATCGATCGCTTAGCGCTGACAGTGACTCTTCTTCTACTGTTTTATCCATCGGTCTTTTCCTCAGGACAGACACCGCAGTCTCCCGGCTCTTCTCTTCACCACCTCACCTCCCCCACCATGAAGCCCTCCACCTCATACTACAGCTCCTGATTCTGGAAGCGCCACTGAAATCCAGGTCACCATCCTCGTTAACCTTTTTTTTTTTTTTACTGGTTCAATAATTCAGGAAACTGGCATAACGTAATTCAAAGTTATGTTATTTGTGGTATGTCATCTCAGACAGTATTAAATGGAGATGTATGCGAGGATGGTTGATGCTAATCTACTGAGGGTGGCTAATGAGATAGCTTTGTGCTTTGTGCCAAGAGCAGCATCAATACATTTTATTTACAATAACATTTGTAACTGTATGTATAGCAATGTCAGGATTGGATGTGAGTTCTAGTCGAATTTATGTTGAAAATGATTTAGTATTGATGTTATTTTAATTGAACCGAAAAACTGCAAAAGGCTCATTATGACTTCTTATACAAGTTTGGTACATAGCAGCTGTTGCAGTGGTATTTAACTGTTGGTGCTCTACTTAAAGTTGCACCTCTGAAACATTACAGATGTTTGACTAATCAGTAATTTCATTTTCATGCATTTCCATGTGTTTTACTATGAAGTAAAAGCATTGGCTTCGAATGTAGCAAAGGCACAAACTTAGTTGTTGATTTGTCATTTATGTTTTGTAAAAATTATGATCAAGTGAAAAAAGGCATTCGTGTTTGGAAACTTCTCATCAGAGTCTTATCAAAATAAAAAGCACGTTTCTCTCACTTTTTTTTATTTTTTTTTACATTCATACAGTCCAGCAATTATTGGCAGTGATTGAAACAGCATAGATTTTATACAGGATGAACAGTGTAATCAAAATCAAATATAATTATTTGCCTTTTTAAGTGTTTCACACACGAGATAAATCAAAACAAAGCAGAAATCAACAGAAACGAACTGCAGTGAAACAAAAGATCTGTTCTTCTAAGATTTTATGGTTAAATATTTAGTCAGTGCCCTCATATCTGTGGCTTCTTATCACTTTTACTCTGTCATCAATTATCTTGAAGCTGGTTGAAACTGAAAATGTCCCTGTATCGTTAAAATGTGGGTATGCTGAACTTCTCCAGTTTGCCTGCACCAGAATCCCCCACACATATGCTGCAGTTTGTGGTTCAGTAGCTTTTCCAAATGCTTCCTTTGGCGGGATAGCGGTTAATACTAAAAGGTGGTGCAGGTAAAATCCCACTGGCACTGTAGATTGGACAGGCCTTGAAGTTGCAGGGCCAGTCCCTCCACGCGTACCGCAGGGCAGCTACTTCTTCAGTAGGCAAACATAAAGCGGCGTATAATTGGACGGTTGTTGCGCCCCAATGAATGATGGGAGCTGCAACCCAGCGAGAGTCAGGCCCACACGGAGCTTGAATAGCAGAGCAACAGATCTAGATAAAAAAAAAAGACAGATTAAAAAGGGGGAAATCACTGCTATGTGCTACTTTGTACATTATGAGACTGCTGACTAGATGTACTTTTTAATGTAACGCCAGCCTTACCTCAAAGATGTCTTTAGACGGTGTGACAGACACGGTCTGGTCGTAGCTAATGTTGACACACATCGGAGTGGACTGGATTCGGTTGGGAAAAGGTCCGAGGAAGGCCACGCCCTTCTCATTATAAGCCACCACCCTCGCTCCTAATGTCAGTCTGGAGGCTACATCCTGTTTGTCTCTGGGATGAATCCTGAATCAAAGATCCCACATGAGCCAGTTGATAAGACCAGACAGGGAGGTTGAAAGCAGGAAGATAAAAAACAACAACAACATAGTGTTGTTTCCAATTTTGGTCTTTCAGTTTTTTGTACATCCTGTGCTCTGAAATTAAATGAAAGCAGCTTTCAGAAGCAGTATTCATATATGCAGATGACTCTGCCCTACTGGTAGAAAGACTAGAAAAACTAGATCCAGCCACGAGAGCTGAACCACTGCAGAGGACACCCTTAAGAAAGGTGGCCTCCTGTGGTCCAGTGTCATTTGGACTACACTATTAGTTCATGATAGTGCCAACCTACTTGGCAGAGGTAATTAAGAAGGTTCGTGGACGTGAGGATTATTCCAGGAACATGTGTTTTGTTTGCATGTAGATGGCAAGAAAAGTTTTACAGATGCTTAAACGGCCCTTAAAGTCAAACCAAAGACATTTCAACAGGTAGGATGGCTTCACTTAAAACTATTGCAGCAGCATCAGGTCAAACCTGTCATGGTAGTTTAAAAATAGCTCTTGCCTTCTGCACTGCAACTCTTATCAATAAGAGAGAGCAAATCTGCATGAAGCACTGATTATGCCTCGCAGTGTTTCTGAGTCGTACTACAGAATGAGCTCTTACATTAAGGCCTGGAAAAGAATGCTTTTGGTTTGGTCCCAGTGTGCATTAGTGTAGGACACATCTACTGTCAGCGGATCAAGTTTTACAGACTTTCTTCTGGATGTTGTCATGGTTACAGGTAATGGATGAATAGATCCTTACGTGCCATAGGGCGAGGCTTCATCTGGGAGATCCATGGCTACAGCCATGAAGGTTTTCGGCATCCGGGGGTTGGGAGCAGAGCCAGTGTCTGCTGTCTGGTGCCAGCGGATGTTTGGAAAGCCGTCATCCGTGGAGTATTTTTTGTAGGTGGACAGCTGCAAGTGCGACAATCTTTAGATTAGGATTAGATTGCAAATGACGTTGGTATGGTTTATTAAAGATGGTCCCAGCACATATCGCTGTCCACAGTCTCTTCTCAGGTGCTGACATTAGGGGGCGTCTATAAATCTATGTAGTGTCTTTTGAAACTTCACTCTAGGACCTGTTTGATATTCAAATGTCTCGTTATCTGTAGTTTTTTTCCCCCATTATGCAAGTAAATATAATAGCAGCAGACCTGGACAAATCCAAAGGGGAAATCCTGCGCCGTCTGACCTCCTGAACCCTGGTGAAACGCCATCCTCCAGTCATCAATCATAGCAGGGAAGGAGCAGTTATACTTGTCTTGATGATAGTCTACATTCGCCTCACCTAAAAGTGAGTAAGTCATATACATACATGATAGATACATGTAGCTAAAGCCCCATTTCCACTGCATAGCACCAGCTCTTCTCGACTCAACCCTTGGTATCGGGTACTTTTCTGCCGGTCGTTTTCCATTACAGGATAGGACCTCCGCAGGTTAGATGGACGCCGCACGAAACTGTCATAGTGTAGTCTTCAATGCGACACACACCTCTCATGATCCTCTCATCAGCTATTTAAGAACGTCTGTACCTCTTTAAGATATTGGCCGCTACAAAAAAAAAGTTGTGGTCGCTAAAGTAGCTTGGCTGTTTTGAGTGTGGCGGCCATTGATTTGTGCTGGGCAGGAGATTCCGTGCTTGCCGGGCATTGACCGCTCAGTGGTCTGTAATGTTTCACGTGACCTTTTTAGTACCTGCTTGGCTCGCTTGGAACTGCAACGGAGGTGGTACTAAAAAAGTAGAACCAGGTACTTTTTACCTAATGGAAGCGCAAAAAAAGGCGAGTCGAGCCGAGCAGAGCCGGTACTAAGCAGTGGAAATGGGGCTTATAATGAACCTCTGATACCTTTGCAGGTGGTCATACCTTGGTACCAGATGGCTCCTTTTATGGTCATGTTGAGCAGCGGGTGGATCATTGCGTTCCATAAGACAGAGTTTCTGTCTTTGAGGCTGGTGGGATTTGAAAGAGTGAAAATTTGTAGCAGAGAGGTAAACGTAAGCTAACTGTTCATTACAGCATCCTAAATCAATCACCATACATGTGACGCTGTGAGTTAGCTGAGCTAGGTGTCCTCCTATCTTTACCTGCCCTTATTTATTAGCTCCAGTCCACACTGCTGCAGGGCTCTTGAAGATGACCAGGCTTCGACAGGTGTGCCCCCCCAACAGGACTCCACCAGCCCTATGGGGTACTTCAGGTTTTCATACATGTAACGCCCAAAGAGCCAGCACACCGCTGAGAAGTCTGCTACACCTCCTGGAAACACACCTACCTGTTAATCAATCAGCACAACGTATGTGGAGAACGCACATAAACATAATGCAACACTTTTGCACACTTTACCTCCAAAAGGAGGTCATGTTTTTGCCAGCGTTGGCTTGTTTGTTAGGATTACTGAAAAACTCACGAACGGATCTTTATGATTTTTTTTTTAGAGAGATAGGGTATGACCCAAAGAACAGAAAATGAGATTTTATTGTGATCCGGATCATCATCTATAACAAAACACCAGCTTGGATACTGGAACATATGCAACATATGTATGTTTATACTACACAGCATTTATAAAGGACTTGGATGTGGTTCGGTATCTCATAGCAGATCCTTTCGCAGCAAACAAGTCTTTTCTTTGAATAAATAAATAAATCCTTGACTTACCTGCTGTGGGTACAGACCAGGGAAGTTCCACTTGAATCAAGTCAGTCAGCTCAGTTTCACTCAGGTTCAAGGCTACCATAAAAGGCCTCACATGAGGATACTTGGCTGCGAGGGCCATCTCCCAGGATGCATTGAAAATCTATTGTCGAATGTATAAACGAATAAAGAAGGAGTACAGCACAGAAAATGAAATTGTAATAAACATATACCACCATATTATTTCTGCTTCATACCACCATTAAAGTCGTGCAGCTGTATGTCAGAAATGCTGTAAGTCATTCTGTCCCTTTTTAGCCAATTCCCTAAAACCAAACCAGAAATAAAGTACATTTAACTGATATAAACTTTCTATATTTTATGTGTAAAATAAGTGAGATGGTTTTGAGTCAACCCTGCAGAAATCTACTGCACATTTCTGTTAAAGTGACTGAGCTCATAGACAGGTGTTCATCTGGTACAGCTCACCTGAGAGGTCTTA